>JAABNY020000039.1:14041926-14078862 GCA_015164015.2 Brevimyrus niger
CCTCAAGGTTGTGCGTGTTGTGGCTTCACAAATGCTTTGCTGCATACCTCGGTTGTAACGAGTGGTTATTTCAGTCAGAGTTGCTCTTCCATCAGCTTGAATCAGTCATCCCATTCTCCTCTGACCTGTATCATGCAAGGCATTTTCGCCCACAGGACTGCCGCATACTGGATGTTTTTCCCTTTTAACACCATTCTTTGTAAACCCTAGAAATGTTTGTGCGAGAAAATCCCAGTAATTGAGCAGATTGTGAAATACTCAGACCGGCCCGTCTGGCACCAACAACCATGCCACGCTCAAAATTGCTTGAATCACCTTTTTTTCTATTCTGACATTCAGTTTGGAGTTCAGGAGATTGTCTTGATCAGGACCACACCCCTAAATGCATTGAGGCAACTGCCGTCTGATTGGTTGAGTAGATAATTGCATTAATGTGAAATTGAACAGGTGTTCCTAATAATTCTTTAGGTGAGTGTAGTTTCATAGAATTTTTTAACACTCCTGAAATGCTGCATTTTTGGAAATTCCATGTTTTTTATTGGCTAGCGACTATAAATTCAGGTCTAAAATTTTAGAATTGAAATACAGTAAAACCTTGGATTACGAGTAACTTTCTCTGCGAGTGTTTTGCAAGATGAGCACAAAATTTAGTAGAAAAGCACCACCTGAATTGTAGCAGTGCCAGCGATGAATCTGTTTAAGGACAATGCAATGTCCACATTTCCGCGAAATCGAAAAGGAAACAAATGCAGCTGTCATTGGATAGGTTCCTTGTTAAAGTCACACAAAAAGATTCCAGTGAGCCAACAGATAGCAGTGATTCCATTATTTAAAGTGAAAATCAAAAAACTGTCTACAAATAACCCTCCTCTTCTCTCTCTGGTCTTCCTCACACCATCCACGGTTCTTTTCAAAGGTAAAGTGTATGTTAATTTGTATTACATATGTTTTACTTTACATTTTGTATTAATAGTTTTTATATTAATATTTTAAGGTTATGGAATGAATCATCTGAGTTTCTATTATTTCTTATGGGAAATAAGAAATCCAAATGCTTTGGATTACAAGCATGTTTCCGGAACAAATTATGCGCGCAAACCAAGGTACCACTGTACTGAGCAGGATGAGCATGATGCAAGTAAATATGTACAGCAAGCCTGTGTTTTGAGTCATTGGTGTTGCTGACCCAATGGAAAGACACACTTTGAAACTTTTATTAAGGTGCAACCCCTATAATGGCCTTAAATTAAGTGAACACTTGTTAGTCTTGATCAGGGCAAGCTGCTTCACTTTACGTGCCACCCATAAAAATAGCTACAATTAGGCTAATGGCATGATGTAAGTGGTCAATCAGGTCTTTGGCTGGGCAGCTCAGGATCCCTGGAGCGAGCAGCAGGAGGCGAAAGCAGCTTTGATATCAAAGCAGGGAGCTGGTGCACCACACAGCTCTATTGATCAAGGCACTGTTACAAATCCTGTGGCCCCGCGTTTACAATGAGCCTCTCTTCATTTACATGAGCATGATGTATCAGGGAGAGCCAAATCAACTTTAACGAGCTTAAGTGCTAGCTCCGTGACAGGATGAAAAATAGATTTCTGGCATTCAAATTGGATCACCATTTTATGGTAGTAATTTCTTCATGCTAATTTGACCCAGGCAATCCATCAGCACCCCTGCTTGACCCCCTTCCTACTGTTATCGCTCGCCAGCCCTTTGATCTACCAGAACATGTTTTCATACCTCGACTCATAGCGGTATTTTAAATGTTTTCTGAGGAGCTGCATCTATCGTTCTGACCTCTCATCTTTCCTTCTATGTAATTTTTTCTTTTATGTGCTGTCGGTACAGAAAAGTCAAAGGGCATGATGGGGCGTTTTTTTGGATCTGGCTAAGAATCAAAGAGTGGCACAGTGACAGTGTAATACTCTCTCCATCTGTTTTAGCTCTGTAGTTTAGAAGGGGTGTCTGTAATTGCAAGCTTAATATCAGTTCATACCTGCCAGCAAAGTGCCAGTGCTTGTCATCCCTTGCCATGCCTTCCTACCTTTGTCTGCTTTTCAGTGGATCATTTTGTCTGCCCATGTTTATGGTCTTTTCAGTTTTGTATAACCGTCATGGATTGTGGCTCACTTCCAGCCTGCAGTAGCTCTCCTCCCTTCTTTCATGTGTACCAGAAACCATAAGGGAATGGGAGTGTCTCCTCTTCCTAGCCAGGCTATTGTAATCCAGCAGACTGTTAGCTGTGTGATCTGTTGCCAGTTCAGTTGGCTGATATGGAAAGGTGAGGGTGGAGGAATGATTATTAAGGAATCCCTGTGTTTGACCCACACCTTAATCTTTATGTCAGACCCCTGATTATCGAGTCGGCTGCTCCTCCCCTTTTCGTTTCAATCGACTCCAATGTTTAGCACAAGTTGTGATATTTACAGATCCGCTCTCATGGTTTTTGTGTGTGATCTATGTTTAGTAAACCTTTGTCTCTTCTTCTTCTCATGCAGTGTGTATTGTTCCTTTGGACCCTCAAGATCAACCACCCCACAACACTGTTTCTCCTCAGAGGCAACCATGAGTGTCGGCATCTCACAGAATATTTCACCTTCAAACAGGAGTGTAAGAGCAGCTTCCCGAGTCGGCATGAATTTGTCACTGCATGCAGTGAGATGTAAACTCAACAAAGCTTTGTGCGTTAGTAAGCGTCCATCATCCTGTTCACTGTCATGTTTCGTTGCAAGCTCTATATGATATATTGTGATATATTGGTAGGATGGAGGTATCGGTGCATCCGAAACAAATGAGGCCCTAAGGATTTATGTCTTGGTGTCAATTGGTGTAAAGTACAGTTTCCTGCTTAATGCTGGTGTCCAACCATGTAGGAATCTTTCCTCAGCAGAGAGTAGAGCCAGCATGATTGGGGTTTGGGTGGTATCAGCAGTAGGGATTGTGATATGGGTTTGATAACTGGTTTAGATACATTTGAATATCTGAACTACATATTTATTCAGTAACACTGAAGAAATTAAATATGGTCTTTTGAATCGCATGTCAAGACCCCCAATCCAAAATTATTGAATCGTCACCTAAATAAGATGTGAGCCGATGTATATCAGCATTACAGTGTGCTTTGTCAACTGCAGAGATGTTTCAGGAGCAGGGTCTCATGAATCTTTGTGAAAGTTTGTTTCTTTGTTGAAAGCTGGGGTTTGTAATAGAAAGACAACTAGGCTAGACTGTATGTATGATTTGATAGGTAGTGCTTGGAGGATGAGCAAATATAGATGTGTCTGTGGTGCACTATTATGCATGTAACAAGGTCTGAAGTGAAACGTAAGGGAGTGATCACGCAGGTGTGGAACATTAGTATGCAAACTCAAGTAGAACTACATCAGTTTGCTTGTTCTGATGTTAGTTAATAGGATACAAGGAGTCAACGAAGTGAAATGAACATGGACTCCCTTGCAAGTATGGCATTTTATGCAAATATGTTTGTAATCAAATTCCTCATTAGCATGCATAAAAGCCTATTAACTAAAAGTAATGATCCAGCCACACATTATGTAGAATAATTTGGTTGAGCTGTGAAGTTCCATCAGAAACACATGCAAGCTTTTAAATATGGCTGCCAGCATGGGAATCATACTTTTTTCTCATTAATGAGTAGTTGGAGTTTGGAGATTTAGTGGGAGGAGGGGAAACTGGGGCAATTTGGATAGCGCTTACCAAATATTAGCAGACATAGGAACGGATGGTAATCTGGTATGAAAATGTTCTGATGTTCTTTTGGGTAGGTTCCAGTTTCATCAATATTTGTTCAATATATTTGCCAAATGAGAAATTACAAGTTATACTGCCAGTTGCTTGGGTGTAGGGTGGCGGTGAAAAAAACAACTTCTGTTATTCTAGTATTGGGTTGTAATGATGATCGTTGTCCCGAAAAAACGTTCCTCAAAAATAAATTTGAACCACAGCTGACATTTTGAAATGGCACTGCTCTGTTATTGGATGCCTCTATTAATATGGCACACTAAGTTCCAGGGAATTATCAGTGATTGTACAATTTAGCCAAATAAGGGCACAATTCCCTCGAGCACTACTTTGAAAATGTACCATGGTTTTACTCAGCATAGGATTGGGTATGTGTGTAATGACTGAAATATGTCTTTTATAACTAGGTTTCTACACAGCTGTCTACACACCTGTTTCCTGTTTCTGCACACCTGCCCACACACCTGTTCTAGTTTCTACGCACCTGTCTAGCTGGTACAACTTTTGCAAAATCAGTCAAAAACAAGTACTGTCTTTTTTTTGACATAAGCAAGGCTGACAACAGTGTCACAGATAAGTGGGTCCATTTGTTCACCCACTGGTTTACCCCTTCCCCCCCATAGGTAAGATCAAGTATTCCGAGCGGGTGTACGACGCTTGTATGGAAGCTTTCGACTGCCTGCCCCTTGCCGCACTCCTTAACCAGCAGTTTCTCTGTGTGCATGGAGGTCTGTCTCCAGAGATCAACTGCCTAGACGACATTCGAAAGGTACGTGTCTCGCGGTAAAGACCACCTCCCCCCACACCAGTAGTTTGCTTGTGTACCTGTTGGATTTTGGATATAGTGCTCAAGTTAAAGGTTTATGAATGAACTTTAGAGTCGGTTTTCACCTGTATGAAAATCGTCATTTCAGACAGAATGTACTCACGTTTATGCAATATCAGTTATTGACTCAGGTCATGGATGGTTACACCAGATTGGCACAGTTAACATGGCATGTTGTGAGATATGCCTTTATTTCCCACAAGCCAGTAAAATGGTGATATCAGCTTTAAGATCATGTAGGAATTCTCAACTTGTATGATTTTGTATTAAACTTGGGATCGGCTTTTGACACTGAGAACACCAAGTGTTACGGAGTCAGGCCAAGCTGCATTTTGCAGTTGGACAGGTTCAAGGAGCCACCGGCGTTTGGGCCCATGTGTGACCTGCTGTGGTCGGACCCTGGAGAGGACTATGGCAGCGAGAAGACCTCTGAACACTTCAACCACAACTCTGTGAGAGGCTGCTCCTATTTTTTCAGGTACAGGTCATATCTGACCTCCATGACCGTGTCAGCCTGCGTGAACCTGCTCTAAATAAGCACTGCTAAATGTCTCAGTGACCTTAATATTTAATTTCTCATTAAAAAAACATTTCATCAGGTAAACAAAATGTCCAGAACACATTAATAGTTTTCAAACTTTAAAAAACCACACAAGTCGTATGTATCACTCACTGCAGTTATTGTGTTATCCTTGCCAAATTAGCCGTACTTTTAAATTGATATTTTATTTTATTGTTGATGGCTTATGCTTTACAGTGGGCAGGATTTAGTCTTGTGTGAATGGGAAATCCTGGTAATCTTGTGCCCTGCGTTATGTAGTGTAAGCCCTGTTGGGGGAAATCCCTTTGAGCTGTTCTCATCAGCTGCGTCATGCTGCAGGCCTACTGAGCTGCCAGCTTAGCGAAAGGCAGGTGGTCCTCTGACTGCTGGAGCTGCCCCCAGGACAGCTGGGAGAACACCCCTCTCAATGCCAACCACCACATCAGATACTCTCTCTGTTTAGTCTGGTCTTTTATCCCACCAAGCATCGTTCATACCCAGTCATTACTCCAACTCCAACTCCTGATACAGGAGATCATTAGCCCGTACCTCAGAAACCATGGCACAGGAGAAAAAAAATAAAGCCATACTCTGAAAATTGTAGGGTCAGCAAGATGAAAAAATATTAATTGCTCCCTTGCAAGGCCCTCTACTACATGGCTGTTGGGCAAAATTCAAAACACATGAAATGCTGGTTTTATGAGACTTTGTCATCCATCTCTCCTAATGTGCTTTTCTTGCCTTGCAGTTATCCTGCAGTATGTGACTTTTTGCTAAACAACAATTTGTTGTCTGTAATACGAGCACATGAAGCTCAGGATGCGGGGTAAACGAAAGTTTTTATTTTATACATTTATTTTATGGCTCTCTTCCTCTGGCCATTAATACATTTTGCATTTCTCTATATGTGGAAGTATCATTAGCCATGTGTTTCATCAGTGTTTTTTTTATATACTCTCTCTCATTCCCTCTCTTCTAGGTATCGAATGTACAGAAAAAGCCAGACAACCGGTTTTCCCTCATTAATCACTATTTTTTCAGCACCAAACTACCTAGACGTGTATAACAACAAAGGTACGTGAACATTAAGGTGCGCTTTTACTAACACGAAGATGCGTTCCTAATTGGAGGGAGTCAGTGTTGCCTTATTTGCGTATATCCTGAAGAGGACCACGTGCTGCCTAATGGTCTTGTTGTGTTCCCTGTGATGATGCCTTATCTGCAGTGTATTGCTGGTTGGGGTGTGTATCATGCCTGAGCCACCCAGCTGTAGGCCACCATCTGGCTGAACTCTGCCTCTTTTATCCTGTCCAGTCCCAGAATACTCCTATACGAGTCAGCATTCACTAGACCAACAGCAGGGTTATCAGTGCTTGATAACTTATTCACAAACCTGAACCAAAGCTGCACAGTCACTTATGACTTTCACGCCTTGGTAATAGCTCTCCTTGTCTCAACAGCTGCTGTTTTGAAGTATGAGAACAACGTAATGAACATCCGACAATTTAACTGCTCTCCTCACCCATACTGGCTGCCCAACTTCATGGATGTTTTCACGTGGTCGCTGCCCTTTGTTGGAGAGAAAGGTGAACATTGCTTTTTGAAAGTGTGTACGGCAAACTTTTGCTGTTTTATCCCTAGTTAATTTAATCTTGTATGAGTTGAGTATCTATTCCAGCTCTTATTTTTCCAACTTGGAAACATTAACGTTAACAGCTGTTATGCTGGACTTGTTTCTTTATGTGCTTTGGGGAAACTGCATTTGATGCTATACAAAAATTAATAGGAGCTACAGAGAGTCTCCGCAGATCTGGGTCTCTTATTTTTGTACTGTTCAAAGAAATTTATAGGCCATTGTAAACAGTGGTAAATGGACTAGACTTTGCACAAATGCAGTAAATGTTTAGCATAGTTCCATATGTGGGATGCTGAGATGCAATATGAACTACTTTATGGACTGGAAAAGAGTTAATAGATATTTATATCCTAGACCAGCTCTAGACTGAAGCCCAGGAATATTTTTGCCACAAAACCACTGCATTCTTTTAAATAATATTGGGCGTGTGTGCGAGTGTGTGCGCGAGTGAGTGAGTGAGTGAGTATTTGACAGTATAGCTAGTTGTGTAGCTAATTCATTTCCTGTTCATTTTTTCCTCGCAGTGACGGAGATGCTGGTGAACGTCCTGAACATCTGCTCTGATGACGAACTCATGTCCGAGGGAGATGACACATGCGAGGGTAAAACAAGCTGTTTGATTCGCCAAGCATGGTTCAAAAATATGGTATATCTGGTTTAATTACCACTAAAGTCTTTGGGCACATTTCTCCTGTAAATCTATTCAACGTCATCCACGTGAAAAGATGAGTCCCGCTTTACTGATTCCTCTCATCATTCTTTAATGCTATCCTCAGAGTCTTTGTTCTTGCAGTTCAGTTAGTTTTTATTTCAGCGTTTGTGTTTCCCATCGCAAACGTACCATGTTCAGCCTCTCGGCCATGCTGCCAGGTAAACAGTCAGGAAGTGTTATCTCCTGTATACTTGTACTAGCTTTGCAAGTGAAGCCTAACTGTTATTTGTTGATACTTTTGGTTAAATTATTTGGTTTGGTTTAGGCTACCAAATCATTTCCCTCATTTATTTTTGATTGCTGCATTGGCCAATAACAGTGCTGTTCAAATGTGATGGCCACGGGGAAGGTAAGAATAGATTAGAGTGAGAGGAGGAGTGATTGTGAATCTGCTTCTCTTCTTCCTCCAGATGTACTTGCCTAGAGCATCGTGGTTACAGACTTTCTACTGTACCTCTTGGTCACTTGGACTGTCGTGTTTCATTTATGTGATATATATTTTGCATTTCATATAATATCCTCTTCTGTATGCAGATATGTACCACATAAAATATTACTTTATTTATTTTCTTTGAGCAGTTTGTTGTGCCCTCCTATTTTGCCGGCATGTCAGTTGTTGCAATAGATTGCATATTCTTAGCAAAAAGATCTTGCCAAGGAGCATAATGTCAAAGTTGAGTTTATTACAGATCTGTGTCTGTAGCTTCTTGTTGCTTTGACAGTGAGCGCCTTGTCAAGGGGATTGGTAGCCAGTGTATATTATTTTGTTTTTTGAGTTTGTTTGCAGAGCCCAAGCCTGCATATCAGTTTATCTTTCTGATAAACTGTGTGAAAGAATGTTAACGCTTTCTGATTTGCTGCTTACCACTAACAACTGCGGTATGGGTCTAATAATGGGAAATAAGTTCAGGCTTTACACTTTTCATACCAAACAAGATACCTAACAGATAAGGCTGTAAGTAACATCAGTGATGAATTTGACCAGTCTGACATCTGTTGCTCTCCACGCTCCAGTGACTCCCCACCAAAGCAGATATTAACTGATCTGCTGACGCTCATTTTTGGTCAGTTATTGTGCTCCAAGTCTTGCAAGTTTTTGAAAGACAGTGTGGGAAACGGCAAGCATGCCAGAGGATGTATGTCATTTTAACAGTAGTGTTTTGCAGAACAAGCCTGTGGTTTTAAGACCATATTCAGTCAGTCAGTGGGTGACTAAATGGGGGGGGGGGGGTACAAATTGTTAAAAATGGAATTTTGCTAATTCCCACACATTCATTCCAATGGGTCATCCACAATTTCATTCAGGAGCTCTGATGAGACTCTTGGGAGCAGCCAGAGGTAACGTGAAGCTGCTGCCATTTTACTGTCACCTATTTTAGCCACTAATGGGTTAATGGGACATATCACACATCACATGTGAAAGTCTGAGACGAAAGGATGTTCTTGGTTCATCAAATAGGAAGAATATCCCCTGTGTAATGGAGTCAATTTAATGGAGCCCAGATTGGCTAAGACTGGCTTGAATTTCATTTCTCAGAAAAAAAAGATGGGCACTGCTCTTTAGAATGTGCTGATGAATTCCCTGGCCTCTGCAGTGAATGACGTCAGTGTCTAACTGAAGCTGTGCTTCTGACAGGTGGCACCCCAGCTGCAAGGAAGGAGGTCATCAGGAACAAGATCCGTGCCATCGGCAAGATGGCTAGGGTCTTCTCCGTGCTCCGGTGAGCATCCTCTGCCTTGGCCACCTTCTTGTCCCCCCCCCCCCCAACCATCTTCCCTTGTACATGATTTGGAGAGAGTTTGGTAGATGAAGCATCCAGGCTGTATACAGTGGGAACGATCTTGATAATGTGCATCTGTAGTCATTGTAGCTGCAGCAGATGTGGTTACAGATCCACAGAATTAAGGTCTCTCGTCCCACTTCCTGAGATCTGAGATTCTCATCTGGAAGCTACGTAGGAGGCTGCTTGCCAAAGTCCCTTGCCTTGTGTTCCCGGAATTGGATTTGCAGCGGTCTTGTTGCAGTCCAGACGGGTGTCTGTAAATGGCGGTGCTCCCTGCTGATGTGTGTTGTCTGGTTAGAGAGGAGAGCGAGAGTGTACTGCAACTGAAAGGATTGACGCCCACTGGGACCCTGCCCCTGGGCGTGCTGTCAGGCGGTCGGCAGACACTGCAGAGCGGTAAGTCCTCCTGATCTGTCTGAATGACCTGAAGTGCCAGTTTCAACCCCAGTTTATCCTGACCACCTCCCAGTCCAGGAAATGTCCGGAAGTAATCTTAGGTGCAGTTGATGGCGCAGTGGGAGCTTCACTTGCAGTTGATGGTACAGTGGGAGCTTCACTTAGGTGCAGTTGATGGTGCAGTGAGAGCTTCACTTAGGCATCTAGTGTTAATGGCACTAACGTAAAATAAAGTTAAATATAAATTTAATGTTAAAAGTTGCTAAAATGTTTATTTTTCTATGGAGTAATGTAAGGAGTGGTGCATTATTTAATAATTCACTGTTTGCGTGAAGCTTTCATATGTCATTATAAATGAATAAAGTGAAATGTGATCAGCGTGTTACAGGTTAATTAGCAGCCTGGGCCAGGCTAGTTATTTTTATCCACATTAATCTGGGCATGCATGTAAATTAAAGCTTTATGCTGACCTCTTGGAGTAATGTGCTGTGTGACATACAGTTGTCAGATGGTATGTGAACGCAGGAACAGGAGGGTATAAAAACTGCCAGTGTGCAGTCTGTGTCAGGTCTGGATGGAAATGTCATCTAATATTTAATGTGTGCTCACACACAGATCATTTGCCTTCTTAGATGGTTATTTCTGATAGCCTCATTTCTCTGTTTTTATGGGATTAATGCTGGAGAAAGTATGAAGCCTCTGGCTGCTTCCGCCATGCCGTGCTCCCCTACTCATCAAGGTCTAACTCACCTGTCATTGAAACTGTGTGACGACGAGGGTCACGTTAACAAACTTAAAGCGCGGCAGCGGCGATGGTGAGCGGTGGTGAGCTTCTGGCGTAATTGACTGTGATTGTGGAGTCAGTCTCCTTCAGCTGCTAATCAGGAAAGCATCAGTAATAAGGCTAGAAGGCCTTCTTGGTCACACCTTTATATAATCAGGATT
The DNA here is from genome assembly GCA_015164015.2 of Brevimyrus niger. Taxonomy (NCBI): domain Eukaryota; kingdom Metazoa; phylum Chordata; class Actinopteri; order Osteoglossiformes; family Mormyridae; genus Brevimyrus; species Brevimyrus niger. The sequence goes on from JAABNY020000039.1 coordinate 14,052,530, forward strand.
TATGTAGCACCTTGCTAATGATCTTTTAACCATTCCAGAAAATATGCACTAATGCTTACTAAGAATGTGTTCAATTAAAAAGAAAAAAAAAAAGTTGCTTCATAGTTCAGGGTGAATGTAAGTGCTGCATGGATATGTGCATGACCGGTTGCCTGTTGGACTGGAAGTGCCTGATCAGTATCTTGTATGCTGTTTGCTTGCATGATACTCCGAGACATCATACTGTTTTATAACACATGCAGTTTCCAGCAAATCACCTAGTTGCTCCAGGCCTTTAATTGCCCGTCCTGTAATAACTGATTGTGGGTTTCATTTAGAACATACTTATTTTTTACCTGCTGCAGCCGTTGATCTACTCTGCGTGCTTAATTTCCCTGGGGAAAATTCTGTGCATTTGGGGGGATGTGATGCAGGGGTAGCCTGGAATGCAATGGATGTCTCTGGCTGCATTGATATTTTAATTCACTCTTTCTCCATTCGTTCTCGGCATGGCTCAACTACTCACGCTTATACAGCCACCATAGAAGCAGAAGAGGCACGAGGTAATGCAAGTGGTCTGTGGATCTCTCTCTGTTTTGTCTGTCTCCTGGTGTGGCCTTTTCCGCATTAACCTGTTTCTCTGTATTGTTCCGTTGTCTTGTTGATTTTGGATGTGGTCCTGTTGAACCACCTTGTGGAGAAGGGCTTCTCTTGCACCACCAGTGACTGCTGTGTCTGACGGGTTGCGAAGACGCAAACCTGCCGGTGGGGCCTGGGTTGGATTGGTATATCCCAGCTATTCGGGTGGGGGTTGTTTGTTTTCTGGGGTGATGGAAAAACTGAACAGTTGTTTTCACATCACTATAAAATTATTTTTCCCGATTATCCTTTGAATTGGATGAATTGGAATGGTGTGTAAGTGAATGGTGTGTGTGTGTGCCCTGCGATGCCCTGGCCCCCTGTCCTAAATTGTGCCCCACCTCATGCCTGTAGCTTCCAGGATAGGCTCCGGACCCCCCGTGACCCAGAAGGATAAGCAGGTTGGAAAATGGATGGTAATTGGATTACAGCTACCAAAACATACTGCTTGATAAAAGGCATTAAAGTGTCTTGTTTCCCCCCTGTGTTTTTTTTTTCTCCTTGCCCCTTGGGGGGAAAAAAAAATTTCTGATGACAGCTGGAGCAATTCAGACCTCCACAGAGCGGCCAGTCAGACTGTCTGGTCCCAGACCAGCTAGAAGCCCCCCGCCTCTGAGTGTTTTCACTCCTTCTTATTTGTTGTACAGTGGCTATTTCCAGCTGATCAAACTTAACCAGCCTGCTGAGAACAGCACATCACTTCTTCAGACCATGCTCTCATGTCCTGGTTTTCCAGAACGTGCGACCTGCCCCAAACCCTCTACCTCCAGCCCAGCCTCCAGCTAGTGGGTATTTTTAGAGCCTAATCTCATTATGTCCTTCAGCAGCGTACCCGCTTATCTCGATAGGAAGTGCTTTGCTTCCAAATGCTGCATTCATGCTCTTCGGGCCCACTAGGTGAACGCGAGTGGCGAACAGAGACTATGGAGCGTCTGGGATAGCCTTTCCACCCTTAAACCATTTCCGGGCCTGGCAGTCCACCGCTGACCTCTCACTCCTGGTTGTGCAAGAGCGCCGTTCCCAGGATGGGTGTCGCCCACCTGACCCCGAGTCAGCCGTCTCTGTCGGCGCCGTCGGGCGGCTCTCTCGTCATTCTTTTATTTTCTGTTCAGCTGTCAGTTTAACGTTAAAGCTGCACTAGCAGCGTCTTTTATAAAAAGCACCTGTCTGCTGCAAGCGCAAGTCTTGGGTCTTGCTGAAACACATTTGTTTAGTAAACAGGTAGTGTAGCGCGTGGGTGAACGTTAAACGCAGCCCCTGGGATTTTAAACGGCACGTAAAGTGTTGGGCAGAGGGAGCATCATTTATTTGGGTGAGTAAGAGTGTTGTGTAGAGATGCCCTCTGCTGTTTGTGAAAAGTGTTACATGTAAAGGCGGGCCATTCAATGCCCTTTGTCCCAGCTCTTGTTACTTATTGCAGACCATGCCTTTGTCCTTCACTAACATTACTGGAAGGCTGTTTTATTTCAGATGAAAAATGAAACAGATAATTACCACATGCATAATGCAAGCTTGCTCATAGCTATGCATATAAATTTAGGGTCATGTCATGAGGACTGTAATAGCTGAATATTTTTGTGCATTTTTCTGTGTGCTTAATGTATTTTCTGTGTGCACCTGTTTCTGGTAAGAGCTCGTCCTTGTCCTTGCTGTTGTGATGAGCATCTTCATTTGCTTCTATGAACCCTTCAACGCCTGCATCTCACACTGATTTGTGTAACCAATCAGACATCAGCTGTTGTACTGCAACATTTGTAAATATTTTTTTGCTCACAGTTTATTCTTCCTGCTTGTTTACATGGATGGAATAACTTTTATTCAGCTTATTTGGATGTATTTGCAGAGCAGAAGTATAAACTAAGGTTATGTTGGAATTACAGAAGTAAGTTGTATATGTTTATGATCCATCCAAAAATGACTTCAAAACTTCATATCTAAAATACAGATTTCCCCAAGTGTGCAGAAGCTGAGTGTGACTGGGCATCTGTTTGGAATTCACCCACAGAGAAAACAATGCAGTTTAAGGATTCCTTAGCCGCCCATTTTTCTCCAACACCTCCCTCCTCATGCAGCCCACGGCGCTGCTGCCCCATCGATCTGTGCTCACAGTAAACATGGTCTAGCAGTGTTCCCTCCCTTGTCAGAGCGCTGTAATCAGCGAGGGGAACCTCACTTTGTAGTTCCTATGCTGTGATAATACAGGCTTCCCAGCCAGTGCTAGGTGAATAATCCTAAAGTGTGTTTCATTCGGAGCCTCTTCTCCAGAGTCACCCGCATTTGCACCAGATGCTTTTTATATTTGAACAACTCTCTGTTCTGTCTCTCGAAGTCAGTGTCATGTGGTGGTGGAGTGTTGCCTGTAGATACTGACACTAATGATTTTAAACTAAGAAAAAATAGTTTTTAATGAATCATGCTTTTGTGACCACACTAATGATCATATTGCATATGAATTTACTTGCTAGTTTGACCTTATCAATACCAGTTACGCTTCTACTGAGTAAAAAGCATTATACGAAGTTTGCCTTCCATTCTCACCTGTCTCCTGACCATCTGTGTTGGGTCCCAATGATTTTGTCTTAATGTTGCTATTTACTGCTTACTTTGACTTACTGTTTTATTTTGAACAGTAATGGTAAGTATCAGCTCAGCTCACCTGCAGCCTGTTCTTTAGCGGTGAATAAACTGCATGGTTCTTTTTTCTTTTATGAATTAATGTTTGGCTTGCTCCACCAAAGTGGACAGGGGTCAGGTTCTACCCAACATAGATTCCGAGCACTAAGCACAATATGTTAGACCTAAGAAGGTGGACCAGATGCCATACTTGCTTTGTGGTGGGCTGGAGCTCCTGGGTCGGTCTTAGACTGTCAAAAGAGGAGAGAAACGAAACGCCATACAAGTTAGGGTCTGTGAGTCACATGGCTTGTGACCTAGCAGGACGGTTTCAAACTCTTTTCAAGAAACTTTTTCTCCCTCCCCTCTTGTGTGTGTGTGTGTTCTGGTGCAGCCATCCAGGGCTTTTCTCCCCAGCACAAGATCCGGAGCTTCGAAGAGGCGCGTGGCCTGGACCGGATAAATGAAAGGAGGCCCCCTCGCAAAGATGGGCAGCAGGCTGACAGCACGGCCCTCAACTCCATCAACGCAGCCAACTCTCCCAGCAAGAATGGCACAGACCTCCATTCACAGTAGCACCCCCCCCCACAGACACGTCACCCTTGTGTTCCCTCACTCTGTCTATCTCTTTCTTTTTCTTTCTCTCTCTCTCTCTCTTCCCCCCACTTGAAGGCTTGTTGCAGGCAAAGGACAGGCTGGGTTAATGCACATGCCCACCTCAGCAACAGTTAGCAGAAATATTTCAGTTTGTCCTTCATAACATGAAATATATTAGGTAAATATCATAAAATGAGTAATGAAAACAAATTGGTGGCAATGCCCACCACACATAGTAAATGTCTAGATATATACTGATATAATTGAAAAAGACTTGAAATGAACTGAGGGACTGAATTCCACTATGGTTGTCTTACATGCTTGGCAAAAGAACATTCTACTGAATATGCACTTACAATTGTGACCTGCACATTTTGATATAAATAATATGATTTGGCCCAAAACAGGAGGTGATTTTAATGGTAATCAAATTGTTTTTATCTAGGTGAGTGATTTAGACTATTGCAGCTCCATGTTGCCATAAAGCTGGTGGTGAAATAACATCTGATGAACTTGAATGGACACATTCCCTGGAGCTGCTTTGATAAACAGACTCATTTATGTGTATTTGAGCGTTCCCCTACCTAAATGCAATCATTTAAAAGTTTTTTTTTTGTAACTGATTGATTCAGCGCAGAGCTAATAAAGATGTTACTGAAATCAAAATGGTAGAATACAAACAAGAGATGGGTCTTTGGTGCCCTTGGCCTGAAGGATGTCATATTTCCATTAGTTTTTGAGCTCTGCCTTGCTGGCTGTATGGTTGATCAGTCACTCTCCATCGGTGCCGTGTTCTGGAGTCTGCTGTTTTTTGCCCCCGGTTTGTTCCCCTGGTGAAGAGCGAGACAGCAGGCCTGTGGTATTACTGAAACAAAGGAAGATGTGAAAGGACAGGATTGTTAGTGCTGTTCCATGAATGGTCAGCTGCCAGGACTGTATGAGCACTGATATTTTTAGCATCTTCCTCGTCTGCAAAGACATTGATGAGTGAGGTGGCTGGTCTGATCTGTTCTGTTTATAAGGAGAGTTCTAGTGTGTCTTAAGAGAACTTCAGATGTAGCCAGAAGACCATACTAAAACAGCAAGGGTAAAAGAGTCCAGTTTCCTCAACACAACCTGCATGCCAAAATGAGGAGAGAACATTGTCCGCACCTATTGGTATGGCACCAGAATGGGGACCGAAGTGTTCTTCATGAGGTAACTGGTAACAATATGTCTAAGATTAGGATGAACGATGACACCTGATGTTTTAGTAGCTTTGCCGTGTGATTTAGTGCACAGAAATAAAGCTTTAATTGGCTAATTAGAGAGGCCAGGCTTTCTCTCCAACTGCTCTCGAACTCATCTGAGGAATCTCTTCAGACCTCTGCTTCGGCACTCTCCTCATAAGAATGAATGAATAAATGAATAGCTGATCCACAAGTGGCAAGATTACAAGGTGGAGCTGCAGTGTGGTCTGCAAGTCTCTGTAAGTGCTTTGGGCTGCATCTCAAGTGAAGGGGCAAAATGTACTTTCTGGTAAATAATTCAGCTGATGTTCAGCTTTTCCTGCCTGCTTGCCATCAAAGGTCAGGTAGATGGAGAGCAAAATGTTTTTGCATACAGTCAGAAAGCAAATGTCTGTTGGACTATTTCCTATTGTGATTTATTATTATCCTCTGACCTAAGCCAACCTATGGTTTATTTTTTCCACATTTGCCTAGTAGTCCAAATACCAATCCAAAATATGCATTTGCATCCAATATAAAAAAATGATTTTTTTTTTATGTGCTTTTTTTATGTTTGACATCTGATTCTTCAGTCATGTTATTTAAGGCCAGTGATGTATATAATCAATCTTTGAGTCATCAACAAAATATTATCCTAGTTCACCTGAAAAATATGATTCCTTATCTCCCCGCCCCCCCACTCAGTTACTCGAGTCAAAGTACAGGGGAGTGAAATTGCGTGTATGACAAATTTCATAAACTTATTTGGCCCTTATACTCCTTCAGTTTTGTTTTCATAGCTTTTATGGCGGTGAATTAGAAAAAGATATATTGAATGTCATGTCAGGACTTTACATATTTTTTTATTTTTTGAAATGCGTTTCTATTAAGGAAACATGCCATGCTATTTCAGTGGGGAAGAGCTGTCTGGGCACCCAGAGGCTGAACAGAGACATCACAGGGCGCCGTCCTGCCACTGACATTCGTCCATGTGGTTTTCAGATGAATGGTACAATTGAGGGCCCTGTTTTAAAGTGACCTCAGATTGTGGATCATTTTTTGCAGTCCAAAGTCTTTTTTTAATTATTGTTGTTGTTGCTATTGTTGCTGTTGTTGCTAATGTTGATGTTGTTATTATTGTTATTATTATTATTATTATTATTCCAGGTCTATAATTGCAGGGCATGTCCTCTGCTTTCTAAAGGGGCTATGCAGATTCTGCAAACAGTACTAATGAGTAAGGAGAAATGGGGCCTTGTGGGGGGCTGCATTTCTCTTGTCCAAGTTGCAGAATGTGCAAAGTATGTTGCAAAAATTCTTAAGTGTACAAATGGGAAGAAAAGTGCTTGTACTGCAAGGTCTCTCTAATTCATGATTTATGTAGATGTATTGCTCCAAAAAAAAATAAAATATAGAAAAAATGATTGTTTTTATTTAAACTGCCTTTGTATTTATTAACTCAAGCAAAACACCTACATCTAAGGATATATGTGAAACTGCCAGTGACAGAAAAGTGCCAGTGATTAACCCAAGTAAAACTCAGTACAGCTGAAGGTCTACTCCAGGGGTGGCCAATCTTATCTGCAAAGGGCCGCTGTGTGTGCAGGTTTTCACTGCAACTCCATAATTAGGTCACTAATTAAAGGACTGATTGGCTAAAGAGTCCTGACACCTGGGTTTGGACAGCTGACTTAAAGTTTACCCCAAAAACCTGCATACACACCAGCCCTTTTGCAGAAAAGATTGGCCACCCCTGGTCTACTCTGAGCACTATTCTGGTCTGCTTTACTATGTGTCACCACCAGAGGGTGCCATACTGAAGCCTCATTGCTTGTGTTTTTAGACGCTTGTTTAGCCCAACTACCAACAGGGGTCAGTAGTGCTTCCAACCTGGGAAGGGTTATGGGTGTTGTTAAGACTGAAGTAATTATGGGGCCCTGACTATCTAGTTGGTCATTTCTTAAAATGAGTTGTTGTGCTGTATATCTGCCTTTGCAAACTTGCGTAGGTCGGGGTTACTATAGATGCACCCTTGTTTAATAAGTTGTTTCTGTCGTAGTACTTGCTAAGAAAGATACCAGTATACATCTGCCTGTGTTTTTTATCTTTAAACCGGACATGTTTAACTTATTAAACTAACTATTCCCTGATGCAATAAACGTTAAACTGTTACCTGTTATATTAGTCATCATTTCTGCATTGATGTTGTATCTACTGTATACAATAGTCTCGTACTTTAACAAAACACAAGTATAATTTTCGATTATGTTTATTAAATATAAAACATTAGTTTGCATTTTGTTGCAATTTGAAATTAAACGTAAAAATGCCATTGTAGTGCTTTTTAAAATCAGCAATACACAACTTTTCAATGTTATAAAAAAAAAAAACAGAACAAATATGTACAACATTAAAGCTGCTATTTTGTGCAGCTGTTCAGAATAATCAACGCAGAAAAAATGGTGCAGGGACTTAATTTCAGCCGCAAGTTATTACTGGTTCTTGGTCCTCTGTAGAGTCCAGCAACTTTGGTCATTAATGACCGTCTTAATTGTTCATGTAATGCAACAAGTAACAACTGCAGTATAATCACCTGTTGCTGAAATGAAATGTTTGATTAACCATCATCAAGGTTATATTGCACTACCCCTAAACCAGCAGTTCTCAACATAGATGGGTCACGAACCAAATTAGGGTCACGGCATGTTCTGAAGGGGTCGCATGGCAGAGTTGGAAATGTAAGCATTTTAAAACCAAGCTCCTATGCTAATCCATGATCATATTTCCTAGCCCCAATCCTAGAATTAACCTATATAAACAGGTCTTGGGTCTGCAAATCCTTAGCACAAAATTAGTGAACACTCAACCAATCTAAGAAGCCAAGTCACAGATGCTTAATTTAAAATTCATTGGCACATCTTATCCGATTTGTGCGAATAGCATTCATTAGCATAAATTTCAGACTACACTGTATGGTTGATCATAGCATTAATTTAAACCTATATTGTTGTGACTGAGCTGGCATGGTAAAAATTGGGTCGTGGAGCAAAAAAGGTTGGGAACCACTGCACTAAAGAACAGAATGATAGAAGAAGGAATGTTCCTGTTCAAAATGAATCATCATGAACAAGATGGAAATGACCTACTGGCAGAGAGATTGTTCATACATGTCATTTATGTACGTTGAGAATTTCCTTATTTAATGATGTTATACTGTATACATCAACGTTCATCCCTTCGGTCCATAGTCCCTGCTCTGGTGTGAACATCATGAAGCCCATCTCTTTTCCATTGCTGGTTGGCTGTCACACCTGAGGTGGCTTCAAAGCCTAAGAACAGAGGACAACTTGTTACAACTTAACCAGACAGCCAATCAATGTAGCCAACTGATAATGAAATGATTTCATTTGACAACTCGGTGCTCATTGTTTAAGACAAAGTGATACTGGTACGTTAAGTTGGCCCCCTAGGCAGTCACCAATAGTAGTGTTTCTCAAATGGTGGATCACAACCCAAAAGCGGTGATGGAGTGTATGGTTATAAAAAAAATAATAATATACACCCCCCACTCATCAATGGTTGACAACTTTTATCATGAATTTGTGTCGTGATTTACTGACCAAGGTATAATGAATACCCTGAGGTTAAACAAGTTCAGAACCACTGGCCTATAGGATTGACCAGCCCTCAGTACTATTTATTTACTATAGACATTTGTTTTGGTATAAATCTTCTTGGTTTTATCCATATTAATGTTTTATCTGGCATCTTTACCTTTCTTGCAGCAGCTAGGTTAATCACCTGTGGCCCAGGCTGGAAGGAGACAGGAGGTGGAGGTATTGGTGGGGCTACATTCGGCTTGGGAACCTGAAATGAGTTTTGTTGGTTCAGGAACCAAAATGTGCCAGTTTGCATAGCTTTAGTAGTATGTGGAACTGCTGAAGGCAAAGTGTATGACAAAATATACACTCAGTATAGAGATGTACTAAATGGAATCATTGGACTTAGCAGCTTTGGTCAGTGTCCCAAATATCATTTGGCTTCACTTAAATATAACAGAGCGAATAGTTATTTTTTTCTTTTTTAATGAATATGTAATTTGTTCAGTATAACATAAGTGAGAATTTGTGGAAATACTACCGAGAAAAGTTACTTCCTGTTTTTTTTTTCTTTTAGGAGTGAGACAGCATTGTCATATTGATACAATTTCTTTATTATTGATATTGTTTTCATGGCAAATCTAGGTATTAACTTGTTCTTAAAAATATTCTTATTATATAAATCTGCCATCTTTACCTGTCTTGTAGCAGCTGGGTTATTGGCTTGTGGCCCAGGCTGGAAGGAGACAGGAGGTGGAGGTTTAGGTGGGGCTACATTCGGCTTGGGAACCTGAAATGAGTTTTGGATGAAGGATAAAGTACAACGTATATTGTCATTTTAATGCAATTTCTTTACTATAGACCTTGTTTTGGTATACATCTTCTTTGTATTATCCTTGTTAATGTTTTTTCTGCCATCTTTACAGTACCTGTCTTGTAGCAGCTGGGTTATTGGCCTGTGACGCAGGCTGGAAGGAGACCTGAGGTGGAGGTTTAGGTGGGGCTACATTCGGCTTGGGAACCTGAAATGAGTTTTGTTGGTTCAGGAACCAAAATGTGCCAGTTTGCATAGCTTTAGTAGTATGTGGAACTGCTGAAGGCAAAGCGTATGACAAAATATACACTTAGGGCTGGGCGATATCATATAAATATTATATTGCCCAGCCCTACACTCAGTATAGAGATGTACTAAGTAAACTTAGTTGCTTTGGTCAGTGTTCCAAATATCAACTTCACCGGTACCACTATATAATAAGGGCCCCTTTTGCCGCTTGTAAATGGTGGCAACTCATTCATAAAAAGAAAACTGTGTTATAACTTGTTTAAAATTGTCTATTGCATAAGAACATAAGAAATTTACAAACAAGAGGGGGCCATTTGGCCCATTAAGCTCGTTTGGGGAGAACTTAACTAATAATAGCACATTATTGCTGTTAACAGTTGTCTTATCTAGCTCTGATTTAAAGGAACCCAGGGTTTTAGCTTCTGCTACACAAACAGGAAGACTATTCCATACTCTAACTACATGCTGTGTAAAGAAGTGCTTCCTCAAATTTGTTTTAAAATGTTCTCCCGCTAATTTCCACTTTGGCCACGAGTTCTAGTATTTAAACTAATATTGAAATAGCCATTTGGCTGAACAGCATCCAGACCCATTAGAATCCTATAGACCTGGATCATATCCCCTTAGTTTCTTTTGCTCAAAGACCTAAACAGATTTAGCTCAGCTAACCTCTTCTCATAAGACATTCCTCTAAGACCAGGAATCATTCCCGAAGCCCTTTGTTGAACCTTTTCTAAGGTAGCAATGTCCTTCTTAAGGTATGATGACCAAACCCGCACACAATATTCTAGGTGGGGTATTACCAAGGAATTATATAAATGTAACATCACCTCCCGTGACTTAAACTACACACACCTAGTGATACTGTATAACCCAACATTCTATCGGCCCTTTTTATTGCTTCCCCACACTGGTGATATCTGTACTTTATATTTCTGCTCCCTGCATGGATTAACTTACATTTATCTGGGTAAAATTTCATCTGCCAAGTATCAGCCCAGTCGCTAATTAAATCCAGATTCTGTTGTAGCCTCTCTGCTGCTAGATCAGTATCTGCTACACCACCCACATTGGTGTCATCTGCAAATTTAACCAGTTTACCGTATGTATTAGTGTCATTATCATTAATGTAAATTTGGAACAATAGTGGTCCTAAAATTGAACCCTGTGGTATCCCACTATGAACGCAGGCCTACTGTGACATTGTGCCACTAACAAGTACTCGCTGCTTCCTGTCAGTTAACCAGTTTTCGATCCAAGCTGCCACAGTTCCTAAAATCCCTCCAGCTTTGAACTTTAGCAAGAGCCGTTTGTGGGGGACAACATCAAAGGCCTTCTGGAAATCTAAGTAGATCACATCGTAGGCCTTTTTTGTGATCAATTTCACTTGTAGCTTCCTCAAAGAACTCAAGTAGATTTGTTAAACAGGATCTACCTCTCCTAAGTCCATGTTACCTATCCCTCAGAATGTTATTTGCATCCAGGTAATCTACCATTTTCACTTACCTAATTAATAACCAGATTATAAACCATTCATAAACCCTTCGTATCGGTAGCCTTATTGTGCAATGACACCGCTTCACCTTTGTATGACAGATTTTTTTTTAAAGATTTTTGTGACCTGGCTAATACTAGAGTGTTTGTAAACATTTTGTGGTTTTAGAGTGGGACGGAACAATCTGTGTTCAGCATGATTAGCAATAGTTGTCATTTCTCATTTTTCTATTGAACTACTGCTTGCTCTGTCCACCCACACAGCCTTCCTTTGCCCTGCAGATATGAAAACTGTGTTCCTTGGAACACATGTGACACTGAAACTTGAAATACAGTCACGTGAAGTAAGTTGGGACAATGAGTTACCTTGACTTGGAAGTTTGGCGTCGATCGTTGGCTAAAGGCAGGATTGTTTACACCGGAATCCATCTCCTCCCTGTAACGTGCAGGTCTGAGGCAGGGACAAAAGAGAGAGGATGAGTTCCCTTGGATCCTGCTCCCTAAGGGTGTACATGGCATACAATGTCTGAACTCGCATACCTGTGGGGAATTGAGCTTTTGCGTTTGCACTTCAGAACATAGAGCAGCACCACAATAATGGCAATTATAATCAGCAGGCTGATTACCACTGTAATGGCAATAATCACTCCTGAAACAAGACCACATGGTACTCTGTCAGTGCTGGCAGTTCATGATAATACACTTTGCAATGTTAGGATCATATTAAATGTTAATATGTGGATATTTAAAACACTTGATTATTCTAATTGATATACTTTTTCTAGAACATTTCTCATCACGGCTGACATAAAACTGCTGGTCGCATTCTGTTGCTATCACAGAGAAAATTAACATATTGAGTTTTTATCTGCATGTTTTTCTATAGATCATTGACCTTGTCAGGTTTGAAATACTTTATGGAACATGAGTTGGCAATGTTATTTGTTTGGAAAGAGTGAGCTGTTATTCCTCAGATATGCTCCATTTTCACCGTGGACTGAAATGTGAAGCTCTCTGTTAATGCCTGCCTCTGCATATCATAATGAAATGGCCAGTCAAACAGCCAGTTGAAAAAGAAAAAAACAGAAGTGAAATGGCTGGCCCTGAGGTAATACATCATGTTTCACATCTTATTTAAGACACATGCAGGAAATAGCTGTGAACTCACCCGGAGCCAGTTTCTGGAAGCCTTCAGCCACCCGATCACAGTCAGGGGGCTGCCATCCGGGCTGACACTGGCATTCTCGCCTGTGGTTACACACCTGTAGGATGTGATGTCACTGTGTTTATGCTGGGCACGTAAATAACCTTGATGCTAGTGATGTTATGAGAGAAATCTTTGCAAATTGCTTCATTCCATGTGTTTGGCTGCTAGAGGTGAAATGCTCAGCATTAGCATCTTTGCAAAATGTGCCCAGCAAGATGTAGTAAGAATGAGGACCAGTGGCAGCAATCAAGATTAGCACTTCTGTATTGATTAAAAGGTATTCAGTACTAAGACTCTTTTCCTGTTGCTCTGTTTTACCTATTTTATCTTGTCACAATTGAATTGAGTCGGGCTGCGGGATCCCTCATAATTGAGTTTTGCACTGCCTTCTAGAGAAGCAGGCTGCCTATTGAGCATGTTCTGTCGGCTGAAATCCTGTGAGCTTACTGCATTGCCTTTGCACTTTGCTGAACAGTTGGTTGCTCTGTAGGCCGCCTCTAGATCTACACACTCGTTGTTCATGCAGACCTGGGAATGACAGGTTTGATCAATCGACACAAAAATCCTGACGAAGTGTGGAATATTCACACAATCATAGCATATTTTCACCTCACTTACTTGTTTACCTCTAGATAACCGTAGAGGGATGGCTATTGTCTTACCAGTCCATCACTGCATTTGGTCCCAGTGTCCACCTGTCCAAAGTCAGTGTTTGGGTCATCGCTGAATATGGCTTTGCAGCCAGGGAACGCTACCAGACGGTTATAGTTGGGGCTGTCTTTGCCGTTGATACAGAACAGCTTTCCGCACATCACATCCCTACAAGGAAAATGAGATAGCGCAGTCAACCCTTGTTCATTACGGAGTACAATGCTGAATAGGAGGCTCTAACTGTTAGTCCATACTTTTTCTGGCATCCTATATAGACATCTTTGGATGGACGTGTGCAGAATCCATAGTAGAGTCCTCTGGTGTTCTGGTTGTAGCAACTATCAGCTGCCAGCTGAGCAGCTGTGGAATAAAGACCTTTTATATATTGCTGGTTTGTCACTTACTGTGTGCATGAGTGCTGAATGAGCCTGAGTGAGTGACTTTCAGTGAAGGGATGAGAATGAAAGGAAAAAAAAACTTACTGTCCCCCCAGATCTTGATGCACTGACTTTCACGCATAGGACACTGTCCATTGTAGCAGTAGCCCTGCCCATTCTTGCAGGGAATGCCATTTACAGAGAAGACATCCTCTGGGCAATCTTTCGACTTCCCTGTGCAGTACTCAGCCAAGTCGCACTCATCCTTCTGCGATCTGCACATCCTGGAGGGAGGCTTGTGCTGCAGAAAGAGCGTGTGCCATGAAGAACTCATCAGCCTGCAAAATTTACTAAGAAATTCTGAGAAAACTGGACTTGACTATGTCTAATTTCTGATTAATTTAATATTTTTAGATATATATTTGAACACAGGAAAGTTGACTTCTGTCTGTGAGGCCTGTTTAGGCCCACATACCATTTTATTGCATAGTTTATTACAACAGTTATCAAATCTTTTATTAACTGCATAGTCCTTGTTCTCTTGGGTTCCTGTGGTATCTTCACCGGTTCCCCTAGGAGCCATGACTTTAGTGTGGTTCAGTGGAGAGACAAAGAGGTGGTAGGGACTTACCTGAGCCTTTTTATACTCTGGCTGAAGAATTCTGGGAAAGGCGGGGGCTGATCATGTGGATGTTTAAAGGGGGAATGTATTTGTTTATTTCAGTTGGGAAGATTAGATATATAAGTTCCCTGAATGGTAAAGTGCTGTTTCTGGCATGACTCTGTAAGGTCATATGGTATCCATGCCTATTCTTTGTTACTGTACATGTGCAAAACTAGGTTTCTAGTGGGAAGGAACCAAGAGAGGTTCCCCTACCAGAGTTTGAGGCTTGGCCTCTGGGGGTGAAAAGGATTGTTACCTCCTGTTGCTGGGAGTTTATTGTTGTTTTGTTGCATTGTTGTAACACAAGGATATATCTGTTAACCGATATTTATTTATTTAATTTATTTTTTATCAGAAACAGTCAGTAAATAGTTTCCAAGCTCAAGCTAATAAACCTGTGAACTCTGACTTTTTAAGCCCTCTGGTTACATCACCACAGGGCTCTTTATTTTTTTTAAAAACAGCTGGAAAAATCCATAGCCCTGTTTGAATGTGCATGGTTATGGTGTCAAAGGCATGTATGGGGTTATATTTCTAAATTCCAATTAAAGCCCTTTAATTTACATGACTATTACATTTTTAATTCCTCCTTTTGACTGTATTCCTCCGCTGATGCTTAACAAATGTAATCATTTATCAATAAATTGCTAATGATATCTTCAATGACTGTAAAAGGCTTTGCTAGGCTTTCACAGTGGACAGACAGTGCAGCATCAGTCCCTGGCTTCTCCGACCTTTGACCTCAGTGCCGGCAGGTAGCTTACCTTACAGTTTTCACAGCATTCTCCTTCTTCACATTGTGACCCGGCCGTTAATGTGCAGGTTGTAGCATTGCAGCAGGGATTATTGCATTCCTGTTAAATATAAAACCAGTAACAGCGTCAGGATTATTTGAAGGTTACAACTTGTCATATTCTCTAGTGCCTCTAAATTCAGCCTCCAACACAACTGGTATGAAAGTAGCCCCTGTAAACTCTTTGCCTCATATCTTGCATTTTTTGAGATGGTTACAAGCATGAAGATCACACATGAAATCTCGGAAGTCCTTGGAATTTCCTTTTGTATCATAGGAATGTGCTAGCAAAGTGAGAGCCTGATCTTCCTGCCTCAGTATGGAGTGTGTATTGGATTGTGAGTAGATTACAGATAGTCTTTTACAAGTTGCAACAGGACGGCCACTGTAATGCATGCTTGTCTTGAAGTCCAATTCCGCGCTTAGAAGATGGATGGATGGATGAATGGATACTTAGTCTTTCGCTGGTAGATAGGTGTTTTAACCAGCTGTGTTCCGGTTTAAGGAGCATCCAAATACTAAGTCTGATCATGTGTGCTGTAACCTCTGAAATGATAATAGCTTCAGAATGCACTGACAAGGCAGCACATTTAATTATGGAATAATTGTGAGGATTACACCGCACGTGGTCTCCAAAACATGAAGGTCATTTTCAAACAGCTATGGAATGGACAAGACCTTGCTGGTTAACGACCTAGCTTCTGTCACATACAAGAACTGCACAGGAGGAACTACTATGGCACTCTCAAATGAAGGGACTAATAGCTTACCAATCTATGTAAATTAGTTAAATAACATTTTCTTTACTGGATGTCTATTCTGATATCCTTTTGAGTGCTGGATATTCGACACATCTCAGCTTTGTGTTGTTCCTTTTCCAGCCATTACTGAATATGGAGAATGTGTGAGAGATGATTTCTTCAAATGACAGAAGAAAGAAGGTACCTCAACTAGGCCACAGTCACACTCCTCCCCCTTCTCCACGAAGCCATTCCCGCACACAGGCGATGATATTATCTCGTTGTAGTCTGGCTTGTTGAAGACACACTGTGGGTTCCTGGATTCCAGATAATCCCCATAGCTGTTACTGCTGCAACTGCTGAAATGCTTCGGGATGTCGTACCTGGAAAGAGCGTTTCAGTTCACACACAGATCTTCCTATGAAAGTGGTGCATGACTTGATTTAACTATACTCAGTGGCCATTGTATTAGATATAGCTATCTAGTACCAGGTAGGACCCTGCTTGAAGGTTCAATCGCTATAGAGACATGTGTGTCATTTTGCACACAGCTGTTGTAATGAGCTGTGCACTTGGCCTGCTTGATTGCTCATTTCTTCATGTTATCATTTTCCTCTGACCTCTCACATTTACCAGTCCCCGGTTGGTACTTGTTTCTGAGATGCTGGAGCCGCCATGTCCAAAATTGCTTAGATCACACGTCCTTGCCAGTCTAATGGTTAGTCAAGAAGTAACTGAACCTCTTGACCCTGTCGCTCTGGTGTATATGTCGCGATGCAGCCATTTGACTGGCTGTTAGGAAGAGCAGGCTGCTTGTGTGTTAGCAAGCAGGTGTGCCTAATTAAATGGCCACAATAATGGAATGTTGCCTTCAGGTTGCGAACAAGACCTGTCGAATTTGTAGGTATGTTGGAAAAATAATAACGCAGTATAAAATAAAAGTAACTGCATATGGTACTGTGTCCCTAGGTGACAAGGCACTAAAGCTGTGCAAGATTTGTCACAGAAGTAGTGCATGCATTCATTATCACAAAGCTCTGTAATGTATGTAACCTGATTTTTTATGTAATAGACTTTATGGCAGTCCATTCATAGGTGTGAGCTGACTGTAAGTTGGGTGTTGAAAACCCAGGGATTCCCAGTCCTGATTTTAGCTGTCACAGGCCTCTGTGAGAAGAAATTTTGGCTACAAGGCACCACCAAGAACTGGTAGCCAGCAGATCTTGTCACTATATTGGTCTCACTTGGTCCTGGAATTAATTCGGAGGGGCTCTTACGAGAGGGCGGCAGACATGATGCAGCTCTTGTCGGTGCAAACACATGAATCGCTGTCATGGCTCATGCCCAGGTTGTGTCCCATCTCATGAGCCAACGTTGCGCCGACGGCAATGGAATTGGAGCTGTGATCCTGGGAAAGACCAAATTAAAAACGGCAATGTTACCTCACCTTGTGGTAGTACATAACTAATGGAATGCATGCACATGTCATTCTAAGATGTCATTGCATAGTGGCCGTGATGCGGTAAGAGTACCTGGATCACTCCTGTGGAATGAGTCGCGCAGAAACTGCCCACGTATGCCAGTCCCACGGTGCTCCCTTCGAAATCGATGCCCCTGTGGAGAGATGCTGTGTGAATGGCCGAGCCGGTTGTGGGCGTGGTGACACATTTATGTCGAGTCGGTGTGGCGGTAATGTTCAGACCCACGTTAGCAGATGAGCATTGTCATGTTGCTTCACCAGGGAGGTCTTCCTCCAGGTTGTGAAAGCATCCAGAGTTGCTCCAGCAGGGGGTGTCACTGAAATTTTGTCCTGGTCCGTCCACACCTCAAGTCCAGTGAGGGCAATAAATGTCTTGAGCGGCTTGTAGACCTGCGCATATGCCAAAGGGGGTATTGATCTAAATTATTTACTCCTACAGTAGTACTTAAGGTCCCTCCAAGGCTGCTTCTTTTCTTACACCATGGTGGGAGGGGGGGGAGGGGGGTTGGTTTCAGCTTCCCTGAATTTTTTTTTTTAAAACCATTTAGTCATTTGCTTTATTTCTGTATACATTTCATCCCCCCCCCCCCCATCTAGGCAAATTTATTCATGGGGAGGGAGGCATCCTGTATTTCCTGAGCACCTATATGGGTAAAATCCAAGAATCATCCCTGTTTCACACACAAAAAAATGCAGTGTTACTTTCCACAGGGACTGACTTCCATTCCAGGATGTGCCCCTGCTTGTATGCTTTGTGCTACCTGCCAAGCCCCCCCCCCCCCCCCCCCCCCCCCCCCCCCCCCCCCCCCCCCCCCCCAGCACAACCCCCCCCCCCCCCCCCCCCCCCGTGGTTTCACTTTGGCTTCCCGTCCCCCATGCTATATTGCAGTGCTGCTGCTCAGGGATTCCTGATGCCTGTGCCTCCCCACCTCTCCCACCTAGTTAAGCCGCCATAGTTAATTAAACCTGCTGGAGCCTCCTTATCTCTATACTAAAAAATACTACATATAATTCCACCTACTTGTCACAGACTTTTATTAATGCATCGTTCAGTTCAGTCTTGGCGGTCCTGATGGTGGCCAGTTCCCTCCCTGCCTCCCCAGCCTGACTACACACCTGGCCTCCCCACCTGCTTGCTGCCGGATGACATCACCACTCCATCCCACCCAAGGAAGCAGCCTGTCCTAACATCAGCTTTCATAATTACACTGAACCTTCCATATTTATATCTGGATTGTTCACAGTGTTACTTAATAAACTGGGACTTTGCTATTTTGATCTCCCTCTGCTATCCCCAAGACGAGCTCCAAATGGCCTGGGCCAAAAGTGTATCACTGGCTTGTTGAAAGAATACAAACCTGGAAGATGTTTTATTTCCTTGGGATCAGCTTGTTGTGTCTAAAGCTCAAAGTATAATGGTGAAAAACTCACATCTCTAGGATCAGGGTTCTAGTCTCTGACATGCCTGCATGTGTGTGGAGTTGGCATGTTCCAACTGTGTCATCGTGGGGTTTCCTTTGGGTACTGTGGCTTCTCACACTGTTCAAAAATATGCTGGGGTTAATCTGAATTGAAAATCCATCCTGGGCATTTACCCACCTTTCCTAAGTTGATTCTTCAATAGCAAAACAAATCTTACATTCATTGTACGAGGTTAAGCTGAAAATGTACACATACAAAAAAGACATAAAATTATATCTACTATCCGACGACGTATGTGTTACAATACACGTGTGCCCATTTTTTATGTCTGGCAAACTGCAGCATCTGACGCATGCGCACCGCCCTCCATGCGCTGCGTCTTGAGAATCTCGCGTATCGCGTTGTTACAAAGTCCCGTAATGGCGGCGTCTATGGGGATGGAGACTGAAGGAAGCAACGCCGTGTTATCGGGGCAGGAGTTGGATAAAGACAATGTCAGCATGTTTCCGGGTTTTAAGGACGCAGACGCTTTTGTGAAGGTTTGTTGCGTTAGTGAACCTTTCTTTGGTGTGAGTGTAATGCGTGGTGCGTTGGTTTACCCCAGTAGCCCCAGTGCTGAACAGCGTGCTCCTGCTGACGGCATGTACTCGCAGCTGGTCAGCGTGGCGTTTGGCTTTTTATTATAATATTTAATTAAGGAAAACTGAGAAAAGCGGTAGTGCCCATTGAATTTCCCCCTCGGAACAAATAATGTATGTCTGAATACTTGATTTGGAAACTGTTGTATTTGACTATGTTGAAGACTTGACGTGCGTAAAGGGTAGGAGACGAGTGACCGTGTTTCTCTGCGTCCTCAGCATGGGCTGAGAACAGTGGTTTCTGTCACGAAGGCGTCTTCCAACCTTCCCCAATCTGGTGATGAATATGACTTCTACCGCAGCTTTCCTGGTTTCCGGAGCTTCTGTGAATCTCAGGGGGACAGGCTCCTGCAATGGTGAGTCTGAGCAGCCCTCAGCTGGATGCGATGGTGTTCTCTGATGGGTATAGATCCCTTATAGCTGAGAGGTTAAGCTCTGATGCTACATGATGCACATAAACTGCTTGGTTTTCAGCATGAGTCAGCTGATGCGACATCACAGTTGCAGACCACTCACACGTGACCAGAACAAACTGACAGGCCTGGAGGAGGGCTTCGACCTAGTAGTGGATTCCAATGATGTCATACTTGAAAGAGTGGTATGTAAGCTGCTGATATGATGAATATGGGTTGCGTAGAGTTTGCATGCTCTGTATGTTTAAATTTGGTGTGTCTTGATTGTATGTTAGTAGTGTGGGCATTACGATGGACTGTCATCCTGTCCAGGACATCTGAGAAGGGTCTGGCTGCAGAACACTGGGCGACCTCCAATAGGAGGGTTTCCATATCAGGGCCAGACACGACACTGCTGAGGAGAACTCGGCAGGCTGAACACGTAGATAGATAGTACTTTGTTTGCTTTAAATTTATGAAGACAGATATTTCTCCTAATACAGTGGTACCTCGGTTCTCAAACTTAATCCGTTCCGGACTCCAGATCGAATCCTAAAAAGTTTGAGTTCTGATCGAATTTTTCTCATAAGAAATAATGGAAAACCAATTTAATCGGTTCACGGCCTCCCAAAATTACACCTAAATGTTTTTTTTTTTAGCATTTAAACACAGCATTTAATGGCTTCCAAAACGATAAAGATCTTATCCTAACATTACCCCTGTTCTGCCTCGATTGTTAGTTCCTTCTGTGTGCTACGCCCCCTCGTTAACCTTGTGTGGAATCCCCATGTGATCAGTTGTTTCTGGTTGTTGTCATTAGCCCTCTTTATTACGTCCACGTTTCAGTTTTTCCTCAGCCCGGTCATTGTGTGCATTCGACTTGCTTACAGCGCTGGCTTAAAGCAACAGATTCTGATCTTGACACAATGACACATCTTTGCCCTTATTGGCTGAAAAGTTTACTTACACGCATGACGTTTGTATCCCAGGCAGTTCCGATTTGTAATCTATTTCTCCCGAATATCACGTAAAGCACTAAAAACTGGTTTTCTGTAAATTTACCTGGTAAAATATTTTCAATTAATTACATAAATGCTCTAATAGTACATGTAAGTTAGTGGTTTATTTATTGTTAGTTACTGTAAGGGGGCGGCATGGTGGTGCAGTAGTTAGCACTGTTGCCTCACACCTCTGGGACTTGGGTTCACATCTCTGCCTAGGTTGCATATTTGTGGAGTTTGCATGTTGTCGCTGTGGGTTTTCCCCCCCACAGTCCAAAGACATGCTGAGGCTAATGGGAGTTGCTAAATTGCCCATAGGTGTGCATGGGTGAATGAATGGTGTATGAGTGTGCCCTGTGTCCAAGGTTGTTCCCTGCTTTGTACCCATTGCTTCCGGGGTAGGCTCTGGACGCCCCGCAACCCAGTAGGACAAGAGGGTTGGGAAATGGATGGATAGTCATTGTAATATTGCGCTGCTTTATTTGGGTAATCGTCCAGTCTGTGAAGATGGCATTCAAGTAAGAATCGAGTTGTAGTCTGTACATGACTTTGAATCCGGTCCATTGTTTATTTTTATTATTACTCTGTATTTCTTAATTTGTTCGTGAATAGCAAACTTTTAGGTTGTAATATTTGTACAGCTATTACATAAGTTTTTGGTGAGCAATGGCTAACAAAATAGTTCAGTGTATTACCTGATACAGTATTTTCAATAAAATAGCATCATCACCAACAAGCGCTGCTACTACTAGGAGATGTATATTTTAAGAGACTAATAAAGTCAGTTCCTGATCTTGCACTAACGTCATATCCAGTGCTGTTGTGGAGGTTTGTGTAACGTTGTGTCCGTCAGGTGTGGAGGTTGTGTGATTTTTGGTACCACAGAGGAGGTCGCCCACAGTTCCGCAGCCCGATCCGCTTGGAACATCCTCTACCTCAAGCTCTGTGCTTCCTGGAGTAGATCGCACCCGTGACCCTATACCGGATAAGCAATAGAAGATTGGTGGACACTGATTAGAAATGGAGTGATTTTGCAAATGTAAAAAAAGCGTTGATTGAGAAACGTGTCTTTATTTTGCTTGTCTTTTTCCACACAGAGCTTTTGTCCAGAGGCTCCGTAGCCATCATGGTACCTGCCGTGTCATTAATCTCTGCTGGGCATTCCCCCCCCCTCAGGGTATCCTGCTGGATGAGGCCTCGGGGCTGAACCGCTCCCAGCAGCCCATCATGCCCGTGGGCTTCCAGCCGCCCAAGACGGTTGTGTCCAGCTGGAACCGCAAAGTAAGCCCAGATTATTCATCCCCCAGGATGCTCATGTGTAATCGGCGTATGTGGGGCTGTGGGTTGAGCTGCTTTCGCAGCCTCGGAGTCTGACTCGGGCCTGGCATGACTCATCTCCAGGGACGGGACCCGGCCCGGAAATCTGCCAGTGAGACCTTTTGGCTGCTGCAGGCCAAGAACATCCCGAGGCCACAGCTGAAATTCCAGGAGAAGGTGGACAATAGCAACACGCCATTTGTCTCCAAGATTTTCATCAAGCCCAATGCCGTGAAGCCCCTTCCATCCTGTATGCTCGGCCTGTCTTCTTGTCTCTTTTGGTAATTTTGTCTCGACTCCAAAATACAGAATCTGCATTTTTGTTTGTTGTGATCCTTGCTCAGATTTCAGCAACAAACGCTCCCGGAAGGAGAGGCCGGAGGACCTGGACATCCCGGCGGCCCTGGCCGACTTCGTGCACCAGCAGAGGATGCAGGAACACATGGATGACATGTAGGGTTAGGCTCCCCAGCAGAGCTCTGAGGCTGCCTGTTGTCCCAGTGCATCACTGACGCTTGTTGCCATGGCATCTCCTCCCGCAGGTTCGCCCACCCCTATCAGTATGAGCTGGACCACCTGTCGATGCCAGAGAGCTTCGTGTCGAAACCTGAGCCACAGGTTGGTTGGCTCATATTCTTAATCATTTAATTTATTTGATTATTCATTATCAATCTTGTTTTCCAATCAGTACTGTTTGTTTCTATAAATAGTCATTTTTCTGGGAATTGGTCACAGTAATTATTCTTGTAGGCGTTTGACCTTTATTCTCTTCAGTTTAATTTCATAAGATATGCTTACCGGTAGCAGTGAAACAGCTGAAAAAACTGCATAACGCACAAAGAACTGTAGAGAACATTAAACTAATCTCTCGGTGCGATGTGTAGGTGTTCAGCCGCGTTACCTGTGTGTTGCAGATGTTCAAACCTATCTCTGAGACAAATTGCAAGTTCATTGACACCCTGGAGGACCTGGTGGCTCTCAACGAGAGACTGGCTAAAACGTCGGAGTTTGCTGTGGATCTTGAGGTGCGCGATCACTGGGAGGCACTGTGGGGGTCGGGTCGGGCGGGGCGGGGCTCTTTAATGTCAGGGGCTCCCAGTGATTTGCTGACGGTCTCTCCTTCTCCAGCATCATTCCTACCGAAGTTTCCTTGGCCTCACGTGCCTGATGCAGATTTCGACGCGGGATGAGGATTACATCGTCGACGCGCTGGAGCTGCGCAGCGAGATGTATATCCTCAACGAGACGTTCACCGATCCCTCCATCGTCAAGGTTGTCGCTGCGCATGTTTTACGTTTCCGTCCGCTTGGTTCGCTGCCAAACTCTCGTTAGTGCGTTTGATGTGCCGTTATCCTGGTGATGCCGTGGGTTCCTGTGCTAAGGGGAGTGGGGGGGTAGCGCTTTCTCTAGGACGTTGGTCATTGACTTTCCCTCGGCCCCCTTAGGTGTTCCATGGCGCAGACTCGGACATTGAGTGGCTGCAGAGGGACTTCGGCCTGTACGTGGTGCAGCTGTTCGACACTCACCAAGCAGCCCGTGCCGCCAGCCTGGGCCGGCACTCTCTGGACCACCTGCTTAAGACCTACTGCGACGTGAGCTCGGACAAGCGCTACCAGCTCGCCGACTGGAGGATCAGGTAATCCTGTCATGGCCATTACCCACCAAGATGTGCGGCATCCAATGAACGGTGACGCGTGGTATGTTTTACTTAGTCACGTGTCTGTTAAATGACTGAAAAAAAGTAAGCTTTGAAACCTGGATTACAGTGTTGTCAGTCTGAAACCGGTTTGTCAAGCTCTTCGGTTTACATTAAAGCAGGTGTCACTTTAAATGATAATGCTTTCAGGCATGTCTCCCAAATGAAGGAAGAGGCATAAATTTAGGGAGACAGGTGGCTGATTTGGGTTGCTGCCGTTGTTCTCCTCTAACCTAGTGGCTCACAGAGTGACGTGATTATTTACACGGAGAAGGCTGTAGATTGTCTGTAGATTGTCTCGTTTCTCTCGGTCTGATAGGGCTTTTTGTGTCATCCAGCTCTTTCATTCTGCCGCTGTAAGGATGTAGTAGACAAGCTCTGCTTTAAAAAGTATTTAATGTTTTTAGTGCGTCTGCAGTCGGTGCTGTGGAAACGCTCACTGTGTCGCCCCCAGTTCAGGCAGCCATGAAAAATAGGCGATCGAGATGAAAATGCAGTGAAAGCAAGTAACGCTTTGACATTACAGCTGACATGAAGGGGAGCGTTATGTCTGTATTGAGCCTCTGCTGGTACTGGCCGCTTAGAGCTGTATCTGTCCTCAGCAGCCTGCGCTCCAGTTTACTGGGGTTTTGGGTAGTTTTTGCTGTGCTTGTTAGATGATACTGGGGGGGGGAGACACTAGGCAGGGAACAGCTCAGGATGGGGAACCAACCATCACAGGGCACTGACACACCTACAGGGGGGGGGAGTTGAGTACCTGGAGAAAACCCCAGTGACACAGTGAGACTATGCAAACCACCATGGCACAGACTCGAACCCTGGTCCCAGGGCTGTGAGGCCACAGCGCAAGGCACTGCTCCACTATGCTACCCCTCTTTGGAGACAAATGAATCGGAGGATGTGTCGTTGTGGTATCCATAGTTATCAGATGTATTTGGTGTTGCCTCGGGAATTGGACCAGTGACAGCACCCGTGCAGCCCTGAGGCGGATGACGGCAGCCCGCGTGTGCACTGTGTCCCACAGGCCCCTCCCGGAGGAGATGTTCCAGTACGCACGCGCTGACACACACTACCTGCTGTACATCTACGACCGGATGAGGGCCGACCTCTTCGAGGCGGCGAACGGGCAGCACAGCCTCGTACAGTCCGTGTGGCTGAGGAGCAGGGATATCTCTCTGAAGGTACTGCGGGCCCTCCTGGGGGCTCTCCCTGCGCCTTCATGTGCTGTCAGTGACCTGGCCTGGCCCCAGCGACCAAGAGCAACCACAGACACGGCAGAGGAGCATCAGTCGTGCCTCTGCTCATCCATTCTTGAAGCTCTACTTTACAACACATTTCTATTCTGACCAATCTAGTTAAGCTGGTT
The DNA here is from genome assembly GCA_015164015.2 of Brevimyrus niger. Lineage (NCBI taxonomy): Eukaryota > Metazoa > Chordata > Actinopteri > Osteoglossiformes > Mormyridae > Brevimyrus > Brevimyrus niger. The sequence goes on from JAABNY020000039.1 coordinate 14,077,466, forward strand.
ATCTTCTCGGTGCACTTACTACTAGGATCTGCCATATTTGTGCAGCATTCCTAGCTATAGTTTTCTGGTTGTAGGGGGTCCAGAGCTGGATGTGATGAATGTCGTTAAACACGTCACACGCATGTGCCCCTGAACAGGTGTACGTGAAGCCCCTGTTCACAGAAAACTCGTACCTGGAGGTTTACCGCAAGCAGAAAAAGACGTTCAACACTCAGCAGCTGACAGCCTTCAGGCTGCTGTATGCCTGGAGAGACAGGCTGGCCAGACAGGAGGATGAGAGCACGGGGTAAGGGGGCGGGGCTGACTTCATGCCGTATATTCTCTAATAAATGTGCATGCGTGAATATGAGGACCAAGGGACAGTGAAGAAATCCATCACATATCACTAGTGTGTGCCATTTTTCCAGTTATTCCAAAATAGTGCTACCCAACTGCTCTGTTTGAAGTGTGTCTTTATATCATGACTCTGTCGTTCTGCGTAATACCTGACGGGTTGTGGTTCTGTGCTTGCCGCCTGTGCATGTTCGTGATGGCTATTAGTGATGTGCCTCGTGTTGAAGCCCTTGTCAGGCTGAATTGCTCGTTTGTCCCATTTTTCAGGTATATCCTGCCCACCCACATGATGATTAAGATTTCTGAAGAGCTGCCAAAGTAAGTCGTCACTTAAACCTGGAACCGCGTTTGACCTTCGCGTCCACGCTGTGCAGACTGCGTTTTGAATTTCCTCCTCCTTTGCTGTGGATGCTGCACAGGGCTGGTCGCCATCTTACCGGCCGGGTTTAGGTAACCTGGCATGCGGCAGTAAAATACTCGGCGTGTCCGTAAGATCGTGGACCGTGAGACATGAGGCGTCCCCATGGTCATACTGGGCGTCCTGCTAGCACTGGCGCTAACTAGCCTTTCCTGGCCTCAGGATGCCCCAGGGTGTCGTCGCTTGCTGTAACCCGGTGCCTCCACTGGTGCTGCAGCAGATCAATGAGCTCCACCTGCTGGTGCAGCAGGCTCGCGACATGCCCCTGCTTAAGGTGAGCGGCTGTACCGTTTATGCCCGTCTAGCTGCCATTTTATTGTTCTGGTGCTTCTGCTCACAAGTGTGGGACTGCAGGCTCTGAGAATCTCCATAAATAACTTGACTTGAATTGCGAAACGATGGTACAGGCTCATCTCTCTTACTGCCTTAAAGCTGTTGTTCCAGTCTGACTCTGTTCCTGTCTCTTCGTTCCTTTTTGGATTGCTCTCAAAACAGGCCGAAGTCTTGGCAGAGAAGAAGAAAGGATATACCCCTAAAAGGAAGGTGTGTTTGGGTGGTGTTCCCAGCGTGCTTTGGCGGCGTGCCTGGGTGTTGTGTCTGATTCGTATGGGACGCTGGTTGTCTGCTTGCGTGTGTGTGTAACGTG
>JAABNY020000039.1:14103900-14131338 GCA_015164015.2 Brevimyrus niger
GTTGCTTCCGGGATAGGCTCCGGACCCCCCGCGACCCAGTAGGATAAGCGGTTTGGAAAATGGATGGATGGATGGACCTTTATGTTGGTCTAAATCTATGCTATTATGCCTGTCAAAGTGTGTCAGCTTAGCCATTTCAAAACTGCTGTTAAACCACCCCAGTATTCATCCATCCAATACACCCATGTATTTTTTAACTCGACCACTAGCATACCTTGTATAGCTAACCAATATCTCTTTCTTACTTTTTCAACTAATTAAATTATGTAATTAAGAGAAGCTGGTGTTGAAATATAACTAACACCTGGAATGGCTGAGGTGCCCTGAGGAGAGGTTTGGGAGCTGTAGAGAGTGTTCATCTAGCTGTCCAACTAGAAATAATAACTATTTGGAGAAAATAAGAAATACTAACTAGTTAGTTTGCATAACATGGTCTAATGCTAAATTGTGTTTTTTATTCTTTATTTATTTGTTTTTTATTTTTATATGAGTGCACTTACTACCCACATAACATTAAAAAAATATTTTGACTACCTAAGATTTGTCTGTAATGAGAGCGTTACATTTCATTATTACTGCTTTTCATCTAATCTTTCCAGTTTGATTAACATATAACATTTTACTCATCGATGGTGCATACCTGTAATTTGTATTATAGTTACCACAAGAGGGCGCTCAGATTACAGACTTTATAGTAATCTTCGACTCTGGTATCTTTGTTAGAAAGTGGTTCATTAAAAACTTATGTGGAACTTTGAGGTGATCCAGCGTTCTTCCTTGGGAATCTGCTTTTTCTTATCTCAAGAGTATAGGAAAAAGACATGCCATTATTTGCATTCTGTTTAGGTATATTTGTCTTTGAATGTAAACCGGTTGTGATGAAACAGTGACACCAATATTGAGCTTGAAAAAAATGTAGTGTGTCTTACAGCAGGGTTTGGTTGTATTTGTGGGATTTGTATGTAAGCATGGATGCAGCCACTATGTTACACCATGAGCGACTTTCTGCAAATGTATTTATTTGAAATGTGTTGTGTTTTATAAAGAGTATGAAGCATTTTGTTTAGCTTTCATTCATCAAATAAAGTAATATGTTATCAGTTAACTATAAATGTTTGAGTTTGAAGTATGAATTATTTAAAAGCTATGAATTAGCGTGACAAACATGATTTTTCTCTGGTTTCATTTGGGTTTGGGTTATAGCATTTTAATTGAGTTGGGATGGACCGATGGCTGAGTGTAAGGAGAGTTCCGCTCCCTGTCACTTCTCCGCTGTTAACGCTGAATGTGCGGAGTGTGATTTCCCTGTGTCTGGCACGCTGATGGATATCCAGGACGGCTGAGGTCTTGTGGAATTAAGCCATCCGCAGGATTGATTTTCTTTCTCTGGATAACCGGTTAGAACTAGCTGAGAACCGCATTTTTTTTTGACTGAACACAAACTCAGCAGCTTTATTGAATTTTGTAACACTTGCCCTGTCCTTGGCACTTCTGCTTCTGGACAGACAGATCGGCCTGACACAGAAATGGAGATGTCACACAAAGGGAGATGTCACACAGCATCAGCTGTTTTTCTGCACTTTCTGTGTCCCAGCAGCTGACATTTGTTTACTGTACCTGTTCAGTTTTACGCTGAGTGACTAAGCCAGTGGTGCGGATGAAAGCCAGCCTGTTGCCATGGCGCATGGACTGCTATTGTTTTTGGTGTCTTCTATGCATCTGCAACTTCTCTGGAGATGGAAGAATCGGTTTGATCCAGTCTGTCATCACGGGGAATGATGTTCACCCCATTCTCCAGTCTGATTCAGATTTCTATCTCTTTTTAAGAATGTCTATAAAAATACAGACCTACTATATAATATGCAATACAAATAAGAATGTTGACTGTTGTTTACGTTATGTTCCTCTGAGCAGCTTTTCAAACTTTCTCTTGCAAGGTGGGTTACCTTGTTTTGTCCTGGGCGGAGCCTTCATTGAAACAAGCGCCACCTGCATTGATGAATTTGCATTAGTTTGTAAATCCTATTCAGAGCACAATTGCACTCGGACCTGCGATAAAACAGCCAGGCTAATGGTGAAGTGATCCATATCCCCTTGACCTGAAAGACTGGGGCTGATCACCTCTAGCATTGTGATAGTATCCAGTAAGGAACTGGGGGGATTAGACTGGAGCCAGAGGCATGGGGGGCATTCAGGGGACAGGGACAAAAGGGAGGCACAAGTCGCACATTATGGCATGGGGCCCTGACCCACCCTGACCTTGAACTACAGCTTCAGGGAACAATAGAGTGTTCTGCTGCCTGATCTTCCTGGCCCACAGCCAGAGGGGAGGGGACACTAGGGCCGCAGCCAGGTAATTAAGCACAGAGTTAATCCAGCCTTCCTGTCGTCGCCGTGACGTCCTCTTATCCATTCCAGTTTTTATGAGTTTTGGCAGCTTCATCTTCTGAAAACTGAGTTTGATTTAAAATGTGGTTTAATGGAGTTATCATTCTAAAACTCATCTAAAGCTGTTTGTTGTCTTCACGTATTAGGATTTAATCTGCATACACTTAAAACGTTATACTTAAGATTCACATTATTGGAAAATCTCAGTGGTGATGTCCTCTCTTCACTGGTGTTAAAATAACTTGAAAGGACATCACTGACTTCACTCATGTCTGCATCCCAACATCTGATTCACTCATTTTGTCCAAAAAGAGCCTGAAACTTATCAATACATTGTTGTTGGATGCATGCATCCTGTATGGGAAGTTTGGTATCAACTATCACGGTGCAGGATCCACCCTTGTTCTGGAACATGTGCCTGTAACTGGAGAGGACCACACCCTGCCACCGTGCACATGGGTGCAGAGATGTACCTGTTTTATTAAACGCCCCAGTGCAGCCAATAGCAAGCAAGTGCAAATGATGAACAGCTGTTTGTACCGTTCTGGTTATTATACAGCTGCATTATAAAATATATTATATTCAAATGGCTTCGTCAGCATTTGTGTACATGTTGTTTCTGGCTTTTGAAAATGGTACATTTCACATAGTCTATATATGCAATTGTTAAAAACAACTTTAAAATTTAATTCAAGATATTTTGGGTATTAAAGGTTTTTATTTATTTATTTTTTTACCTTCATTCATGCATTTACTTATTTTCTTAAAATTGTTTACATGTATGCTGCCATTTTGTTGAGGGAAACCACAGGGAAAAAAGCTTGCTTGAACAAAGGAGATAGAAGTCATGAACTGTGTAGGTTCATTGTCTCGTTCACGTGTCTCCAGGGGAGGGGGGTCAGATAACTCGTGTTTCAGAGAACAATAAGGTGAATAGGTCGAGGTTTGTTAATCGTGTTAATAATCATTGGGGGAATGTGACCCCCCCCTCCTCAAATGACGCTAGCATGTGCTTAAACACCTTGCCTGGGACACAGGGGAGAGACAGACGTACAAGATGATGTACCTCAGTGCTGGCATTCCTCGTTCAGCAGAGCACACATCCGGTCTAAGCTGGTTCTCCGTAAGACCACTGGCCCCAGCTTAACGTGAGGTCCGATGAGTCATTTAATCTGTGTGCTACAAAGCGGCAACAAGCATTCATACAGGCACTCATGCAGATACACACATGTTAGCTCACCATCTGTGGCCAATTACACCGGAACATCTGCCTCGTCCCAAAGACAGATTACATGGACCTTTCTTGGTTCTGAGCAATTTGTACACTACGACAGAGCTAAACTAAAGTCTTGGTATCACTGGCAATTACTGAGGATTGTTGATTTAAATGTTTTTAAATAAAATGTATGATCAGAGATGGCAAGTTCAGGTTCAAAGCTACAAATCCATATGATGTTTTTGATTCAACCAACCACTTGAGTGAATGTGACTCTATATACTCAACTGTTTTGTTGAAAGAAAAAACTTGTTCTGGATTTACACTTTCTGGACCTGAACTTTCCACCTCTGTGTATTATTACTATTTTATCCTTATTAATATTATTATTACTCCAGCTGCCTTAACATTTCACAGGAACACTGGTAAAGGAAACTTCATTCGGCTCAATTTTTCCTGTGCAGGTCGGGCCTGCAGAGGAGAGGTATAAAACGCAGCTCCTCTAGGCTGCCTACACTGTCAGCCAGGACATGGTGGCTTTAGGGATCCACCCCACAGCTCCTGCCAGTGTTGTTTGAACACGCTAATCTCCCTTGAATAGGCCTGCCATCCAAGGAGATACAATCCACACGAAGTTCAGCCAGAAGCCTGGGCCCAGTCTCTCCAGGGCAATGCCGTGGGCAGTATTTGTGTATGATCCACACATGGATACCATCTTTCCTGAGATTCCTTCCGACACGGAGAGAATGCTAACAAAACTGTGCTCACATTATGTTCCAGTGATGTCAGACTTTATCCTGTGCCGGGCTTTATACTGTGCTGGGCTTTATCCTGTGCCGCTTCTGATTTTTTATGATACTAAACGATAGTTAATTATTTGTATTCTTAGCACCAATGTGTTTGCTGCAGAAATAGCACTGCAATATGCACTTTATTCACTTAACCCACTTAAATATCCGCTAATAGCTGAAAGTGAAATTTAAAAAAAATTGAGCTAATTAAGTAAGTACTGTATATTTGGATTTAAAGTCAGGTTTGTTCATTTCTCATTAGTTATAAAACATCAAATAATTTATTAGCGATTTTCATGTGTCATCTTGGGAATATAACAGATATACATAACTTCTGTGAAACATGAATCATTCCAAAAGAAATTTAGCTGTCTGTCTATTTTACTTTGAAGATATTTTTAAATGGCTATCAAAAAAACAACTTTTTTTTCAGCTAATGAATACTCATAATTAAATTTCATACAAGGGTCACTTAATGACACTCATTGGCCACTTCAGTGGTGGTAGTGCTCCATTGCCTATAGAATATCCTGGATTATTTGATGCATGGATGCTTATGGCAAATGTAGCCTGTTCTGTTAGCTTTAGCAAGTGTGGCTTTTCACCTCTGACCACAAGCTGATCTTGGCAGCAAAACTGATGCTGACTGGATGGTTTCATTTATCACACTATTTGCTGTTAATTCCAGGCACTGCAGTATATGGGGATCCCCAGAAGGCAGCTGTTTCCTAGATGCTGGAACCTTCTTGTCTGGCACAAACAATCACAACCCATTCAGGACTGATTAGGTCACACATAGTACCCATTGCAAAGCTTTAGTAAAGAATAACTGAATCTCTTGATCATGTCTTTGGTTTTTAAAAGCAGGTATAAAATGACCAGCAGAGGTGATATGTCTTTAGGTCATGTCTTCATTATTTTATCTGAATTAGAAGAAATTTTAAACAAAATCTGTCAAAATTAATAACTGGATGTTAAAAATTTGTCCCAACAGGGAGAAATTAATTAATTAAGTTGTAGAAAGGATGTAGAATCTATCACATTTCTCATACTGATTTTATAATCTTCATTAACACTCATAGTCCCATGTGCTCAATTGGCTGTGAGTATGATTGACTTTTCAGCCTAAGGATAGGATATATTAGTGGAATGTTTGTCCATTTAAATGTTGCTGCTACAATTCTGTGCCAATAAACATCCCACTTATCATGGGGCAATACTGAACATTTATTGTGGTATGTGAAACCTTAACCCAGTAAATATGGTCCAAAACTATCAATCTTGTTTTCAATCATCAAAAAAGTTTATTTTCAAGTTAATCACTATAGGGCTACAAGGTGTTATTCACAATTACCTGGAGTTTAACAGGCATCTAGTTACAGGTCAGTCTATCCCTTTGACTTATGCTGTCATGACACTGAAACTATTCTGCTTGAAACATTAAATATTTTATTAGATTTGTGACCAACACATCCTTAATTTGCCGGTTTCACCTCTTTTGAACTGCCTTATTCTGTTTTGAAAATAATGCCCATTCCAGCTCATATTTCAGAGCAATTTGTCAGACAATACTGCTAATTACCATGAAACCTAAAATGACTCACCGTTGCAGCTGAGTTTGAAAAGTGCTTTTTTTCATCCACCCCCACCCACACCCACACCTACAAATAGAAAAATACTGTTCATTGATATCTAAATGTTTTAACTTCCCTTCATTTTTTCAGTGTTAAGTATAGTTCAGTTCAGTCAATGCATGTAGTCTGTTTAAGTTAAAGTATAAAATGAAATGTACTCTTAAGTGGAATAATGTTATATGCAACTGTTTACTTGTGTGGGAGACCATTGCCTGTCTCTTATGGCTCGATTCTGGGGGGAGTTATGACAGAACCCCCAACTGCTTCTTTATTTAGCTATTCTTTGTTAACACTGTAGATGTACGCTGGTTGGCCTAGCAGGACCAGGTCGACAGCTGTGGTCACCACTTCCTGTTGCCTGCAGTAAAATCCTGTTGTTTGGGGGCCGTCTGCCTTCCCAAAGTCTGGGCTACTGATATGATAAATATGTGAAGAATGTGCTACGGTCCTGACCCTTAGTTTTCTTTATGATCTCTGGGCACATTTGTGTCTGTCTAAGAATGAGCAGTTTTTAAGATAAATTCAAATGGAATGGGAAGTGAATGGGCTATTATGATGCAGAATACCGAGGACACCTGTTTGCGTAGTACACTGCAACGACAAATCTGCTGTATTTATCCATTTTGTTTCTCACAAAAGTGAAAATAGTGGTTGTGTGTTTATTCAATTTTCTTTGCTGATTTTATTAAGTTATACTTCATAGTAAAATAAAGATAATACATTTTACCAAGCTGGGGAGGGGGAGTTGGAGGCCCCCCAGAGTTCCCAGAATCGCTCCTCGTCGCTATATATCTGGTATTAACAGTTCCCAGCAAGGAAATGACATATAACAGTATCATGCCAAACTGAAACAGCTACGTATAAACATTTCATATCAACAAGGACAGCATGATATTTTTAAAATCAAAAACTGGCATACAGTAATTTTTCTGTTAATTTAACACCCAGTTGCGGGGCACTTGGAAATGTTGAAAACACAGCTGGGAAGCTTTGTTCGCAGGCGTTGAATGCTTAAGCTTGCCTTTTTAAATATCCCGTTATCATTACAGTTATCAAGGTTAGGAGACAGGCCATTCCTCTTCCTTACTCGCCAGGATGCAAAATTATTTTCAGGCCTGGAATGAGACCATATCGACTCACAGGACTATTTATGGGAATTGTTTATCCAGTTGGAGAAATATTTACAGAATCAGCCACCCTGCTTTTGCAAGAATTATCGTGACCCCTGGGGGAGCTTTTTTTACTCCTTGTGAAATATTATTCATCATTTCTAACGAAGTCTAACGATCATTACCAGCTAAGTCTAATTTTGCCAGAAACCGCACCTCATACTTATTTGATTGTAACCATTCACCAGAAACAGTGAGAACGGCATCCACTTGGAAAGATTATAAATGAAAACTCTGGTTTGGAAATACCCTGAAGGAGAGAAAAAAAAATCACCTTTTCTCTTGAGGGTTCCCCATTGCACAGGACAGAAGAACCCTGTGTTCTCCCACAGATTTCCAGCTTAAAAACACAGTCTATTTATAGATTGTTTTCTGAGCATTGTGTCATTCTCATAACACAGAAGCATGCTGATCGGAGTTCAAAAAAGTAAGAATCTGTGAATTATGATTATTAAAATTGCAGGGTGATTATTTTAAAATTAACCTCACCTACCGTAAAACTTAAATGCAATGTTAATTATATAATGTTTCCCAAAAATGAAGAAAATGGCCATATTTTCTGCAACACTGCTTATAGTTTATGTAGTAAGACCTTGCTAGAGTGTATGTCCTTTTGTGTGATTCCTAGCCTGTATAATTTTGTTAGTAATGCCATTTTGACCCAGATTCCATGGCAATATCACAACAAACCTGAGCTCTATGTGTGTCAGATTTGATCATGTTTGAATATTTCCATGGTATTTGCCCTGTGGTGTGAAAGTGGGAATGGGATGAGGCCAACCAGAGGGGTCAAGGAGACGGTGAGAACAGGAGCTGGTGGCTCAGCAGCCTCACACCGCCACGTTTGGGAGTTAGGGTCCTGCGCTTGGTTTGTGTTCATGCATGTTCATCCTGTGTTGCACAGATCTCCTACCTCTGCAGTTAGGTGAAATGGCATCTCCACACTTGCTGAAAGGAGAAAGGCATAACATCTGGCTTCTCTGTAAATGAATAGCATACCATCTATAACATAAGATTGGTACTTAACAGAAGTAAACTAGTTGTAACGATATTTGAGTTTCATTCTAGACAAGGTGGAAACTTAATAGCCAATGAAGCTGAGGGTCTGGTGGCACTTTAGATACTTTTCTCTGAAAGTTTAAGAAATGATTCATAGAAGATGCCTTTTTCTAATAATCGGTGGGCATTTAACATTGACTATGAGAGGAAAAAACAAAATGTTGCGCTGTATGTTCATTATCACCCGTGGAGGTATTTATAGGACAGACACTAACAGGAAGAAATGGCACGTAATTCATTGATCTGTTTTTTTTAAAAGTAAGTGTATGATTCGGTTTTCATATTTCGGGCATTTAATAACGTGTAAATGAAGCACTCAAGTGGCAAACTGCTGCAAATTAAGCACTGACGATTTTGGGGTACCAATTCAGTTGTCCTTGAAAGCCGAATATGCCATTTTGAGGAACAATTAAAAGCTAATGAATTCATGCAACCATTTCAAATGAGGTATAAACGTTCTTTGTTTCACCACAATTTAAATATGTTATAACAAGTATGACATCAAGCTCACCAACGGAATCGTGCATTAAATAGTGCGCTTTCACTTCTTTTGCAACCTTCTACCATCCGACGTGTGCTTTCCAAACGGGGCGTTCCCAGTGGGGGTGTAAAACACTACTGATGTCATTTCTGTAAATACGTCTGGAGGCTGGAGTACTCCCGGGAACCCTTTATATAGGGCGATCGGAGCCCATGATCTCGTACTCATGACCGAGCGACACAGAATTCACCTATTCCAAAGACCTTGCGAAGCAATTGACAGCTTCAGCGTCTCGGAAAATTAAAAAGACAGACATGTCGACCTACTTGTCTTCCGACTCCCACCGTGTGAGCCCTTCGGTTTACGGGAACCGATTCGACACGGCCAACCGCAAAAAGGCGTCGGCGAACATCTTCGAGAACGTCCATCAAGATGCGCTGATGAGACTCTTCCAGAAAACGGGGGACATGAAGGCGGAGGAGAGGGTGAGGAGCATCTACTCCTATGCCCACGACCCAGAGGAGACGGCCAAAGCTCTCATGGCACTAAAGCAGAGGAAGAAGGACAAGTTCCTGCAGATCGCAGGCGTAATCAGGCAGTTTCTGAAACTGCGCTGAATCTTCTATGAACTCCGGGAAACTCAGATGATTTTAAGAGAACTATACGGATGAGTCGGGGCCGACGGCGGAGAAAGTGATTGGCGTCAGCAAAGGCGGAGGTGATGCTTCCAGCTGACAGCAAGCGAGACGCAGACTGTTACATGCATATGGCGCTACTGCTGCACCTGTCAGCGGCACCGGACCAGATGAGCGATCCCAGCATGCTGCTCCCAATCGGACAGATGGAGATCGATGGCCTGGACAGAACATGCAGCCCCCGGACGACTCTTGATCGCTGTTCCCTATGCATTTGTTATAATGCAAGAAGTAAAATTCACCTCAGAGGTGACACAAAAATTGCCTATTATCTAGTGCCGACGACATTGCTTGATATACGCCTCAGTTTTATGAGAACAACGCCAAAGCCCTTTTTGTATCTGTTAACTAGCATAGCTAGATACTCTAACACTGTTCGCTATTGATCACTAATTTATTTTTGATTAAATAAAAACATGTTTCATATATCTTGCAGTTTCGATAATAAATTATTATACTTAACACTCGCTTTATTCTTTTCATTGTTCCTTGTTGACGGTCTTATCTTAAAGGCGTTAACGGTAGATATGTAGCTATACGTATCATAACTAAGAGGGATGGGACATTTATTAGTTAATTACCTTTTTTGGTAATACAGGTATTAATACCGGTCTGAAAAAATACCAGTTCATCAGTAAGGCATGTTCTACGTCACATATATCCAAATGTATATGTTTTGAAATCTGACTGTCGTGCCACAGGCATAAATACATTAACTGCATCTGACGCCAAAGCGTTCCATTATACAAAATTTGCCTGCTCTTTTTAATGGAAACTTGTGTTTTGTATTCCACCAATAGCCACTGACTTTCTGACCTTCCTGTAAACAGAACACCTCATGAGAGTAGGAAAGTTAAGCTACTGATTGTCGGCTGAGCCGGGGACAGCATTATATACTCTGATAAACCACAGACATTCCAAGCGCCTAAATTTATTTACTTCAATTTAGGAAGCTGACGATTATACTTGCTGGTATACATTAAATATAATCACATATTAAAATCATATTGAGTTCAGCTTAAATAAACATTTTATCTTAAATTATATTAAATCCAATTTAAATGAACATTTGCATACAAAACATTTTGTTTGTCATTATTTACTCACATAAAATTTCCACATTAAAAAATTTCACTTCTCTCAATTTTCATATTGAGAGAGTAATAAAAAAACAAGAGGAGAAAATATCGTGGACATACTATATCTTGTCTAAATTACCGCAAATAATTCAGAGATAAAAACTGCCTCAGTTCATCCCCTGTGTCAGATGAGGCCATTTGGAGAGGCACTGTTACAGGCTGCCTAAGGTCATTCATATCCATTGAGTTCCTTGTTCTGTGGCTTATCTGACCAGCACAAACCAGTTTGGAGAATGAAACTGCCTGCGGGGGCTGTATTTGTGTAAGGTGTGCTACTGTGCATCTGCCCCCACCCCGCAGATAAGCGGCCTGTTATTTGAACATTGCTGAGGCAGGGAGAAGTTCAGTATCCTCTCTTTTTTTTCCTTTATCCTTTGAATCTGCATGTGGGAACCATCAATAAGTGTTACAATTCATTTAACATCAGTCCCTGAATAACAGCAGAACAACTTTTGGCATCATAGAATTAAACTATATTACTTTTTATTAGTTGAATTCTTTTTATAATGTTTGTGGGAATTTGGAAAATTAAAGCTGTTTGAGTCCACTGATATTTCTGGGCTTAAAAGCATACTATCCACACCAGAAATGGCATTTTTTAGCAGATGTATAAAATTCCAAAGTGTATATTGAAATGGAAATGTTAGTCGCAGGGCCAGTGATTTATGTCAGCCGTTCAATAGCTAAGATGCAGGCAACTGGGTGTCTATAAATCTCATCACGCTCACATTCCAAGCACTGGCCCAAACCGGTTCTGAGGGAAGAAAACAGTGTGATGTCACCTGACCCCTGTTCTGTTCTTCCAAATGAAACCCAGCCCTGAGGCATTTTTTAATCAGGTGTGAGAGGGGGCTAGGGTGCCCAATCACCGGCTCCTTTAGGCCAAATGATTGAAAAATTGTAAAATTGAACGATGGGATCTCACTAAATTGCAGTGAGAGGACTCTGCCCCTCCCCCCCCAATTGAGGCCCTCTCCCTAAAAAAGTCTCCCAATTGCACAGGGTGAGTACATAAGACATGCAAACATAGACAATGGATTGATGGATGGGTGTAGCCACTTACAAGTATTGGGAGGTGTGTGTCAAACAGGATGCTATCGTGTATCGTGTAACACATATTTTTACATACGCACACATTGGCTTAAACATTATTCCAAATATCTGTTAGCGCTTGTCTTCAGCTGTGTTAATTTGTACCTGAACCAACAAGGGTGGATTTTCAATATATTTAATACCTTCTTTTACAACATGAAATAATAAACCACTACAAAAGACATGTAGTTATTAATGATTTTGGATTTTTACTTCCTGGTTTGTTTGACAGTCTTTGGTATTTATGGGTGTCCAGAAACAGGAGGTAAATGTTTAAAGTGGCAATTGTCCTAGCTGTCATTTGTGGCGTCTGATGTTACTGCCTGCGCTATTCCCACCCTTTTCCTGTCCTTCTGCTCCAGCAGTGGGCACTTTGATGTCTGCAGACAGTGTGGCAGACGGGCCTCCCTAGCCTGTGTGTTTAGCCCATTTCCAGGGTGACAGGAAGCCGGGCTGAAGCACAGAAAAATGCAGACAGTGGCCTCCGAACAGGAAGTGCCTTTATATGGAGAGCAAACTTGAGCTGCGAGGTTCTTTGTTAAGTTCTTTGTTAAGTAGCGGGTGCAGGCTTTAGTACTGTCATAATGCTAGACTTCTCCGTGATCGTATTTTTATTCTGATGACACCTTACTACATCCTAAAATCCTGCCGGTTACAGGACAGATTTTAAATACAGTATGAAGAACAGGGTTCAGCATGGTTTGAAAAATTCAAAACAGTACAAATTTAATAGAATGGCACATGCAAACAGAGCAGTAACACTGCAATGTATACGTTTCAAAATTATATTATTTACATCATAATGGAAACCATTGTGTTTCTTAAGACCAGCACATAGACAGTTCCCAGAATTCCTTGCTAAATTCCGTCTTCCAAAGATAACATGCTGCAGATTTCTGCAGAACTGTTATTTGCCTCATTTGTTAGCATCAACACCTTGACAAGTCAAATGAGACATGGTTGCCTCATGGTATGAGCGTGATATTTTGAAAATAGATCAAATGTGGGTTTTTAATAAATGGAGTATTATGAAAAATAATTTCTAACCTTAAAGGAATTTTTCCCACAAAAAAGAAGGGAATTAGTATGCTCAAGCAAACAAGGAAAGCAGACAGCTTCAAAATTACTATTTCATGTGTTAGCTTACAAAACGTAAAATAACTCTTCTTGTTCAGGGCTTTACCATTTACATACAGAACAGCGCAAAAGTCTTAGGCAGTCAAGACACGTTATTTATCTGGGTTGTAAGTGCACTGTTTCTCAAAACAAAAAACACAATTTAGCATTTGAACATACACAAATTAAGAGCAACAAAATAAAAATTAAGAATTTCTTCTGTTGTCCAAGAAATGATTCATATCTAGTTGGATGCCTAGATCAACAGTTCCATGCCGTGGCACCTCAGCCATTCCATATATACATTAAATTAAACCACCAGCTTACTTAACTTCATTAGTAAAAAAAAAAAAGTTAATGAAATATTAGTTAGCTATACGAGGTGTGCTAATGGTCATAAAAAATGCATGGGTATATTGGAGGGTTGCTGCAAATATCAGAAGAATCTTAGTAGTAGTTTTAAAATGGCTAAGCTAATTTACTTTGACAGGCATAAGGTATAAGTTTTATACTAACAAGAAATCATTGAAAGATCCGTTTTTTTTTTTGTGCAAAGACTTCTGCACAGTGCTGTATATAATGAACTTAACTGTAATGTCATGTCCTACTAGATCACTCACTGTCCCTATTTGCCAATGTTGAAAGCAGCAATTGCTGCATGATTTCATAACTCAAGGCCATATATTGTTATAGCTCAGTCCACACTAGTGGACAAAATGGGCAGTAATTCATGAGAGAGACAAAGACATCATTGTTTTTGCTCGTGCTTGTGCGAGTTATGAGTTTTCTTGAAATATGCCATTCTGGAATGCAGGGACATTTTGCTGAAAAGTGAATAAATCAGTCAGGGAACAGTCAGACAATTCTAAACATAAAGCAAATTCTTTTTACGTATTCATGCATACTATTGAGGGGTGAATACATTTACATTTACTAGAGAGCCTCTGATGATGTTGAATCAGTTTGAACATTGTTTTTTTTTTTTAAAGAAACATTGACGAGGGTTTCTTCTGGACTTATCCCAAACCGTAACCAGCGGGACCTGTGATGTGGTCTTGGGATAAGCTGACCTCTGCCCTACTGTGGGAAGCAACAATGCAGTTGACACAGTTGCTTCTAAGTGCATGGTTTCAGATACGTCAGTGTTACGTAGACACCCAGTAGATCACAAGTTCAGTCACCCATATGCAGATACACAGAATACTCCAAAAGGAAGGCACCTTTTCCACGTTAAAAATTCCATCCAATGAATGGATATAGCTGTCTACTACATGACCAAACAATGAGTGATCTACCACTTTGTAATGCCACCCATTATTCACTTAGCGCCATTTGCGTTCCCTCTGAACAGAGCAGCTGGCAGTAGACCCGAGCTCCAGGCTGGCCTGTCCTAGCCTCAGTTCCCGTGATGATAGTGCCCTTTCCTATCTGCACAGACAGGCTGTCCGTATGGCTGGGTGTGTTCGGTCATCAGCAGTGTGGCCGGGTGCCGCACACGCAGAGGAGAGCCCCCTCCATTGTTCTCGCTCGTTGACTGCACGCCGTGGCCCACAGAGACCTCTTCCTGTTCTGCCGCTTGAGATTCCCAGCAGGCTGGATGGCCAGCGCCTTGTGCAGACTCACTGTCTCGGTCTGTCTCCATGTTGCGGCCTCGCCATTGTTTTCTCGTACGATTCTGGCCACCCTCTCCCCTGCCCCCTCCCCTGCCCCCTCCTGCAAACTCTCCCCACCCTCAGCCACAGGTGCAGCTGAGCAGGGCTGTGGAGGAAATGCAGAACAATAGCTGACACTCATCCTATTTATATATTCATGTGTCTTTTATTATTGGCATGATTATTATTAAATGATGGATAACAGTTTAAAATGCGACTTTCTTTCGAAGTCCAGCCTTTTGTGGACTTTTTTGGGGGAGGTGAATATGGACAGAGGTGTGGATAACATTCTGTAACAGAACTCTGCTTTTGTTGGTTAAATTGTGGAAGGAAAATGAGTGATAGGTTAATCTGTTATGGGAGAGTACTTGTTTAATAATTATTAGCCCTCTCTGTAGTAATGTAGTGTACAAGGTGATGTAATTGACCCCAAGTTTTTCCTAATTGCGACATGTAGGTTTCGATTCATGGTGATGTATTGCTCCATAGGTAAGTTGGTTATCTTAGGGCACTTGACTGACTGGCTAATCTTGATTGGGTGTAGTGTGGCATGTGGTAATATATGTTTGGTATTCCTCTTCAATTACGCCATCTAGAACTAAATTCTGTACTTTGAACTGTAATAACCTGGTCTTTACCTGCCATATTTTGTATCTACTTCAGATCTTCTACAAGTCCTCACCATGTAGAATATTTTAAATCAGTTTTGTTTGATTTTTCTGTTTTATGAAATTACTAAATGGCAGTATGGTGAGCAATTCTACACCAAATTTAAATCTCTATGCTTAGTTAAGATATTTTTACTTAGACAATAATCAATTTCACTTGATATTTCTAAAATTAACTATTTTCACCAGATATTACTGAAGTTTCACTCTGAAGTATTCTGATTGAGTAGTTTAGTCACCTTTTAGAATCCCTTAGGAACTGTTGTTAATTCAATAACTGTGTTGCTCCTTTTCCCAATATTTGTCTCTAAAGAATTAGAATAGGTTAAAGAAAACAAAGACTACACAGACTGGGGTGTCATAAAGGGGGGGGGGTTATGGGGCTCGAAATCTCCAGCAATGACCCTGCGCACTGGTATAAATTTCAAAACCAAAACTAATTGTGGAACCTGCGCTTTGTTTGTACCGGTTTTGCTGACATTGCTACATTTGATCTGTGTGTTTCTGGGTGGTTACTATGAGGTCTAACCCTGTCCACGTAAACAGAAAGGATTCGTGTTATATGAGGGAATCTGCAGAGTGCATGTCCTTTCATTTTTGGCATCCGTTCATCATCTTGCCAAAAGCTCTTTGGACTGAAACACCTGGCTTTGTCCCAACAACAGCTACACTCTACACATCAGTACCAAGGTCACACTGCAAACTGTACATAAAGTCTCTTGCTAACCTGTCAGCCATTACCCTTCGGTCTTCGATATTTGACCTGCCTCTTAATACAATTAAATAGCCTCATAAACATATTTCTCATTATTTTAATGCCTGTGATGCCTCCACGTCACACCCAACAGTCTAGGGCCTTGCATCTTAAAGAGAAGTGACAAGAAAGACAGTGAATGAAACGAAAACCTCGGTCTATCGTATTTAGCCTTTTTACTGTATAGGAATTTTACCAATCCCTGTAATTGTTCACCCTTTTTGTTGTCATTATAGCAGGAAGAGCGCTGTGGGTACAGCTGTGACCTGCGACTCTCTTCAGCCTTGCTCTGGCTGGCTTTGGCAAAGTCACTGCAACTCATGACGAGAGTATGACCAGTGCAATGAGGGAGATTAAGGCGGCTTTCTCTGGCCACTAGGGAGGTCCTGTCCATCAGTAGCTACAAAGAGAGGAGACCTTTTTATGCTTAGCCACTCATTACACAAGATTTGATACTTTAAAACACATCTTTGATATGTGCATATTTTTCACAATTTTTCTATTACTTAAAATTGTTTGAAATGTATAATCAATTCTTTAAGTGTAATTTTCTCCCATGATGAGTAATTGGAAGATGGATTGATACATATCATTGTCTGCTACCTTAGGTTAGATGCGCAGTAAGTCATTATTCATCTAAATACCTTAATTTGAGCAGTAATAAAGTACTAGACAACAACAGCAAACTGTTGTTCAGTTTGCTGGTGGTCCTCCATGTAGCACCAGGACAGAATGGCTAAAAAATCAAATCATAATTTAGTACTTTTAATCTCTGTCCAGGTGAGTAATAATAATGAAAAAAGTACATAAAAAGGTTTTTATGTGCAGGGAAATTTTAGTGTGTTCATACAAAATTATTTACCTTATGGTCATAGCTTATTGTTCAAACCAGCTTAGCTTAACAACTCCAGTCACATCAAAGCAGGCCGTGTGTGTGTGTATGTGCGAGAGAGAGAGAGAAGATAGAGAGAGTGAGTGTGTGTGGGTGGGGCTGGAATCATTGCAGCCGTAATACAATATTCTGGCACAAAAAGCTTTTAAACTGGTTTGCCCTTAACTGGGCTGACATTAGTTCCACAGGTTTGATGGAATGGTTATACGATGTTTATCACTTTAACAACCCCCTCTTCTTAACTTGAATAAGCTATCTTCACCTAATTGTGCCACAATACTATGGCAGATCATTTGTTATACTAAGAGTTTAGGAATTTTTTAAAACAGTGAGAACAGATCCCAGTTTTTTTTCTCAAAAGTTTGGATGTGCCAAACCAGCAACAAGGAGGGATACTTCGTTTCATCCAGAGAGCAAATACTGCACCTGACAACAAGTATCAACAGGTCATTTAAAATATAAGCGGGAAAAGAAATTGTGTGTGTGTGTGTGTGTGTATATAGTACTGCTTGAAAGTTAGTAAAACTTTCAGAATTGTCCATATTCCTGTGTAAATGTAACATCATCAGATCTTCACACAAGTCCTAAAAGTAGGTGATGAGAACATCACTGAACAAATGAGACAATATCTTTCTTGGTCATTTACTTATTGAGGAAAGTTATCCAATTGTCACAAATCTGTGAGTGCAAAGGTATGTGAGCCTTTGCTTTTAGTATTTGGTGTGACCCCCTTTAGCAGCAGTAACTGCTGTGAAATGTTGTCCATAGGTCTTGATCAGTCCTGCACATTGGCTTGGGGGACCTTTAGCCTTTTCCTCCATACAGAATTGCCCGCTCCTCAGTTTTCTCAAATGAACCACATGCTTCAGGTTCTTCCACAACATTTTTATTGGGTTTAGGTCAGAGCTTTGGCTTTAATACTTTTTTTGGCCAGTGAATCATTCCATATGTTACTTTATAGTTTTGATATCTTCATTATTATTCTAAAATGTACAGAATAGTACAAATAAACCTTTTCACAGGTAGGCATGTCCAACCTTTTGACTGGTACTGTACCTTGGAAGTGTAATCCCAGATTAGAAATTAAACATCCCTCAAAATAAATGTTATTTCCTGCGAAACACTGTTGTATGGATCTGTTATTTTGTTGCTTGGAGCCTTCCTGTTAGCTCTGACAATTCTGACCATTCTCCTCAGACGTCTCTCATTAACAAGGTGTTTTTTACCCGGAGATTCTTCACCAACTGGGTGGTTCTTGTTCATCGCACCATTCTCTCTTAACTCTAGCAGCCGCCGTGTGTGAATCTCAGGAGCGTAGCCATTTGAGATACCAAATACACCACATCAGGCACCAACAATCACTCTGCATTCAGAAATATCCGAATTACACGTCTAGCCTGAACTAGCTGAACAGTGAGTGGATGGTCAGCCAGTCATCGGATTCAGCTTGAGCCTCGTGGTTCGCTGCCAACAGGAGGAGACTGCTATACTACGTAGTTGTATTTAATTTAGTGTCAATGTGTGCATAAGATCAATTTTGGTACTGAAATGTATCCAAATGCTGCCAGTCACACGTAGAGGTTGATCACCTCTTTTCTGCCTATAATCAGGGATTATGTTACAGAGCACAGTTCTCCTTACCTCTCACAAGTAATCCTTAATCAAATTACGACATCTAGAAATGTCTATGTTTGTTGCAGACTTTAGACCGAGTTTGCATTAACAAGGACATTTTGGGTTTAATATTTTTTATGGGTAACATATATAATACTCTGTCATGGTAGGTGTTTTAGAAGAGTGTGAGAAATAACAGTAGCGTTCTTAGTGAGTCAGGCTGTAATATGGACACTACTAGCTGTACGGGAGGACAGAGCGGGTTGGCCTGTTCGTCTGTCAGGAAACCGTGGTGGCATGAGTCACAATGATGGTGATGTCATGCATTGTGATGTCATTTTGACACTTATTCCATTGCGATCAGCCTACACAGTCATGTTTAACAAACACACCATGCACAGTGCTCCATGCTGGCAATTTAAAAGAGAAGAGCAAATTATCAGCAGATTTCAAGTGCAGATCAAGTATAATTTACTGTACTGCTGCTATTCAAATAGAGCAGCCAAAAATCATGGAAAATATTAGAATTAGACCAATTAGACCAGAATTAGAATTAGACAAATATGTGTCAGGTTTTTGATTTCTAAGCAATTTTACTGTGTATTTGCTAATGAGAACATACACACACTTTTCTTTAATCAACCTCATCAATCTTTTTTGACTTTTTATCCAATACAGTGTAATGGGGGGAGGGGGTGCTACTTCTCCCAGTCAACACAGAGCACAAGGCAGGACAACATCCTGGATATCACTATAAATGCAATAGTAAGTTTTTATGAAGCAGGTCTTTAAATGGAAAAATAATTTTTGTCACAAAACTGGATTTGATTAGGAGTAAAGAAAATCTTGCATATATCACGCATTAATAAAATCTGTAACATATACAACATAAGTGTTATCTTGACTTTTAATAGTTACGTTACTCCTATGTGTGCTAACAAGGAAACAGTGCACTGGTGTGTGTTTCCATTGTAACAAAAAGGTGCGCAGGAAACACTAACTGCAAAATCTTGCATCCTGTTTTCCTTCTGCCAATTTATAATTTCCTGCGTGACGGAAATTATATCGTTATGGGCTGAATGTGAAGTGTTCCTGGGCCACATTGTCTAGTTATTCCTTAAATGTCCCTTTTCAAATTAGACAAAATAAAATTACTGATGGAAAAAAAAAATGCTTGCTAGTTCTGTTAGCCCGAGTCCTCGGTGACAGTATAGCCTGTTCATATCAGAATACGATATGCTACAGTATTATTCAGATATTTTTTCTATCTGTTTATTTACTGAAATGTGACTTTAGTCTTCATTCTACTTCGAATGTTTCAATAATTATGTATTTCATTCCTATTCCATTTATGTTATTGAGTGTTTTTAGACTGATGACTAAATATGGCAATAATACTGAACGTGAATTGAAACTGATTATCAATTCATGTGTAGAGGTGGCCTGTTAAGATAATACCTGAAAACACAAAGAGTTTTTTTGATTAAAGATAAGGACTGGGGGATCAGAAATGTGAGTTTCAGCACTTCAATCATGTATTCATTTTCAGTGTGAGAAGTAAGAACTTAATGCTCGAGTGTGTTTGTGGTATTTGCAGTACAATCTCTTGGGTGTATATGAAATAATTTATTGATCCATCTTCTAGCCAAGCACAAGGCTGGGGTACACTATAAACAGCATGCCTGTCCGTCAGAGAGCACTTGTATTCAAACAATACGAGTAACTTAATGATACCGAGTAGGCTTAGGGCCGTTGAACAAAGCTCATATAACATGGGGAGACCATGCAAATTCCACACCCACAGGCAGAGGAGTATTCAAACCTTCAACTGCAGAGGTGCAAGGCACTGGCTGTGTCCCAAATTCAGGGGCTAAATCTTTCGAAGGGCATGTTCTGCGTAGCCTTTGTAGGCTGCTTCATTTGAAAGTTCTCTAAAAATCCGTGCAATGAATCCGGGGATATGTTGGGCTGTGATGGATCCAGCAAGTGCACTCTTCGCACCGTGGGAATAGGGCGATGGATTTCTAGGCTACAATTGAAAGAGCCTTTGAAATGGGGCAGCCTTGTTGCCCCGTTGTGATACACTTGGTCTTCGAGTGCAGCCTTAAAAGGATGCAGCCCCTGAATTCAGTCACAGCCACCACCAGAAAATAAATATGCTTTCTGTATATGGGTGGTAATACTTTCATTTGTAGTGTTCAGCTGCAACAAAGATTCTCGGCCTCCCATCTTGGAATGACTCATTTGCACAGTTCATTGTGGGGTTACAGCTCAATGCACTCTCTAAACTACAAGTACAAAAACAATTCAAAACCATCAACTTCACGCTGAATAGTAACCTGTAAAATCATTCATTCGAGTGACATTTAAATTTGTAAACTAATCATCACTGGGAGCCCCCAATGTGTACAGCATTTTTGTTAAGTTAGTGTTTATTTATGTATGTGCGTTTACAGAATATGTGTTCAGAAAATGAAATTTAAATGTATTCAAATTCTCTAGTGAGCCATCAAAGTGGACAAAGACAGAACCCTGGCATTCACAGCAATGGTGGTTTTATTTCTGCCCCATCTCAGTGTGTATGTACAGTTTGTATGTCCTTTCTGTATCTCTGTGGGTTTCCAAGTTTCCTTCCCTGATCCCAAGACATACAGTTAGGTGAATGGGCATCCTGAAATATCCCATGGTGCAGAAATGTAGGTGTAACTGTATGAGCTATGGTGAGATAAGAATAGTGATTTCATTCACCCCTGTGGGGAAACCAGGTTTTCTCCTATTGCATCTTGCTTTTTAAGAGACACACAGACACATATACCAGTGACAGCAAGTTCTGGGGTCCGAAAGCAGGCTTTGCCAACACCCTTAGAGCAATTGGGGTTAAGGGCCTTGCTCAAGAGCATCACTAGGATATGAACCAATGACCTTCCATCACAGGCACAGTGACCTAATCCAGAACCTTACTCACTTGAATGGCATCCTGGGTAGAGTTCATCTCTCATCATGTGTGCTTGTTGGCCCCATTACCAGGCTCACCACCATCCTGTACTGGAAGTTATGGAAATAGTGTTTGAGAAACAGTCATTTTTTCTTGTTGTCATTTGTCTGCTCCTAGCAGGATCATGCTGCATTTCTTTATACAGCTCTGGAAAAAATTAGGAGACCACAACAAAATTTTGTTTCAGTCATTTCTCAATGTATGGTTATGCACCTGTGTAAAATACACATTTTACTCCAGCCTGGCTCTTACTTGCTTCTAATTAATGAAGGGCTTCTTCCTTGCTTTATGGGTCTTCAGTCCTGCTTCTAGGAGCCTGTTATGAAGTGTGCACTTTACAATACTTAATGCTACCTATTCTTTTCGAGGGTCACTTGAGGTCATCCTCCGAATTATGAGAATAAGTTGATGGTCATCATATCTGACATTAGAAAGTTGCTTCTGCCCTCTAGCTGGCTGGTTTTTGGTTATTGTCAGTGTCTCCTGCTTCACCTTGTTCTCATGTACTGCTGTCTAAGAAACTTTGAGCCTAGAATCAGCCTGGAAGCAGCCTGTCTCACAGTGTAGCTTTCTGCCAGCAGAACCAGGATTAAACCTGGATTTAAAATCCAGATATAATATATATATATATATAGAATGGTATTTTCATTTTTTTCCAAAGCTGTGTATATATTTTAAAGCACTTATTATATTTTGGCCATCTAATGCCTCACAATTTCATTATAAGGGCATCTTTCATTATAAGGGCATCTTTCATTATAAGGACATATTTATCTATATGAGTGCGTCACAGTATAGTATCTGTATATTGTAAGGACAATAATATTTCGTTTTATGTTTATGGTCACCCACCAAGGTGCCCTCGTGTCTCAATATAAATTTTATAATCTAGGATCAAAATCCTCTTATTGGATTTTGGCACTTCAACAACAGTATTTTTTAAAACATTTTTTTCATTATGCCATAAGGAAATACTTCAGTAACCTATGAAGCCCAATTAAATTAAATGTTTTTACTGATTTAACTGAAGGTGTACAGTATGTGGTTCTTTGATGACTGAAGTGCACCACAAGAAAAATTACACGTAATTATAGCTCAGATAATCTATGCTCTGTAAGACAAGTTACAGTGTAACTCACGCCTCCATTGGAGCCAGACCCATTGCTGACACGGGTATATAATTAAACACACAGCTAAGCAAAGAATGAATGGACAGACTTTTATCTTGGCACTATCATATGATGCCATCTTTCCAACAAGTCAGTCTGCTAGAGCTGCCCAGATCTATTACAAGTAAAATGGTTGTGAAGTTCAGTTGCGAAAGTGTAGGTTACAAAAATTGTACTGGTATCCAATTGTAGAGTACCCCAGTGCTCTGATCGGACACCCTGTAGAGATTATCACCGGGAGAGAATCAGCGTTCTTTTTTTTTTTGAAACACTATTTTACATAAGTAAAGCAATAAAAACTAAAATGTGCCAACACATGTAATGCAGCTGTAAATGTGCCTGTTATGAAGTTCTTTACATCTGAAATTGAGGCCACTTCCTTAGGGCCTTAAATATTCAGGCTTCTTATTAAATCATATAGCCATATTTGGCCAAAAAAACATATCAAATGAAAGAATGAAATAGCAAGGTAGTAAGTTACACAATAATAAATTGATTATAACCCAGAGGCTGTGTTTACTTGTATGACATCCATTATAAGGTCATTACAAAACAATTACATCTTTTCTTAGCCCGTTTTTTTTCTGTCAAACGTTGCTTCCATCTTGTGGTTAAATTGCAAAATGACACAGCTAGTTCTATATGTTTCCATCTCGTGGACAAATTTGGAATTGCTATCAAATTTACCCACTTTAAATTGTACACCATTCAAGGAGTTTTATCCATTTTCCCATTAGATGTAAAAAAGGATAGTGAAATGTTATTGTCAATTTTGGTGGTTTGTATGAATCAATGGATATTATTAACAGATATTGTTTCTTTAATACTTCTCTAACACCTGAAGCGACGTACAATAGAGGGGAAGGTTATCATATATGCATGCTCTCTGGCATATGAACCCATGATCTCTGTATTGTTAGTGTGATGCTCACATCTTAGGTTCTATTTTGTACAGCTCATGTTCCCTCACTAACTATATTGCACTTGGTGCTGGTCAGTCACGGGAAGCTTTAGAGAGCAGTACTTAAACCCAAGCTGACTCCTTAAGAGCTAAAGAAGCAATTATCTACCTCACTTGTGTGTCGTTTTGGACAAACGTGAACAAACAAAAGCAAATAAAACCATTTCTTTTTTCATATTGTTTACAATTATGAAATGCTACTGCTAAAACTCACTGCATGTAACAGAGAGAAGCTGACAATTTAATAACACCAAAGGGTAATTATTTAGCAGTTCCACCTCCCTGAATGCACAACTTTAGTATCTTAGAAAAACTTTAATTTGAACAAACAAGCATACATCACAAACTTATAACTTATCGTCAAGCAAAATGAAATGGATGTTTCTCTTTTAGCTTTGGTTATTACATGGCCCCTATGCTTTGATTAAATGTAGTTCTGCCTAAATTATTATGGTATATACTATTAATCAAATGAGCATATTTAAATATCAACAATGCAATATTCATTACCGTGTCCGTTTTGGGTGATGTGTGAGGCAGGAGAAATTGTGGAATCCTTTCAGTCCTCTCTCTCGTGTTAAGTGTGCCTCTCTCTTGGGGCACAGTGTTTGGCCTCAACATACACTGCCGTCTGCAAGAGAAAATGCCCTACACTAACTAAAGCCATACATATTGGTTCCCAGGACTCAGAGTCATGTTATAAGTAGTAGCCATTCTCTACCACGCTACTGGCATCTGCGTATCTGGCAACAAACACAGACAATACAGTGGGAGCGCGCTCGCTTTGTTCCTTGATTTTTTTTTATTTACGTAATATCTTGTTCTATTAAGGAAAAAACTGATTATACTTAAACTCTAATACAGTAAACATTTTCATATTGAGTCAATCAAGCTTAGATTTATTGGTCAGGTATGTTAACTGAAAGAAGGAATTTGGTTCCAATGATGGTGTCTCGATTTAGACAGGTAATGTACAATGAACATATAATTTACAGACCATACACATTTACAGTCATATACATGTAGTATCGGCCTGGAGTGGGTTGCCCATCATACGCATGTACATTCTTGAATAATTTCAGTTCCTCTTGACCAAATAGCAGAGTAGCTATAAACTCATACACACACACACGTTACCATTAATAATTTGTGCAAATTTCCCCCACTCAAAAAAAAAGAAACACTGGCTCGGGTAGTGACATTTCCCCGGGCCTTCATATCCACTTCTAAGCAATCATTGGGACTGCAATGTTCTCCCTCATAGAGAAACCCCACAGAAACACAGACAATCAATCACCAAAGGTTTTGTGTCAAAGTTGAGTCACACACTTTATGCCGGCTAGTTGGTGCACTTTGGAGCTCCTACTGGGCAGGAGTCCGGCTAGCTTCCACAGCTGGCGCAGTTTAATTTCACTCTGCTCCCCATGTCATATCATCTGGCAACCGAGCAACCCCCCAGTGAAGCTCAGATTAACAAAGGCTGCAGTCTGAACCCAAAGTCAGACCAGTTTGTGGTGTTACCCAACATTCCTCTGCTTTGTCCTCAGAGAAGAATCCCACACAGACTCTCCACACCGATCCACCAGCCACCCCACACTCTCTTCTTCTCTCCCCCATGTTTCCCGCCATGCAGACGCCCCAAGCTCCTCTTTTCCGGGGACTTTTTCCTCACAGATGCTATTGACCAATTTTTTAAAAAAAAAAGCCCACTACATTATAGTTTCCATCAGGGCAATAACATTCATATCGTATCAACATAACTCTGTTGAACAAGAATGCTACACTAATACAGTCGATGCAGTGTAAAAAAACCCAAACATCTCAAGTAATCTGCCAGCATTCTAACCACAGAAAAACATTGGGGTGAAAAAAAAATAAACAAACAAAAAAAAATGACATGGGTGCATCTCTCATAATATGAACATCACCCCACAATATTAACACAAAGTATAACAATTCCCTACTTCTCCCTGTAATATTACCATCCATTTATACATGGTGCTAAACCCTCCCATGTCCCCTACCTTTGAACTCTTAAGGCACCCTATCTGATAAACAATATCAAAATATATATTTAACTGCAGCTGCAGTCCATGTAACAGGGACAGCTGGCCTATCATAAATCATAAATCAGTATAGTGGGCGACCCTCTATTATATTGTGGCCATTGCCTGTCTGTCTGCTCCTCAGATTCATATCCAGAGGATGCTATGGCCTCTACCTTTGCTTCTTGTGTACAACCCTCATAGGACTCACCTTCACATTGTAGGGGATCACTTGAAAACTAAGCAAGGACTCCTGCGCAGGTACAACAATCTGGGGGGAGTCTACACTTGCAACCTCTAGCGCATCAGAGTCATCCTGGTCACAACACGATTCTGATATTACAGATCTCATCATGACCCAAAGGCCCCAAATTAGGGTTAGGCTTAGGTTTAGAAAAAGTATGGCAGATTCAGACATCAACTTGTGTTTTTCTGACAGTTCTGCTACTCACACTGATAGGAAACCACAATTTAGCATGCTTTAGTAGCATATTTCCTACTTTCCAACAACCTGTTGATTCACCCTAAGGCCCCTAATTAGGGTTAGGGTTAGAAAGCTGAGGCTAGGGTTTGGGTTAGAAAAAGTATGGCATATCCAGACATCAACATGTGTTTTTATGACATTTCTGCTCCTCAAATTGATAGGAAACCACAATTTAGCATGCTTTAGTACTATATTGCCTACTTTCCAACAACCTGTTGATTCACCCTAAGGCCCCAAATTAGGGTTTGGGTGAGAACCCTAAGATCCTGCGCCCCAGCGGACACAGTTGTGCATGGTCCTATCCATTTCTATCTATGCATCAACCCGCTTGCACACCACTCGTCATCCCTATGGTGAGGGCTTAGGGTTAGGGTATATAATGTCTCAATTTACCATCCTTGATGATATATGTGCACTGGATTTGACCCTTGTTAACTTTTTGCTTTTTCCTATTTGTACAGGTTCCCATGGTGGAGATGCCCATACCCCCAGGCAGAAACGGCGGAGAATCCCCAGTGATAAAGACGGCACCCCCTAGTGGCCTGGCTCCCATTTTTTGTCTTATGAGTAGCTTACTAGGGAGAATGATATGTGTGTGTGTGTATGTATGAAAACGTAGGCAGGCAACTTAAACAAAATTGGAATGCCAGGAAGGCAAAGAAGGTGAAGAGATAATGGATAATAAAAGGTAAGTACTGGAGGCAGTACACCAACTTGGTGTTACCATCCTATCCACCCTCACCCTATACCCTTCATCTTTCCTATCCCTCCCTCCCCCCCCCTTTTTTTCCCTTTCCTCAAAAAAACCCTCGGCAGAAACGGCGGTGATGGCGAAGCCCCCGAACGGTGAAGGAGGAGTCCCTCCCCTCCGAGGTAAGTATTTCAATGTCCCTAATGTATGTTGTTTTATTTACAGCTCCTGTGTGATGGCAACAGATAGTCCGCGATGATAACGGAGGAACATACGGTAAGTATATGGATATTTTTGTTGATAAGTGAGGCAAAATACTGGACAACATTCCAATATCATAAAATTCATACAATTGTAAATTTAAATAAATAAAATAATATATTCAGTAAATACATTAACTAAAATTCATGAAATAAATAATTGCTTATTGAATAAATAAATAAAATAAATAAAATCTATCATAGGTTCCACAGTAAAAATTTAATTAGGATCATAGTCCATTACTAAATACCTTTGTGTTTAAAAGAAGTGAATAAAACGAGTAAAAGGAGTCTTTAAAAAAGGGAAAGTCCCTCTTTTACTTTAAAATAGAGAAGATAGTTTACAAAGTTGAAAAGGAGCCCCTAGAGTAATCAGGTCCCTAAGGATGGAGAATATGGTCCACGGGCCCCTTGGGGTTTAAAACTTAAGGTTGGAAAGGATTTTGGATTAGGAAAAAGGGGGGGGGGACTTC
>JAABNY020000039.1:14131438-14144457 GCA_015164015.2 Brevimyrus niger
GCGGCGGCGGGGGCCGCGGCGGGGCGGGGGGGGGGGGGGGGGGGGGGGGGGGGGGGGGCTGTCAGCTTTCACAGACACAAAGTGCATGGGTAAAATTTTTATAAAAGTCTTGTGATAAATGTACAAAACATTTCAGTTTGAAAAATAAAAACACACAAGTTACATTTATAACACCTTTTAAAAAAACCTTGTTACATTTAAAAAAACATTTTACTTTGTTACATTTTTAAAAACATGTTTGGAAAAACTTTTACTTTAAAACATGTTTGGAAAAACTTTTATAGACCGTTTCACATTTCAGTAACCAAAAGGCAGAGTTGACCCGCTACTCAACAATCTAAGTTTGTCGTATACGACGCTGACCTTTTTATCTAGAGGTCTATTAAACAGGCAAAAACCTTTCATGTTGCGTACGATTTTGTTGAAGTGCGTCATTATAGGAGGTTCATTTCTACATCCTCTGATGTAGTTTTCAATCAATCCAATCATACTGCCAAAGTTTACCTTTTAACAGGTTTCATAATTTAGAGTTATACTCTTACATTTTAACTGTGTTTTCCCATTGTTAAGTCGGTACAGTAACTTTTCGGTCACAGCACACCTCACGAAACAATGTGTTAATTAGGGGCTAATTCGGACGTGAGCTCCCCTAGGTAATTGCCTAAGGTCAGACACTATAGATGTTTGGAGCATGTTTCCCCTCTGTGCCAATTTACCCCACAGTGAGTTTAGCAGAAGCTTGGCCACCTGCCTCTTGCCCCGTTTAGACACGATCTCATTTGGCTCCAATTAGATCCCCTCACACTCGAGATTTTTTAATGTAGTCCCTGTGATCCGCGTCATCAGTCGCATCGTCGGGGTAGCCCGAAGCCTGCTGCTTCAATTGAGAGGTTCTAACGTTGTCTTTAAACAGCTCGCTGCTAGTATGGTGGAAATGCCACACTTCGTGCACCTTGACGACCGAATGTCTGTCTAAAGCCAGATTGTGCTCCGCAGAGACCCACACGCCGGTCAGCACCCGCTCTGCGTCTGAATGGGGACATGCACCCTCCTGCCTGTTGTTGATCGCGCACGTCCTACACAGTGTAAACATGAGTTTCCCATTCGGCAGTCTGCTGGGTAGGAAGGCAAAAAACAGATCGCGCGGGGTGTTCACCGTGGCTTTGATCAGACCAAAGTATTCATTCAAAGGTTTCAAATTTAAATGAATGATTACCGGGTGCCCCACGGGGAATTCACATTTATCCAGAGTGTATGGGTACAGCGACGTGAAATCCACGTAGCGGATGCGCTCTTGCCCCGTGACGTCATAACGCAGGCGAAACGCCGATGTCCGACCTCTGGGTCATGAGCTTTCGCTTGAGCCCATTCGTGTTCCCAAATGGATTCTACATTTTTCTTGGCGCAACACCTCGAGTTTTTCCCAAGTTTTAATGTACAGGGCACCAAAGCTCTCACAGGTCAGGGGGCAGACATCGTGTTGGTTGTTGCACGTAGGACAGCCATGAAACTGGCAGCCTAGAAACTCGAAAGCCCATTTCTCTCCCTCTATCTCAGTGTATCCGTCTAGGTGAAAGCAACCCACACGCACTTTACCCCCACGCAGCGTGTGTCGAATTTCAATGTTGCGTGTGCAGGCGATGAATTCCAGCCACTTGATCGAGACGTTGGATCCCAAACATCTGTAATCCCAAACATCTGGGATCGCGATTGTATCTCTGGGCAGAAAATTTGTCCTGTAAACCAGCAACACCGCGGAAGCGATGGTGACCGTGGTCAAAGTCAAAAAACACATATCTGGGGGGCTTTTTACTGCCCTCACCCTCACCCTTTTTTGCGACCCACTTCCCTTTGTTAGGCTTCTCTGGTGGATTTAAATAGCACAGATGTGGGATGGAAATGTCTGATTCAGCTGTGTGGAGTTTAGCATTGCATATATCACATTTTACTGTTTTACACGAGTGCGGTTTTGGGTTCTCGGGACTTTGGTAGTACTTGTCCCATCAAGCTTTGCATTTTCTGAACTTGTCACAGGGGCTAGCAAATCTGCCCCCTGATGGGGCAGACCGTCGGTGTTTGGTGTCGCTCGAGGCAAACATCATTTAAGCATCTGAAATTACAGCGCTCACACACTATTCCCAGTGTGGATTCACCTTGTCTACAATTAGTCTGACAGACGCTGCAGAATTTTGCAACGATGAGAGTGAGAGTCGTACCCTTTGAAACAGCTTGTGCAAACGTAGCTGGCCCCTAAGAAACCCTTGGCGCTTTTAATACCGTAAAAATGCTGGTTGTGTAAAAAGAAATACACCAGCCGTGCCGGTAGGTGTGAGTGTCTGGTAAATTTGGAGATTGTTTGAATACGGTTGTTGATAGTACACTACTGCTTTGCAATCTCAAAATTTGAGTTTCTCAAAATTGATGTCATTTAAAGAGACAGCATGGTCAGGGTGAATCCCACTTTCTCATGTAACTCCAGGCTGAGCTTTTCAGCCTCAGCATCAGAGAGGTTATCGTGCAACAGATGCGGGAAATTTATGGCGAAACAAGCTCTGCTCTCATTCTGAATGATAAACATGTGTTTGGCTTTTTTAGAAATTATTTCTGAAGCTAACATAGTCTGTAGTTTACGTTTGTTCCCAACACCGACGCCGCATGGGATATTTATCACATCTACAATTACTTCTAGGTTAGAATCATTTAAAATCTCTTGATTAGACTGAACCAGGCGATCCAGCACTTGCTGCAAGTCTGTCAGCTCCCCCTCGCCATACCGTACAATTTGCGACAGCTTGTCATTTAAAAAGTCGCTGCGCAGGGTGATCTGTATATAAGCTCTCCATGCGGCGTAAGGTATTGCCTCATTCACAATATTTTGAAACCCTTCGATTACATTTTCGTAGTACTCACAGACATTGCCTTCGTTTCTAGGTCGCGGTATATTTAGAGTCCGTCTAATCTGTACATTATTGAATCTGCGCCGATGCATGATCCTGTCGGGCTCAGGATCCACATCACCAACAGCAACACCACCCCCTTCCTGTTCAACATTGACATTTTCAAATTGTCCCAATCCCAAGCCCAAGTCATTTTCAACCTCCTCAGCATTAAGAAGAAATTCTACATCTGACAAGGCTTCCCACAATTCAGAATCAGTGGGGGACCATGTGACCTCGTCGTCGGGTACCCCTGCTTCTGCTTCAGACCCCGTTTCATTAAACATGCTTGTTAATGTCTCTAAGGATGGTAGGAAACAGGGCTCTTGGGCCTCGTCGCCGGGCACCCTGGCTTCTGCTTCAGATCCCGTTTCATTTAACATGCTTATTAATGTCTCAAAGGATGTTAGGAAACAGGGCTCTTGGGCCCTAGCTTCAGCTGATGTTGAGGGTGACGCATTGTGTTGATAAACAGTGTTTTCGATTTAATCTAATAAGGCTTGGGGTATAGGAGGGGGTGTTGCTCCGTCCATACCTGCTGATTCCGACGGTTCACCAGACGCTGCGGGTGGCGAGTTGTGTTGAGTGATTTTCTCTTGACCGCTCCGTGCCGTCTTTCTCGTACATAGAAAAAAAATAAAAGTTATTTTTAATATATAGCATTTATCACATGTATAAAAGAAATTATAAAAAATACCTAAATTTGAATTAGTAATTTTTAATTTATAAAAGAAATAATATTATACTCACGCTTTGCGAGTCGCGTGTAGTTTTCTTTCTTCTTTTCTTTTTCAAGCAAGGTAAGGCCGTAGATGACCTTTGCGGGGTACTTGTGTTTCTTTAGCAAAGCAGGAGGAAAAGCGGTACGGTGTCCACTAATAAAAATATCTGTGGCCGGTTGCGATCCTTTTAGGGTTTTCTTAGGATTCTTTAAGGTGAAAAATACAGCCTGTCAGGTTTTTTT
Source organism: Brevimyrus niger (assembly GCA_015164015.2). Classification (NCBI taxonomy): domain Eukaryota; kingdom Metazoa; phylum Chordata; class Actinopteri; order Osteoglossiformes; family Mormyridae; genus Brevimyrus; species Brevimyrus niger. The sequence goes on from JAABNY020000039.1 coordinate 14,135,339, forward strand.
TTTTAGTATTATCTCATTTTCTTAAGTCTATTTGATGTTTTTCTTTAAATCATACTTGTGCGCCGGCGACCAGGGGGGTGTAAATAACGACCCTATCAGAAAAACCAAAACTTGACACAAAATTTACTGGAATACAAAATGTCAAATATGATGTGTGGCCCAATTACAGTTTCGTAAGCAGCACAGCTCTCAGCTCTTCTTTGCTTGCAGAATCTCCAAGTACACGCTCCGCATGTAAGAAATATTCAACCCTCTTTGTATTACATACAAAACCGCAGATGGCTATACGCTCAGCCCCAGTGTTTGGGACCTTACCACAGTAACGCAGCAGCCACAGCGTACGCTCACACTCCATCAGGTAATAATTATTCAACCCTCGCCACCCTCGTATGTTCCCACCACAAAAACCACACAGTCATAAGCACAAAATTCACTGTCATAATATAATAATATTAAATAAATTTCAGTAAATAATCAAATAATAAAAAAATCATTTTAAAAATAATAACACTAAAAATACTTGTCACTCGTCATAGTCGTGACGTCACATAGTACCACCCTAACCACGCCTCACTTCAAAGACCTGTCAAGTTTGATTAATGTGACCTTGATGACCTTTGACCCAACCTGTCATTTTGATGAAAGCGGTATTCCCTCCCTCTCTGACACTGCTGCTATATGTGGCATCTCTTTATGTAAATATTGCTTCATAATATATATATATATATATATATATATATATATATATATACCTGTGTATGTATTACAGATGCATCCACAGCATAGTAATAACCTCTTCTCATTAATTGTCATTATATTGCAGTACACCATCAGACCGCAGCACCTTTTCTACTGAAAATATCGATGTTAATATCTGCCTTTTCATTGTATGGAGATGGCATGCAGCTCCTCAATACATTCACAGACTAGCAAGAATCGAGGTCAACAGCACCAAGTCATTAAATTCGTTATGTGCACCAGCGCCTTGTGGATTGCTTCCAGCATTCCCAGAAGCAGGGTGTCCCACGGTTGGGTTAAATTGGAGAGCTGCACAAACAAAAACCATCTGCGTAGAGATGAACCACATAACCATACTTCAGAGACAGGAACAGAAAACGCCAAGGTCAACGGAACATTACACTGTGTCCTTTCACTATACAGCACAAGGGTTAAATGACCTGACGAGCCCCTTTAAAAGCCAGGAGCTGTAGATGCATTTGGTCACAAAACACACAGAATGGTACACAGAAAATTACAGATTTTTAGTACTGCTTGGGTGACAAGGATTCATTCATTCATCTCTATACCACTTGTCCTATACAGGGTTGTGAAGGTACAGAGCCTATCCAGAATAAATGGGTGGAAGGCAGGCCAGAATATGACACCAACCCATCACAGGGTACACACGTCATTCATACACATTCACACATAAGGACAATTTGGAAACTTCAAATTCATCTCAGCATGTCTCGGGACTGTGGGGGGAAACCGCAGAACCCAGAGGAAACCCCACGATGACATGGGGAGAACATGCTCCATATGTATCCACCCATTTTGGGCCTGAAATGTAATGTAGAGGACGTAGAGGGATAGAGGACAATGTAAGGTAACGCTGTAAGGAATCATATACGTATGATTTCCACATGCGATCCATCTATTTTGCAGTGATGTTCCCAACACAGGCTTGGTTGAAGTGTACCTGAAATGGCCACTGAGGTAAATATAGATACTACAGTACTGTACTTCACCTAAGCAGAAGCAGTTGCTGCAGGTGTTTATACTATATCTGACTGTTGCCTACCGACATATAGCCATTACATGTGAAACCTTTTGACGTGGGAGAGAAAAAAAAAACTAAAAAAAATTATAAGGTGTTAAGATTTCCCAACAGACACCGATGTTGGAGCCTGAAAGTATCATTGTCACTTGACACACCTTTGATGGGCTTTAGGGATGAATAACTGGAACAAGAATAGCACAAGCGTCATTAATTCTTTAATTTGTTAAAGCCAGTTTCTGTATGTGACAGTGTTTATATGCATGCGTATTGCCTAAGCTCATTACCACATTAAACCACATTTTTCTTAAATTCTTGTATTTAAATATGCTGTATGACTTGGTGTTGCTTGGAGGAGAAAAAAAATGACAAATCCTCGTCCAGAAGGCAATTTTATGATTGGAAACAAATGCATAAGATAAACATTCACATAACGAATAAGGGTCTGGACTAGTGACCAGGTTTTCGAGATGAATCACAGAAATATTTTTGCTGTTGTGCACTAGTAACCTAAATGAGTTCAATAAAAATATCCAGAAGCATTAATAATGTGGGGGTTCTGTGGCCTCATATCTTCAAGGATGTGAGTCCAATAAGCTTCCACCCCCAGGTTTTTATGCCTCCTTATTATATGTCCATTCTGTGTTTTCATGAGTTCCCTCCTGCATTATAAAAGCTTGATTTCTAAATACTGTACAGTAAGTTGTGTACAGTAAGTAACTTGTGTGTGACCTGTGCTCTATGATGGGATCTGGGCTTACTGTGACATCACTGGGACCTCACTGTGACATCACTAGGACCTAACTGTGATCTAACAGCAACATCACTGTGACTGTATACATGAAAGATAGATGTAGTTAAAGGAAAAGACTGCAACACTGCAAACTGTATAAACTTGAACTGTGTGTAACTGTATCCTCAGCTAAAAAAGTGAATAATATACAGTGGTACCTTAGTTCTCGAACTTAATTTGTTCTGGACTCAGGATCGAATCCTAAAAAGTTTGAGTTTTGATCAATTTTTCCCATAAAAAATAATGGAAAACCAATTAATTGGTTCCCGGCCCCCCAAAATGTTTCTTTTTAGCATTTAAACACAAAATGAACAGGATAAAACAAGAAGAGCATTTTTTTCTTAATGGCTTCCAAAACAATAAAGTTCTTATCCCAACATTACCCCTGTCCTGCCCCGATCGTCTGCTCCTACCACGCCCCCTCGTTAACCTCATGTGGGATTGTCATTAGTCCTCTGTATTAAGTCTGCATTTCAGTTTGTTTCCCCAGTCCAGTCATTGGGTGCATTCGACTTGCTTATGGCACTGGGTTAAAGCAAGGCATTCTGATCCTGACGCAATGTATTATGGTTAGATGCGCTGCAACCTCTTACCCGGCTGCACAAACTGGAACCGCCTCCGTGACGACACATCCTGCCCTTATTGGCTGAAGAGTTTAGTTACACGCATGACGTTTGTATCACAAGCAGTTCCCATGCGTAATCTGCTATTTCTCCCGAATATCACATAAAGCAGTGAGAACTGGTTTTCAGTTAATTTACATGGTAAAATAAAGTTTAAATAAATGACATAAATGCTCTAATGGTACACATAAGTTAGTGGTTTATTTATTGTTAGTTAGGTTGCACTGCTTTATTTGGTTACTCGTCCAGTCTGTGAAGAATGCATTCAAGTAAGAATTGCATTGTAGTATGACTCATTTCCTGGCGCGTACAATTTATATTAGGTCAGCATTTACGGTTCGACTCTGATATTCAGATCGAGTTCTAGGTCAAACTGGTTTGTTCGTCATTCAAGAAATTCGAGTTCTAATGAGCTCAAGAACTGAGGTACCACTGTAATGGTAAATTTCTGAGTGAGGCTAATATAACCAGCAGTTTTTCCTTCTTTTTTTTTGCTAGGCTGGCAAGTGCAGCTAACGCCCAGAAGATGGGGTGTGTCAGCACCAGCAGCTGAGCTCCACCTCCCTTGAGCCGCAAAAAGATCAAACTTTGAACCCCTGCATTTGAATCCAGAGCCAAGGCAGCAACATTATGTAACAGACAGGGGATGACTGGCTCTTTCAGAAAGTAGACTAGACCTGTCAAGGACAGACCGTGTTTTAGCAGGATATAGCTGGATGCGTAGGGAGAGAAGATGTTTCTTTTATTAACGGGAAAAAAAACTCATAAAATATTTCTGCATTATCCAATAAACCTTAAAATATTTATATAAATAACTTCCCAGGAAGGAAGCTTGGTTTAACATACTAAGTACACTAAATGTGATACCCCAATGTTCTCAGCAGAGAAATGAGTCAGAGCCAAAAAAGATGCACTTTTTCATTTGACACATATTTCCCATCCTGATTTAGGCATCTCTCTGCTTTGTCCTACAGTGCAACCATATTGCTACATATAACCTCAATGGAATTACCAATTTTACTGTTGATCTTTACCAATCATGCCAAGATGTATATGCATTTTATTACATGTGGCATTTTTAGGCAAGATCAGCCAAATCCAGCTGCTTGCTGTAATTTCCTTACCTACCACCTCACAATTGCAATGCTGTGATACAGAAATAGGCCTTTGGCATCAGTCTGAATGGGCTCTTAAACTTAATGCTGTTCAGAGGCAGTATAGCATGACGTACCACAAAAAGCTGACAGCCGGAAGATGCCCGTCTGTCGTACTTCTGACAAGAGTTGTGTAACCTAAATAGCTTCATTAAAATAAGATAAAATAACAAAATGATGATTTCACTTAGAAAAATGGCCATTTAATCAAAACAGAATGGTCTAAAACTGTAAATGTGTTACTTGACTTGCCATTAAAGTCTGTCCATAGAATTATTAATATCTTCAATGGTAATGACAAGAGAGAACATACAGTACGTAGACGGAACAACGGCGCTTAGGCAAAGGTATCAGCGAAAAGTCAAAATAAAGACATATATTGTTGACGTGTCCTTTAGTGCTCCATCTAAGGAAACTGCTGGTTTACCACTGCTTTAATATGGCCTTGGACTAAATGTGACAATTTACCATGCCATTGAATGGAACTGTTTAATAAAGTAGAACCATCTCAAATCAGCCACGAACCCCCAGGTTAAAGTCTAAATGAACATGTAATTTGAGTGGACATTTCCCAAAATGTATATAGAGTCCACATTAAATTCTTTATGCAGGAACATCTAGGCAAAAAGGAAAAGGTAAATATTAAAATGTAACGGAGAGCAAATGTCAACACTCCATTCTCTGCCGGGTTTCCGTCTCATTTCCCCGCCACGCGAGATTGTGCTGAGTGTTCAGAAGCCTGATTAATTCTCCCACAGTGCCGCTTTTACAGCGTGCCTTTCTCCAGTAACACATATTCTACCTCTCCATTCTGAATAATTAAATTCACTATTCACCCTTTTTAAGATAAAGGGATGTCTGCATATGTGCCCCCCCCACCCCGAAGCTGATGATGTGTAAGATCACAGAACAGGGATAGAGGACATTGAAGGAAAAGTTACTTTCACCTTATATACTTCTTACTTTAAGGCACTTTTTATCTTATTAAATTCTGTTGACTTTCACTTTTTGCCCGTCTGGTGTAAGTTTAAAATTATATGGGTACATATACTCTGTTTATGGGCTGTGAGTTCATGACATTCCAGATATGAGGGGGGGGAATCAATTCACCCCCACACTAGTGGTCGAAAGCAAGTAGAGTCCAGATCATGGAGGGAAAAATGCACAGTAACAACAAGCTTCCTAACAAGCTAACACACAGACACGAAGAAGCAGAGAAATATATTGCTACACTCTTTGTTCCCTTCCTGTGCTTTCCTTCAGAAGGGAGTAATTTAGGGCAAACAGGGTAGTCACCGCTGGCATTTATATCTGAAATTAATTATTTGGCTGTGATTATAAACTTCATTTTACTCTTGGGAAATGTAAGAGGGACTTCTGATTATGAATACCCAATACAAAATATGACTAAAAAGACACTAATTATCTGTCTCTGAACTATTTTTTGTAACTATATACAGTATATAAGTCCGTATATATGTAAATATATATATATATATAAGCCTGTAGTGAATTGAGCGATCTTTAGGCACATTTTATGTTTTATACAACCCACAACTGTGATTTAAAAAATGTATAGCAATCAATTTTCTGACAAGGGTAACACCCCCTTTTTTAGTGTGAAAAATTTAAAAATTAGTGACAAATTGCCCAGCGGTATTGCAATTTGTGCATCGCTTAATGGTCAAACAGTCAATTGTCTGCGGAAGTGAAGGGACAGGATGTCCGGTACTGTGTGTGCTGCATGCACCTGAATGAGTTTCCACTGATTGGTCCCACCAAAGGACCAGCTCAGTGTAAAGGACCGATAGGCAAAGCCTTGACAACATACGAGACATTGCCAAAAGCTGACTTCAAGAGTATCACTGATGGCGAGCCGCTTCCAGATATTAATCACAATGATCTCAGTCGAGACCAATCTTATCTGTATAATATCATAACAGCAATCAGAGCAGGCATCATCAGTGATGATCTGCTTCATGAGAAAACCGAAGCTATGTCAATGGCAAGATGGCTAACGACTGCAAGTAGAATTTGTCGGCTATAAGTAGGAACCGTTTAACCTATCAGCAGCCTCCTTTTTTGACACAGTTTATTGTCAACAACTACGGACCACTACTGTAGGTGAGAAGTAGCTCCACTAGGGCGGAGGGGATGCTATGCTGTAACACCGCGAGATTTCGACGAGAACCATGGCAGCATTGACCATGGCGGCGTGAAGCTTATTACAAACATTTCACTCAATGGTTCTTTCTTCGCCAGCTTATCTAGACAGCTTTAAAGGTAATATAAATACAGTTTGGTTGTATCGGTAAGAACTTTAGCACCCTGTAGCACAGTGGAGATCTGAACAATTTGGAAAAATTTATTGACGAGTGTTTTGAGCTGTTTACTATGGGGAAAACAGAGAAAACATCGACTCCCTCCAGCAGTCAAAGCACCTTGTCCGTCAAGAGAAGTCGCCCTAAAGATTCCCCAGAAGCGGCTTCTCCAAGAACCAATGACATGAAGGACATTTTGGAGTCGATAGATAAAAAACTATCTAGCTTAGACGTGCGTCTGTCGCTAATGGAAATTCTCCACAAAGAGTTTCAGGCTTTGCGTGAATCAGTGGAGTTCAGCCAGCAGCAGGTGGAAACACTCGCTGCGGAAAATGTGACTCTCAGGGAATCGGTTGATTGAATGACACATCTTGCTGAAGAAAATTAAAAAATAAAAGAAACTCCAAGCTCGCAGTATGAGAGACAACTTAGTATTTTCTGGCATCCCGGAGAAAGCAGATGAAGACCCAGAAACAACGGTAAAAGAGTTCATTCTAACTTACCTAAAACTTCCGGAGGACACAGTGAAAACCATCAACTCCCATCGCGTACACCGTCTAGGAGGGAGGCGACCCGATGGACGCAGACCCAGACCAATTGTGGCCAAATTCGGGCACTTTAAACAGAAAGAACTGGTAAAAAGCCGCGGTCAGGAATTGAAAGGAACGGACTTCAGCATTAACGATCAGTTTCCGAAGGAGATCTTGGAGAAAAGAAAGATCCTGTTCTCGATACGAAAAAAGTTCATTGAAGGAGGCTCCCGTGCTATCATCGCAGTTGACAAGCTGTACGTCGGCGGACGCTCTATCGTGACTAGAATTCCATTCCCTGGCTATTCTAAATCTGCAACAGGTGATCTGTATCCGCACCAACATCCTTTCTTTATTCCTTCCTTTTTACTCACTTTCTCATCAGCACAATGGTTTTACAGATATGACTACATAGGATAATTATTGCCAGTTTAATAAGCAAAAGGTATCGTCGTCATCTCTATGTTTTTTTTATCATTTTTGTTTTTTTTTGTTTTTTTTCTATGTTGATTGTTGTTATTTTGGAATGTTTTTTGGGGACCTGCACTGTTTTAGTTCACGTAAATCACTTTCCACGTCTTTTCTCTTCTTTTTCTGTTATCTTTCAATTATCTCAAATGTTGCCATTTGCTTAATAAATAGCATTAATACTGACACAATGTATCCTCAGTATCAATATGCGCACACAAACATACAGCCCAGATATATAAATGTCCATCTTGGACACAGATACATAGGACAGATTAAACCTTACAGGTCATACACAATATACACACACATACACACACACCTTTAGCAAACATCAAACAACTTAAGTTAATATAAACATGACCACACTGAAATTTGTCACATGGAATGTACGTGGAATTGGTTCCAGGGAAAAGAGGATAAAAATTGCAAATCGGTTAAGAGATCTGCAGGCAGACATTGTCCTCCTTCAAGAGACTCATATGGCCAAAACATCTGAACATATACATACCTTCCCACAGTACCCTCACGTGTACTCAGCCTGCTTCAACTCAAAACAAAGAGGCGTAACCCTATTGATTAATAAAAGTATAAACTTCACTGTTAGCAATACTATAACAGATACAGATATATAGATTTATTATACTTAGTTTATCTATTCAAAATATGGATTTCTGCATTGCTAGTGTTTATGGACAAAATATTGATGACCCCTCCTTTTTCATGCTTTCTTCACTTTACTTTCTGTTCACTCGGACACAACACTTATAAAAGGAGGAGACTCCAACTTGGTATTGAACCCAGAAATTGACAGGCTCAGCGCGGCCATGAGTCAACGGAACTGGCAGTCTGCAGATACTCTTAGACAATACATGAATGATTTCGGTCTTTGCGATGCCTGGCGGTCACACCATCCCACTTCCAGGGATTACACCTTCTTCTCACCAGTACACCACTCCACTCACACTCTCGCTTAGATTACTTTCTAGTTAGCAGCTCAATGATGAGAAACATCACAGAAACCCAGATATGCTCCATCGTTATCAGTGATCACGCACCCGTGTCTCTCTTGCTGGCAAAGGAAAGAGTCACACCACCAAGTAGAAACTGGAGATTCAACACATCCTTACTTAAAGAACAAGATTTTAATAATTATTTAAAAAATGAGTGGGCAACATATTTGGATAACAATGACCTACCAGAAGTCTCAGCATGTATTCTCTGGGAAGCAGGAAAGGCAGTACTGAGAGGAAACATAATATCTTACTGTACACATAAAAAATAAAGAAAAAAAATATGTTGCAGAATTAGAACAAAAGATTAAATCGCTAGAAACAGCGTATGCTTCATCACCGCAAGAGCATATACTTAGCAACTGTGGAGAATGACAACTAATGTTACTTATGTTAAGCTAGACAAGAGCGAGCTACTTTGCAGAATATTGCTAGAGCAA
>JAABNY020000039.1:14144557-14157205 GCA_015164015.2 Brevimyrus niger
AAGGAGACTTGGGCGGGCTGTGTCCTAGGTGCGCTGGACCTGGGCATGGAAACACTCGGGGTTGAGGTCGTAGGAGAGATCTTGCGCCGAGAGTTTACCTGGGTAAGTTGAGCTTCGGTCCGCGACAGTTCCAGTGTAGCTTTCCGCTGCTGTAGCCAGGCCAGCCTCCACTGTAGGTCGCAGATCAGCTTCTCCAGATCCGCTGAATGCAGCTCCAGTGTCTCCTCACTTGCACTCAGAGGCAGAGATGCAACCGACATGTTGTAACTTACCGGCGTGAAGGAGTGTAAACAAACTGTGAATAGCCGGCTAATGGGCTAGCGGTGCTAATAGGAAGCGGCTAGAAGCGGCGTACTACGAACAATTAAAACTTGTCGATGTAACACGATATAACACGTGTTACAAGTAAATATATTAATATAATATGGAATACTTATCTTGTATGTTAACAACAATATGTTCTATTAAAGACTCAACTGGGAATGTAACTCATGATCTCGAACAAATTAATAAATCTTTTAAAGAATTTTATAAAGCTTTATATTCATCACAGAATAATCCATCTAATGATGACATCAATAATTGTCTTAGCAATATAAATCTGCCAAAACTAAATGATGAAACAATTATGGTTCTAGACGCTACTCTATCAATATCTGAATTCAATGAAGCCATACAATTTCTACCAAATAATAAAGCTCCAGGTCCAGATGGTTTCTCAGCAGAATTCTATAAAGTATTTTGGCCAGCGCTTGCACCCGTTTTTATCATAATGGTTACTCAAGTTCAGAATGATCGGTCGCTATCTTCAAACATGACCTCTGCCAACATCAGCCTGCTTCTACAGTAAAACCTGGTAAAGACCCAACACTAACATCCAGCTACCGCCCAATATCACTGATAAACATAGATCTCAAAATAAATTGCAAAGTTCTTGCCAAAAGATTAGAAAATGTCACGCCATTCCTTATAAATTCCGACCAAACAGATTTTATCAAGGGAAGACACTCAGCTAATAATACACGAAGATTAATAAATGTTATAGACTACTGCTCCATTAACAAATTAGAAACCACGGTTATCTCTCTAGATGCAGAGAAAGCATTTTACAGAGTCAACTGGAAATTTCTATTTGCAGTTCTACACAAATTTGGATCCTTCATAAGCTGGATTAAAACACTATACTGCTCACCAAATGCATGTGTTAGGACAAACAAATCCATTTCCCAAAGGTTTTGTTTGCAGAGGGGCACCAGGCAGGGCTGCCCACTATCTCCTTCACTTTTTGTTATCTTCATTGAGTCACTAGCAGCAGCAATTTGGCAAAATGTAGATATTAAAGGAATTCAAACAGAAAAAACAGACCATAAGATAAGCCTTTATGCAGATGACGTTTTAATTTTTCTTAGGAATTCATCAACCTCTCTTCTGAAGATAATATCACTTATCTATAAGTTCTCACCTATATCAGACTACTCCGTCAACTAAAGCAAATCAACAGTTTTTGAATTGTAGTTTCCAAAACACAACTACTACTCCTTTACAATCAGGAAGCCTTAGATACTTAGGCATAATTTTTTCCACCAGGCTCTCAGATCTAGTACAGATGAATCATATTCCTTTGTTAAAAAATGTGGAAGAGGATCTTGTGCGGTGTAAATCTCTGCCTATATCACTTATTGGAAGAGTTGCCACCATTAAAATGATGGTTCTGCCTAAAATCAATTACGTGTTCTCAATGATCCCTAATAAACCCTCTATGGCTTGGTTTAAATCACTAGACTCAAGCATCTCATCATTTTTATGGAGGAACAAACCATCATGAATAAGCTTGAAAACTCCGCAAAAAGCCAGAGGTAAAGGTGGTGTAGAACTACCAAGTTTCTATCACTACTTCTTAGCCAACAGACTGCAGTATATATCAAATTGGATCAAAGCATGCCCGGTAGATAGTCCATGGCTGGAATTAGAACAAGCAATCTGCGGAGAAGTTAAATTGTCCGGTTTGCTTTTCATAAGTCCTACTATTAAGCATTATAAATGTTTTAAGAGCCTTAGCATTAACACCTCATTAATAGCCTGTTTCGGAATTTTTTAAAATTACAAGGTCTCCACTATCCTCTGCGAATTGATTCCCATTTGGAACAATCAAGATATTTGTCGAAAAAAAATAACATTGAACTTTCCCCTATGGCATGATAAAAGAATTAGAAATCTTGAACATGTTATTCAAAACAGGAAATTTCTTTCATTTGACAAAGTAGTCTCAAAATACATAATTAGCAACAGTACCAGCAACTGAAGTTCATTATTCAGGCAAGGTTCAATCTTAATCAGTTTAACTTGCAAATACCTCCATGTGTGCTAGAATTTTTAAATCTTTCTAGCCCCAAATTACTGTCAAAAATGTATGAGTTATTTCTGACAAAAATGGATGACTCAATTTCCCTTCCAATCTCAAATTGGGAGCAAATTTTATCCATTGATTCAGATCAAAACTTTTTGGAAGAAATATGTTTAAACACCTTCAAAATGACTAAAAACCCAAACTTATAGCTTATACAATACAAAACTCTGCATAGAACTCATTATACAGGACAAAGGATGTTCCAAATGGGCCTTATCCACTCAAACCTATGCACCCACTGCTCAGGTGACTTTGTGGAGAACTACATGCATGCCATATGGTCCTGCACCCCAGTTCAGAAATTCTGGCAAAAGGTATGTGAGGATTTATCAAGCTGGTTTAATTGCTATATCCCAACCTTACCTACATTGTGCATTTTGGGTGATGCAAGTATATTAGATAAGGAAGAAAATAAAGCGCATGTGATCCTTACTGCCTTAGGCATTGCAAAAAAAAACTCTGTTCATGAACTGGAAATAAAAAAATAATTTATGTATTACTCAGTATAGAAATTTAATTCTAGACCACATACAGTTGTGGCCAAAATTATTAGGCCCCTTTATGAAATTAGGCAACACTCCTGATTCCAATATGAAAATGACTATGAACAACAAATGTTTGTTTTTTTAAGCGCATCTGTGTCCAAAATAACAAGGTCCACTAATTGTAGTTTGGATTTTTTACTGACCATTGAGTGGAAACAAGAGCAAAAATGAGACATACAAAATTATTAGCCCCATGCCCATTAATAGTCAATACTGTACCCTTTTTGAGCCACAATGGACAATCTATTAGAGTAGGTCTTTACTAGATTAGCACAGGTCTCCTGAGGGATTTTGGTCCATTCCTCCATTGCAAACTGTTGTAGCTGGTCCAAATTGCGTGGTTTCCGAGCATGGACATTCATTTTGAGCATTCGCCACAAATTCTCAATGGGATTGAGGTCTGGGCTCTGTGCGGGCCACTCCAAGATCTTGGTTTTGGTATCCTTTAAAAACTGTTGAACTAATTTTGATGTGCATTTTGGGTCATTGCCTGCACTGTTTCTTCAATCTGTTCAGCAATCAGCAGGTCTCATGAGAAATTGTGAAGGGTTGTTGCCCCCTAGTGGACAAACATAGTTTCTAATGAATCCTCATACATCCAAAGTATCCTTGAACACATTGGGATTTCTTTGTTGTAACTGAATTTTCTGATTGAGCCAAAGCATGTTTTTCCCCCTTAATATCTATTTTCATACGTAGGTGTTTTTTCCCTTTTGCACAGTCACGTTACATGTTTTTGTAATCACACTGTCGTCAGCAAGGGGGTATCTCACGGCCCAAAAATTAATATGAATAATTTCACATTTTAATGCTCCGGTTTGAAAAGCAGGCCCTGTCTGCTGATGACCCTGCACATCCTCCCAAAGGATGCAATGTCACAAAGGACAGTCACCGTTGGACACACATGTTTGTGGACAATTAATGCGTGCATGGGAGGGAGGCAAAACCAATGTGGTTCCAAATCAAATGGCACCCAAAATGCACAGATGGTCCGAATCACCTGTTGAAACAAATTCAGATGCAAAAACATCTCACACCAGACAACCAAAAAACAACATGGCCCGTCATTCAACGTAATTCCTATTGAGCTCAGCAAGAAAACGTGCTTTTGGCTATGTTGTCAGATGAAGATAAGTCAAACAGGGAAATTGCTGTTGATATCATAATGACGATTCGCACAGCTCCTATGTCATCTCGACAGGTCAGGGATCAGGGAATTTCGACCACCACAAATTAAAGACAGTGTTGAAATGCTGCGGGACTTCCTCCAAGAGATGTGAGAGATGGTTACATAAGAGCAGTGGTTATAGGTTTGCAAAGTTTGGACTCAAAAAAGGGGGTGTTCCCTAACTCGTAGAATGTTTTGATTTACATTCCTGAATTCGGCATGTTTTAATGTACAAAACCTGAAACGTACCTCATGATATGTGTGATTTTATTTCTTTTTTTGTCATAATCCCTTAATTTTCCCACAGGGGGAAATTCTTTTTACACCTCCCTCAACTTGCTCTTGTAGAGCAAGCTGTCTGTGAAGGGCAGCCACCTGGTGAAGGGCCTTGCTCAAGGACCTGCAGATGTGCTGAGGCTGGGCTTGAACTGGTAACCTTCTGACTACAGGCACACGGCATAGCCCACTGAGCCACACGCTGCCCCTGACACTACGGGCTAATATATATATGTATACGCCTATAGTTTCAACCAGCCAGTTGAGCATAGGGTCCCAGTCACAGCCGATTGGCCTAAACAAAACCTTGGTCTGGATTTTTTCTTTCTGAACTGCAACAATCCACGTCTGGGTATAGTTACTAAAACATAACAATCAACTGAAGCCTCCACACAAGGACTGGAGACTTTAGCGGTGATGCTGTGGTTTCTTTCTATGATACCATTGAATCATGTGATCCAGCCACTGCAAAAACTATTGTCTGTTGAAGATCACACAGTTGTGTGTGCAAAAAGGTGACATACTTAATTTTCTAAAGGCTAAATCTTAATGACATTTTACTATCAAAAGTTCTATATTACTCCACACTTTCTTTGGACCATTGTAGTGAATTTTAAATTATGTTAATGTATTCCAAAAAGATATTTTTTCACAGCATCTTGAGTTATATCTATGGACAGGTGATTTACGTAAAATGAGGATGTGAAAGTGGCCATTAGAAGTGGAATGTGGAGTGAGAATAGACATTTCTTCCAAGCCTTCTTTAATATTTAAAGCTATAAAACAAATATTAAACTATCCATTATACAGAAAGATTTTTCCAATTACTTTGGGCAGAGAAAGAAATTATGAAAAGGCTGACTAAGAGTGGGTAATGTCCCAGCCGGGCAGAGAAAATTGCAAAATGATTTAGTTTTCTGTGCATGGGTTTGTGACATGTCCAAGTTCATAGCTTAAACCACTGCTCTTTATTATGTGTCTCCTATCTTAGTGAAAACATATATGGAAAGCAGGATGTTATATAAATATGTTATGTTCATGTTTTTAAATGCCTTTTCGTGTATTCTGTATAGTTAATTGGTGGGGGGGTTACTGGTGAACAACACAGCACTGGGTGTGCTAGCTTTTATGGATAGGGAGATGAATAGTGCCCTAGGAGGTCCACCGAGTTAGGGCATTAATTCAGGCCCCAGTATTTAATAGTGAATTTTTTTTTGGCAGAGAAGAACGCAAACTGCCATTTGGATATCCAGTATGAAGAATATGTGTTAGGAGGGAGGGTTTCAGCCATCTGGCCAATTGCCTAATTACTGTGTTTTCTTCTGTCAATGATCACCCTGTTTTGTGTAAATCTTGGGACTGCTGAGCAAACCAGAATAAACTTGCTTTACTCTTTTCAGTTTTCCAGTTTTTCCTTCTATTGATGGCAATTTTATAACTTTGCGATTTGGGATATATAGCATGTAGACTATTTTAAAACCACTTCATCCAAAACAGGCCTACAGACTGTTGCCAATTTGCTTATATAGACGTGGAAGTTGTTTAGGTCCAAATTTCAGAGTAGGACTCAACCCTTGTGTTACTGAGGGTAATGCATAGTTCACCATTATGCTCAATATTAAGAAATCCTTGAAACTTCTACAAAGAAAAACATGACCTTGATACTAGTGAATTGTTAACAGAATTTAAAGTGTGACAACCCTTTTAAAACTCAGCAAAAACTACAAACTGGATAATGTGCCTACCATGACAAAATCTTATTACACAACTGTTTAGGCAACTTTTTGTGATGAAAAACTGAAAAATAAAATGAATAAATATTGCATTGTAATGGGCAACAATAAACTAAAAATATAAAATAAAAATTAAGTTGGGTCAACCAACATCCTACTCTGGTGTATTAACTGCAATATAATATATAATGGAGATTAGACTACATTTAAATAGCAACGCAAGCCATGACAACGAGTTGGACAATTCCAGACCTAGCAGAAACAATTTATTTGCCAAACTGATGAACAAGACCAGAGATTGTGAGCCAGGCCTTCATGTCCAACATCAGTGCCTGAGATTACAAAAACTCTTCTGGATGAATGGGCAAAAATTCCCAGGCATAAGCCAAAGTCTTGTGGAAAGTCTTCCCAGAAGAGTAACAGCTTTTATAGCTGCTTTGGGGAGACAACTAGATAATGATGTCTACAGATCATGGACATTGCGGTTTTATGTTTTTTGGATACAATCCAGGTTAGTGTCCAGACATCCCTGTCAGACAGCATCAGTCCAGAGTTACTCCTGTTGGATTTGGTCCATTCTTCATGGTGGTATATTGATATTACCCTGGACATTATGGCTACTGATTCACCACAAAGATGTCCTGGTCACAGATGCACCAACAACTTTTCCTCTTTTGAACTCTGATATGTCTCCCACTACATGGTGTGGATTGCAATATTTTATGTAGAGCTGTGCTAGTGCTTTGCTAAACCAACCTTTTCAACCTTCACATTCACACTCTTACTGCTCTTAAAGTGACATCCACACTATTTGTAGCTAATGTACTTTTTTTCTACAGTATACCCTTGAGAAATTCAATGCCAAAGGTGAAGCGGCATGCAGGGATGACAATCAGCACTTCCAACACTCGCTTGGAAAACAATGTTTTGTCCCTTTCAGAATATCCTGATTTTCTAGAGTTAAACTTGAACCCTGGGAACAACAAAGGTGGGGGTTGTGCTTCACTTTTATTACCAATCTTAGTCTTCATTGTATGACATCACCACATTGGTTTGTTTTGTTTTTTTTTGTTATTTTCAAACTCATGGCTTCCAGCCATCCAATTATTTAGCTAAGGGTGGTGTGAGGCTCAGCAGGCTAAGCCTTTGTGCTTGTTATCAGAAAGTCAGCAGTTTGACCTTCTTCAGCTTGACAGCTCCCTTTACTGCTGGTGGCCACCACCGGGAATTGCCACCGCAACAGGTACTAAGAACTATATGGCCACAACTGGGCGGCACAGCTCCCTCAGCAATAGAGGTCCAAAACATAGCCCATTGAGGCTCAATGTCCATAGCTTCCCTTAGGATGCAAGAGAAGTTCTGCTGAAGGTATGAGTTGAAGATCTCCTGGACAGGGGCCTCTACCAGATGGTCCCAGCACACCCTCACTATGTGTTCTGTCTGGCATTCTTCCCTGCCATCTGATCTATCTCACCACTAGGGGAGGTGGTGATCAATTGACAGCTCACCTCCTCTCTTTACCCAAGTGTCCAAAACATGTCCGATGTCCAACATAGGTCCAATGATAGGACTACAAAATCGATAATCAAACTGTGGGTTTGGGTACTTTGTTGCCAGGTGCAGTTATGAACACCCTTATGTTCAAACATTATGTTTGTTATGGAGAAACTGTGGTTAGTACAGAAGTCCAATAGCAGGGCACCACTTGAGTTCAGATTAGGCAGGCCATTCCTCCCAATCACACTCTTCCAGGTTTAACTGTCATTACCTACATGAACGGTAAAGAATGGAATTTAATGAAATTAAAAACATTACTTTTGAATGATAATTACTGTATAACTATGAAGTTGCTTAATTCATTATTGAATGTGAAATTAAATGTGATACTTATTTACAATCCAGGACAATTTGAGTGGAAACAATAAATGTTTCATTATTTGGCACAAATAATATACAAGATGCTTCTGTAGTGTTATTTGTGTCTTGCAAACAAGTTGTCTTCCAGAGACTAATTCAGCAGTGGTAATTACAACACCTCAGCTCAAACTAGGTGCTAATTTAGCTCACTTGCCATATTAATAGCACATCTGGGAGAATCTAGAGTGGGATGATGCTTAATTAAGCCCTTTTTTCTTGTAAGCACTTTGTCAATAGACATTGTTCTGTAAATAGGATCTTTACTGTGGGGCACTTACAAAGCAATGCAGGTTCTTATTAATGCTGTAAAAAACATTTTCCTTTATAACTATTCAAAGCATGCAAACAATATAATGAGTGTCAGTAATATGTACAGGTAGAAGATACGCACAGTAAGTATGAGAGAGATCTGATTGAAGATGCTAAACATACAATACCATACTGGAGCTCAGGCTTCAGAATGCCTCCCTGTCTATCTTGTGGATCCTCCTTTGAATAACAGGCAAAGTGAAAGAGTCCTTTCAAAAAGATTAATAACCTGATCTAAGACCAGGTATAAAAATTGGCAACGCAACAATGGAACATCCAGCCATTTATCTTCCAACTGCTTATTTCCTATAAACAGCCAGGTGGCGAGTGGCAAAATTAATCAAAGTTCTTTGCGCACCAAAGGGGCAGAGTCTTCAGTAAGGCAAGTTGGGAGTCCAAATGTGTGCAAACCACCCGCAGTCATATAAAACAGTGTTTCTGCGCCACTTTGTGTAACATGGGTCTAGGAGGAAGGTAACAGGAAGTGGGAGAGAGGTAGGGATGGGATTTACAATTGGATGGTATCTGACAATGGCCTCGGGAACAACATTGTGATGGGTCTCACACACGTGCAAATGTGCGTGCGAGTCCAGTCTTTCATAAGAACATAAGAAATATACAAACGAGAGAAGGCCATTCGGCCCATCAAACTCATTTGGGGAGAACTTAACTAATAGCTCAGAGCTGTTAAAATGTTTTCTAGCTCCGATTTAAAGGAACCCAGGGTTTCAGCTTCCACTACACTAGCAGGAACACTATTCCATACTCTAACTACGCGCTGTGTAAAGAAGTGCTTCCTCAAATTTGTTTTAAAATGTTCTCCCGCTAATTTCCACTTATGGCCACGAACTCATGGATGGTGATGTGTGTCGGGGCTCTTTATATCACTGAAAGCAATTGCAGACACCTGTGCTAATTAGTTTGGCAGGTGTGTCCAATTAAAGGCAAACCTACTTAAGAAGACTGTCCCACATTTTTAAGCAGCCTACATTTTCAACCAAAATGGGAAAGAAAAAGGACCTGTCAGCTGCTGAGAAGTAACAGATTGTTGAGTGTTTAGGTCAAGGCATGACAACAATCAACATTGCCAAGACACTTCATCGTGATCATCACACAATCAAGAAGTATGTAGCTGAATCAGAGCACA
Organism: Brevimyrus niger; assembly: GCA_015164015.2. Classification (NCBI taxonomy): domain Eukaryota; kingdom Metazoa; phylum Chordata; class Actinopteri; order Osteoglossiformes; family Mormyridae; genus Brevimyrus; species Brevimyrus niger. The sequence goes on from JAABNY020000039.1 coordinate 14,154,060, forward strand.
CGCGTGTGCGTGCTGATAAGAGAAAATCTGGGACTCTTTCCAACAGGCAATTACATCGGGTTAAAAGAGCAGCTGAAAAAATGCCTTGTCACCAACTTGAAGACAAGTTTTGAAGCTGCTGGTGCCTCCAACATGCCCCCGAACAACAAGATGCAGGGTCCTCCAGAGGTTTGCAGCTGTGCGCAAGCCATCCTTTCGACCTCCCCTATCCACTGCACGCAAGCAGAAACGGCTCCAGTGGGCCAAACAATACATTAAGACTGACTTCAAAACTTTTTTGTTTATCGATGAGTGCCGTGCAACCCACGATGGTCCAAATGGATGGAGTGGTGGATGGCTGCTTAATGGCCACCCCATGCAAACAAGGTTACGGCGCCAACAAGGAGGAGGTGGAGTAATGTTTTGGGCTAGAATCATGGGGAGAGAGATTGTCGGCTCCTTTAGGATCCCTAACAAGGTAAAAATTACATCCATAAAGTATGTGGAGTTTCTCAAAGTGCACTTCCTGCCATGGTTCAAAAAGAATAACCATGCATTCCGCAGCAAGATCATTTTCATGCATGATAATGCACCGTCTCATGCTGCAAAGAAAACATCTGCATCTCTGGCTGCTATGGGCATAAAATGGGACAAACTTATGGTGTGGCCCCCATCCTCCCCTGACCTCAACCCTATTGAGAACCTCTGGAGCATCATCAAAAGGAGTGTCTATGATGGCGGGCGGCAGTTCACATCTAAGCAACAGCTCTGGGAGGCTATTCTGTCCTCATGCAAAAAAATTTAAGCAGATTCTATCTAAAACCTGACAAATTCAATGGATGGGAGAGTTCAGAAGCTCCTTTCAAACAAGGGGTCCTATGTGCAAATGTAACATTACCTATAATAAAGTTTTGACTTGAATACTGTTTGATTTGTTACCTTTCAGTTTGTAACAACCTGCTAATGCTTATAATTTCACAAATGACCATTTTTTGTTCTTTATAAAAACGAAAAGTTTGGAAACTGTTGTGCATAATATTTGGAACATGCATTTGAGTGCATTTTGAGTGTTTTATTTAAAAAAATATATACTGCTATCATTGGGCAGTTTGTTCAAAAACCTTTCAATTGTACTCTAATAGAAAATTACAATGACTGCAATTCATATAGGTAATTTGGAAAATCTGAGAAAAATATGATTTGCATAATAATTTGGAATGCAGTGTAACTACACGCTGTGTAAAGAAGTGTTCCTCAAATTCAGTTTAAAATGTTCTCCCGCTAATTTTCACCTAATTTTCCACCTTGGCCACAAGTTCTAGTATTTAAACTAATGTTAAAGTACCCATTTAGCTGAACAGCATCCAGACCTGTTAGAATTTTATATACCTGGATCATGTCCCCCCATAATCTTCTTTGCGCAAAGCTGAACAGATTCAGCTCACAACCTCTCCTCATAAGACATTTCTCTAAGACTAGGAATCATTCTTGTAGCCCTACATTAAACCTTTTCCAAGGTAGCAATGTCCTTAATAAGGTATGGTGACCAAACCTGCACACAGCACCTTAAATTTATCCATCTATCCATCATCTTCTGCTTCTCCGGGGTTCGGGTCGCAGGGGTTGCAGCTTCAGGAGAGATACCCAGACCTCGCTCTCGCCAGCTACCTCTACCAGCTCCTCGGGGAGGATGCTGAGGCATTCCCAGGCCTGCCGAGAGATATAATCCCTCCAGCGAGTTCTGGATCTGCCCTGGGGCCTCCTCCCTGTAGGACATGCACGGAAAACCTCTCCAGGTAGTCGTCCAAGAGGCATCTGCCCCAGATGTCCAAACCACCTCAACTGGCTCCTTTCAATGTGGAGGAGCAACGGTTCTACTCTGAGGCTCTCCCGGATATCCAAACTTCTCACCCTATCTCTAAGGGAGAGCCCAGACACCCTGCGGAGAAACCTCATTTCGCCCGCCTGTATTCGCAATCTCTTACTTTCGGTCATTACCCATAGCTCATGACCATTGGTCAAGGTAGGAACAAAGATGGACGAATAGATCGAGAGCTTTGCTTTTTCTTAGCCACGACGAACCGGTCAAGTGCCTGCAAAACTGAAGACGCTGCTCCGATTCGTCTGTCCAGCTCCTGATCTCGCCTACCCTCACTCGTGAACAAGACCCCGAAATACTTAAACTCCTCCACTTGAGGCAGTATGTCTTCCCTGACCTGAAGAGGGCAATCCAACCATTTCCGGCTGAGAACCATGGTCTCAGACTTGGTGGTGCTAATCCTATCCTCATCCCCGCTGCTTCGCACTCGGCTGCGAACCGCCCCAGAGCACGCTGAAAGTCCCCAGCAGATGAAGCCAACAGGACTACATCGTCTGCAAAGAGCAGCGAGGCAATCCTGAGGCTACCATACTGGACACCCTCAACACCCTGACTGCGCCTAGAAATCCTGTCAATAAATATTATAAACAGGATCGATGACAAAGGGCAGCCCTGGCGGAGCCCAAACCACATTGGGAACATGTCCGACTTATAACCGGCAATGTGGACCAAGCTTCTGCTCTGTTCATACAGGGACCGATTGGCCCACAACAGTGGACCCCGGACCCCATACTCCCGAAGCACCCCCCACAGAGCACCCCGGAGTACCCGGTCATAAGCCTTTTCCAAATCCACAAAACACCTGTAGACTGGATAGGCAAACTCACAGGCCTCCTCCAGTACCCTTGTGCCGGGTTGAGGAGGTCCTCAAAGTATTCCTTCCACCTCCAGGTGATGTCCCCAGGTGAGGTCAACAGCACCCCCTCCCCACTATAAATAGTAGGAACCAGGAGGTGTTTCCCCCTCCTGAATTTCCGGATGGTTTGAGGCCGACCGAAAGTCACTTTCCATGGCCTCACTGAACTCCCACGCCTGGGTTTTTGCTTCAGCGACCGCCCGAGCTGCATTCCGCCTGGCCTGCCGGTACCTGCCGACTGCTTCCGGAGACCCTTGGACTAATAATTCCCGGTAGGCCCCCTCTGGTGTCCACCATCGGGTACGGGGGTTACCGCCACGACTGGCAACGACCACCCTGCAGCCAGAACTCCGTACGGCCGCTTCCACAATGGAGGTCCGGAACAGTGTCCATTCAGACTCAATGTCCCCGACCTCCCCCGGTATGCAGTTG
>JAABNY020000039.1:14187786-14200313 GCA_015164015.2 Brevimyrus niger
GGGGTGGGATTTTGTTGGGAAAGTCGGGGGAGAGACGCACACTTCGATTAGACTGGATAAACACATGCAGCATCTTATTAATTAAGAAAATGAAATAAATGAATAAATCAACCTTTTATTACATAACAGTAGGCTATAAAAAATGCTTGTCAGGAAGCGGGTCGGGTACAATATATATATATTCGGGTTCGGGTTGTTTATACATTGACCCGCGCATCACTGATACCTGTTGATAGATAAGCACATTGTTGGGGAGTAGCTAACTACAATTAGTGAAGATACTAAAAAAATTCAGTAGCTCATTAGTAGTGCAGCTACTTTTAAAACGCTGTAGTTTTTCCAGTAACTAATTGTTTTTATTTTATGTAGCACATGGCAAGCCGGCACATCCTTAAAAATACTACAGGTCCTCCAATCAACCTATGCCATGACTGGTCGGCCATTCCGAGAACGTAGATATGCAGCTGCGACTGCGCCGCGTCGGGAAGCGCGCACAGTTTCCGCCCCAACGGCCAGCATCTTATGCTCCGGCTGCTGTTCGCAGCGCTCACGATACAGTGTGCATTCGTATCTGTTTCTGCCTTAGCAGGTAAACTGGTAATATAGACGTTATAACAATAATGAACTAAGAAAATGGTGGTTAAGAAAAACACCCCAAATAATATGATTCAAAGATTTTGATATTTTATTATACAGTACTGTATCATTGGCGTTGCCGCCATTAAATCTGAGCGGGGTGTCTCCCTCTAACATTTCATAATTATTCGTTTGGACCCGCCCACATTTTACATAAAATATTAGTTTTATGCCAGTGTGTCCCCCCATATTCACAATGCACAAATTCACATTCTGATGCCCCTGCACAGTATACTATACATATGATCATTTCGCGTATAAAATAAAGGGCTGACACATCGCGGTCATAAGTAGTTTCTTGTTTTATAATGTCCTTCTAATTAATGCTTAAGTAACGACTGTAATATTGGTTCCCGGCTAATGTGTGCGCTAGCCTGTGAAGTGTAAGCTGAATTGTTAGTTACAATAAAGTTGTAAAACGTGTGCAACCATCTCGTTATTAAAGAACACCGCAGACAGATTCTCAAAATCTATCTTTTTTTTGTAACTCTTCTAATTTTCGCATAGCAACTGTGAAGGACCCTTGGTTGTGACCTTATTGTGATGACATTACATTGTTAAAAAATAGATTTTCATATTACTTTTATGTTCATCATGGTTTCACAATTTTATAATTAATTTGATTTAAGAATATCCTACAGTTCCGATGTAGTTAGCTTCTTTTTCTATGTAACTTGTAGTGTTGTTGCTACTATATTATAACCAGAGGTGAAATGCCTAAGAGAGACAGACACAGAGTACTCATCTGGTTGGTTGAAACAAAATCTGGTCTGGATTTGTACTCTCTGGCCCTGATATCTCCACCTCTGATTAAAATAGTAGCTTGGCTGTGGCTTAGTTACTTTTAATCATAAAGTAGCTTGTAGCCTGAAAAACTACAGTTTAAAAGTAGCTTCCCCGATACGTGATATGTAATGTGGAAATAGCAACTGTCATGTCATCATTCTGATATTTTGGAATAGAGTAAAGCCATAATCAAACACTGTGGCACTGAAGGTGATACTTCTGCTTCACACCTCAAAGGATGGAAGCCAGGAAGCAGCCTCTGCTGTTTGCGTGTGGATTTTGCATTTTCTTCCTGTATTGTATAGGTCTCCTTTGGGTATTCCAGGTTCCTCCCCCATTCCTGACATGCGGTAAGGCTAATTGGCATTTCTAAATTGCCTGCAGTGTGTGATTGTGTGTACGTGCCCTGAGACAGAATGGCATCCAGTCATGCATTAAAACGATGGGATACAATGTGAAAATCCATGGAAGCGAGCTTCTCATCTGGTCCCCCGTGACAGAGGCTGGATTTGTTAGGTCAAATTTACGAAGGCACGATTCAGAGTGCCGTTCCTGGTCACCTGGGTCCATTTGACATATGGAGGATTTCAACTGGAAAATGATTCAAAGGAATCCCCAGAAGACTTTGGCATACTTTCAAAAGAATTGCAAATCGCTTGCGGTGAGGAGGGGGTACAGATCAAGGGGATGGAGAGGAGACAGGAAGGGAAAAAAGGACTGGCAGACAGGTAGGGGGGCGGCAGTAAAGGTAACCACAGGTAAGTAGGGGCGTCATATGGAGTCAGTACAAACAGGATTACTGCAAAGTAATGTGCTAACAGAAATCTGACAAAAGAGGCTTGAATTATAGCACTATCTAGTTTTCTTACTTCTGTCCATGGGCCTCTGCTGTTTATTTCAAATACATCTTTAGACGATTTACTGTTTACACAAGACAGCGATAGGCACAACTTACTGTAAGTCTTTAAAACAGATGAATCGTGAAAGACATCCATTTATAGCTGAAACACCACTCAGAATTTCAAGTACAAATGCATTCATACAGAAAATACACTCTTCAGAGTCCTTTAAGTAGATAGTGGGTCCACAGATTGTCATTACATCAATTACTCAAACACTCAAGTTGTAGTCATTTGTCTTAAAGCTGCAGTATGTGTGAGAGATCAGCACTGTAGATTGCCCTTCCAATGCAACTTCAGAATCAATTGCTGAGATAACCCTGGGACCTTTCTTGCTGACTTCCAGACTGCCAATTGTTATAGACTCCAGATTTATGCCTGCAAAGTGTTCCCTCCCCAACCCTCAATGTGTTTATTTAGGCAGCCCTTGGATGTTGCACTACTATCTTCCCAAATGACCTTTTATTAATCTCTTTTCAGATTTACAGAGATGACTTTGCAACTGATTACAACCCCAGGAACCATTTTCACTAAATCAAACTGAAGATTGCATGTGTCAATTGATATGAAATGTCTTTTTATGTAAAGTGAGTACATATTATTTATCGTCACATGTTTTTCTTAATATACCGAATATATTTGACCTTTTTACAGAAATACTTAAGAGAAACTTTGAAATACAATAAAACATCTTAAACATAATAATTCAGTACATCATAACAGTTATACAAGCAATTACATACGGTAGTGCAGTGCACCTTGAGCTGACGAACCACTGAAATGGTGAAATGTTTTCATGACTGTCAGAAAGCATTGAATACATTTCCTATTATGCACCATGGGATTTACCTCAAAGTTTTAACATAACAGGTAGAGAAGGCACTGATCAGATACCCACTATCAATATCTGGCTGATACAAGGTCAAAAAATGTTGGATGGAATATCGGGGGTGGGGGGAGAAGGGAGGGTTAGAAGTCGATCCGATTTTCCATCAGAGATTGTGCTAGCCTAAGAAAAAATTAAAACTGTCATGTGACACAGTTGCGTGTTAATTCGGTATCCCCTCCACATTTGAGCGTTTGACATTCAGTTTTGGTTATATGCGAGTTGGCCATGAACAGTTAAACAGTTAAAGATCACTGTAAGTCACAGGTGATGCGTGAGCCAAAAACAATCCTGAAAATGATTCATATCACATAAAATCATTTAATATACAGTATAAATACTATTTGTTAGAGTAAATAGTGAAAGTTGGGTTTGAATTATACAGTAACTAAAAGCACTGTGCAATTGCATCAAACTGTATCTCTCACTAGGAAAAGCACTTGGAAGATGAAGGGATGGACAGAGATTTATATTGTAGCAGAAAAAAAAGAATTGCTTGCTTACCAATGATTACAAATTCACTCCAAAGAAGCAAGGCTTTCAATAAACAATTCAAAAGCCAGACAAATAGCATGTTAAGCTGACAAATCCAGTTATTAATCTCTTTATTTGTCAATGGGACTGAAATTCTTCAATGTAATGGCTATTTTCCAGCCGAGATCCCTTAAAATTCTACACCTCCACTGGTGGCTGTGGTATAGTTCACCAGACAGATTGTTATGGATATTTTTAATTTAGCTGGTACTTTTACAACTGCCTGACTTGTGGATTTGCTGTATTCCCACCACCTTTGTCGGAGTTCTTGTTTTGCAGAACAATATACAACTGATTCACAGTGTGATATTCAGAAACCTATATGTGGCTGATTAAGGACCTTGTAAAAACAAATGAAAAAAGGTTTAATACTGGAAGGGTATGCAGTTCTACTGAGCTGAACACCATCCATTTCAATCTGAAAAAGTCACACTTCTGTTCTGTCAAAGAAAGAGATGAGTCCATTGCTTTTGAAAAAGTCTCCTTATCAGAAATTCACTTTCTTCATAGAAATTCAGGTGATGATTACAAAGTGATCAAAGAAAAGGCATTTCTATATTATATCTAGATCCTTTTATATACTGCAGTATCACCAAGGATGAATTTTTCAGTAATAAAGCAATTCCATGGCAGCAACACAAAAAGAACAAAATAGCATGAAATCAGAGGTGAGTCTTACACTTGGGAAATTTGAGCTTAGACAGCTCATTGATACCATTTCTCTTTTTCAGAAGTTTCAAGCTTCTAAAACAATCATTCTTAACAGTAGAGTCTTATAACCAAAGTTAACTAAAATAAAATATTTTTTAAACATCCCAATAAATGTCTCATAATTTGAAAAATGAAGCTGGACCCTGAGACTATAAGAAGGTCCACACCATTATGTCACATGTCCCAGGGCAACATGGTACTAGCGACACAGAAATAAAGACAAAATGAATTAGGTTTTGTCTCACACACTACAGAGACATCAGAGCTGATTGTAGTTATACATTCTGACTGTAAACTGCATTTCGATTGTACACACAATACATGGACGTGAGGAGACTGCACAGAAAATATAGATTTCTAAGTACTTCTTCAACTTATATAGATGTACAATGTATACAGATGGACAAGGATACCACAAGATAAACATGGATGCCAAGCAGACATGCAAAAGGCACTTTGCAGTTTAAAGCTCTATTCATGTTAATACTACACAAAATTGAATTAAATCAGCCAGAAGCACACAACCATGCTTTTGAGCAATCAAAATTCTCTGGCTGTGGGTTGTTTAGAATCACTATTGAGAGCTTATCTGTATGCCAGATGTTCAATGATTAACCAGTTATAAGCGATTTTCAGTCAACCAGAATACTGTTTATTTTTTGTACTGAACATGGAAAACATGATATTTTTTTTTTGGCCAAGAAACTACTGTGTTTTTTTGCAATTTTCACCTTTTCCTGCCAAAGAAATTGAAAATCCATTATATGACCAATTTTTAGAAATTTGTTGGAGACCATACAACATGTGGGGGTGGTTTTATAAAACCAAAAACCTGTAAAATATACAGAAGATGCTTATTTGTGAATTTTTCTGTGAACCAGACATCAGATGATCGTTAGCTTATAATAATACATTTATAAAACTGCTGCATACACACAATGTTCACCTTTCCTGCCAGGTCCAATACAGGATTGAAATGTTGACTTTAAAATAAATATATTGGTGCACATTCTGTGGAAGAATGTGTCTGTATGTACAAGGAGATTTTTAGTAATTAAGACAAAGTGTGACGCAGAAGCTAAGACATATGTGAAATAAATGGGGACAATTGAATTTGTGTTTGGCCAACACAGAGACAAACATACAGTATACTCAAACTCATACATGACCATGAAGATGAGTGTACTAATGTTTGTTTATATATTTTCAGGGGAAAAAACATTCAGGTGAGATTTCGCTTGTGATACATTTGGACTTAACGTTAGCCTAAAATCATAAACTTGCCCAAAGCGATTACAACGCGAGATGGTGGCATTTTCATAAGTAATTAGTTTGTGCAACAGGATGCTGCTAATTGTATGTCTTACAGCAGTATTTTTCTTATTGATTGAGGAGAAGTTGAATCTCACAAGCTCTTCACTACTCCAGCACTCTCCTATCCCTTTTAATCAGGAAAATTAAAGCACTGACTGTCTCACAGGCTTTTACGTTCAAATAAAGGTGAAATGAATTGCATCACTTCCAGAGAAGAAGCTTTTGTCTGTTCTCAGCTCACAGAAACTGAACTTCTATTTCAAGTGGTACAAAAACAAATACCATTGGTGATAATCAACTTTAAAGTAAATAAGCTTTGTATAAACATTTGTACAATGTATTTGCAAAGTTCATGCTCAGATCAGGCATGCATCAATGCCATTGTGTAAAAATATGTTTATGGTGGCCTCTGGGATCCAGATCACAGTGGATTTCCTTTGTTCTTTTTGTATATCAGACTTGGTAGCACATTTTGGTAACATGTGAGATGAACCCTAGATTATGTTACCTTCCTAGAAATTTAATTTATCACATTCTTTCAAGACCACCTTGAGATGAACAGTACTACAATGTACCAGGCATGGACACAGATACTTAAAAAGTACTAAATAACTGCCAGACATGTTCAGGAAGACATACTTCCAGTTAATTTAAGTAAATATGATGAAGTACAGTGGGGCTTCAACACTGTAGGAAGATCTAGCTCTTGTGACAAATGCCATTTGGAAGAAAGGTCCCCTTGTAGTGCATTTCCCAATGGTGGTGTATCGATCGAACACCTCAGCAGTTACATCTTGTCAGAATAATGTGGCAGTTCTGTACATCTCAGAGAGAACGGGGATTTCCAATTGATTGCATAAGATACAGTATTCGGGAGTTCAGCAGAATTTCAAATGGATTCTACAGGAATTTACCTAAATACACCCATCAGAAGAAGTGTGGATTGAGATAAGACAGAGTGGACCTCAGGGCAGAGCAGCTGCGTGTATGTTATCAGAGGCATGACGCACCCTGCCAGGGGACTTTTCATGTAGAGGAACTATGGGGGAAAACTGCAGCAGCTGGCACACAGCGGGAAGCGCAGCGAGCATAACACAAGGGTTAGGGTTAGGGAGCATAACATAAGGGGACAAGCGTACATTAGCTCTGTCATAACACAAGGGGACAAGCGAACATTAGCTCTGTCATAACACAAGGGGACAAGCGAACATTAGCTCTGTCATAACACAAGGGGACAAGCGTACATTAGCTCTGTCATAACACAAGGGGACAAGCGTACATTAGCTCTGTCCCACGATTTTTGTCTGTGAGAAGTACCTACTGTAGTGTCAGAAAACTACAGACATTTTTACATAAGGGATGTCATCCAATACTGTTGTGTAACTTAACTTACGTACAGGGGAATGTAGCAACAATGCACCATCTCTTCTTTGACTTGTACTGCAGTGTGTCTGTGTGAGATATGCGTGTGTGTGTATATACAATACACACACACATACACTGCAGTGCAGTATTTAGTGGTATACATTATAATTTATTGCTGGTCATGAGCTCTACCCCTGAAACAACATGTAAATTCCAGAACAGGGCAGAAAGTGGGCAATACGACAATAGCAGAAATAAATCTTTACAGCATGCAAAGGGAGGCCCACAGGACTGTACCTTGTCCTTTGTGAAAAAGGCCGACTCCTGGTTCAGATAATTACATGTGACGTTTTGCAGTGCTATCACTGACGTTTCCAGTGTCAGAGTTGTGTGCCGCCAAACTGCTGCAGCAGCAGTTTCACTCTGTGTTTCTGTTTCCATTCACTGTCTCCGCTTTACACATCAGTGCGTAAAACTGTTAGAGCAAATCTATGTGTAATTTACAATCCACACGTGATGTCATAAAGGCTGTGCACATTTCAGTGAGCACAACAAGGTTATTAATATTATCTGTCTTATTGGAAGTCTTTTGAGCATACATTTTTTCGGTCATGTGACTATCTGATCATATCATATTCTTAATTTATAAGTGAAAACAAAAGCCCAGCTCATTTCTGTAGCAGGATAAAATAAGTCCTGTTTCATCATAGGTGGGGTTTCACGTAAATATATTACAGTCAAGACCAATTCAGTGTATTTGCTTAGAAAGACTGACATCAATAAAGTAAAGCATACAAAACTGGCTTCACTTCGACGGCCTCTGTGACAGCAACTCATTTAGTAGGTGCTGAATTATTCATAGGCACTTTTCCCTACTTGTGTCGCCGGTTAATCCACTACACTACTGCACAGACTGAGAAAGAAGTAAATTTTATTTGCTGTTTTACAACAAAATCACCCAAATAAATGAAAATTCTATTCGATCAATAAGAATAAATATTATCAAATAACTGCAACAACAGTATCAAATGGACTCACTCATTTTCATTCTTTCTTTTGATGTTTTTTGAAGCCCCAAAACCAGGTGATACTGATAAGCCATCATGATTTTGAAAGGCCGACATGCATCCAGTGAACCAGTTTGCTGCAGCACTACAGACATACAAATTAATAAAGGAACCACTGTGCATGGCACTGGGACAGTTATCTTTCCTCAAAGACCAAAGCTGTACAGTCAGGGGGCAAATGTCCCCTATGTGCTTTTAGTAAATGTACATGATTATCACTGTAAACATAACAACTCAATTTTTATTCCATTCAGATGTAGTTACCGATTACTGTTTTCTACATAAATGCATTGGTATTTACCATGTCTAACCAAGCTTATATGCTAATACGCAGACAAGAGCAGCATGAAATGGATGAATCTTGTTTTATCTATAAGCCTATTTACAGCTGTGCAGCATGTCCAGGACCCAATCAATTATTATATTTGGACAGAAAATGCTGGTGCCTGGCTTAAAGAAAGGCTATGAACTGCAGTGTTACATAGGAGGGCAAGAACTTCACTGCAATGCATTTAGAGGGTTGAAAAAAACAAATGCATTCATTGACCTTTCCCTATAAATTGATTATAAAGCACAGGAAAATGTACCTCGTCACAGAGATTCGATTATCTGCAATAGGAAGCTTGCTTATCTCCAAGATATGAATTCATGGGGGCCAGGAGGAATCCTTAGACCTGCAGCCTTACTAAGGGTCATTGTGGTATAACTGATTTGTCCTTGACTGGACAGGGCTGTCCATATCTCTAGGAGAGACCAGTATCAGTAGCAGGTTTTCAGCTGGGCTACTTACTTGTTTTGGTGCTTGGAGCCCTGCAGGTGTGCATGATACTGTGCCACAGAGTTAAGCGTCACACTGCAAATGTCACAGGTATAGCTGCGTTTCAGACCTGGGAAAATAAAACACAATGTTCATACTGGATTGTTCCCATTATAGGTGTTAACATATTTCAGAAGAGACCGACACTTAAAGTCAAATAAAATACAAACAGTGAGAATGAATTATAAATTGTTTTTCATAAAATAAAAATTGGACACATTGAGTGAGCCATATATGGGAAACAGTTTCTGTTTTGGGTCTTTCTACAGCTTGTGATAAAATGCAAAGATAAAGACTGCACCACGCAGCTTTGGTGGAGTCTGACATTTGTATGCATTTGGATCTTCTGCCAAAGAAAAGCTTTGAGGGATGGGTACACTTATTGCTGGCCTCATTGTGATCCCGTTCAAGTGATTCTTGCAAAGGTGAGGCACTGTGATTTAAAAAAAAAAACAGACCATCAACACCAGCCACCTGAAGTTCTTTCTAGAACCTGCTTTGCATGAGGGCCCAGATGGACAGAACGTTATGTAATCTCAGAAAAGTGACATTCTTCATTACTTCAGCTGTGCAGGCTTCTCACAAACAGAACTGTGTCAAAACCTCAAGCCTGGAAGTGTGAGGCTATTGCTGGACCCTAGAGCCACCTTGGACATCACAAGCATTTCTGTCAGAACGAACTGCTAAACTATATCTGGGTGAGTATGCATGCAGATTTTTATCATTATAGCTTCAGTGGTATTGCAGACCAAAGGGGCATGATTTTCGCTCCATTAAAGTTCTCTGCAAGGCTGAAAATTTTAACAGTAGTGCATTAATCAGCCTGCATCTGTCACTCTGGCACATGGTCCCACCACAGAACCATTTTAAGGCAAAGTTGGAGTGGCGCCATTGGTTTTACTGGTTCTTTACAACCTAGCAGTCTCAGTTATTCAAGGAGCCTGGGAGAAACAGAACACCAGACAAGACACTTATGATCATCTCCCTTAGCTGCAAACAATAAATCTCATGCAAATGATTTACATAACAGACACATATGTGACGGGGGTGGACAAATGAATAGAAGGATCACATGAAAGGGGACTTTGAAGTGACTAAATCACAGTGACAGATGCATTGACAAAGGTGAGTCATATTAAGTTGGACGCCAATTTGTGGTACGTGTCACCTATAAAAGGGGTCTGTCAGTCGACACTTTGATATGCAAGCTTTCAAAGGGCTACCAGAGTTCCAGTGAGGCTGAAGAGTCGGTGCCCAAATTACTGGTGCAACAGTCACAAATCTGCAAGAAAATCTAGTGTCAAGAAAAGCAGTGGCAAAGAGGCCAGAAGTAACAAGTTGAAGGTTACTGACACTGACTTACATTAGGAAAAAGACAAAGGATGCTTTTGGTCGTCTACTGGAAACCATTAAGAAGTTAGGAGTCTTCCTTGACCTTTCCAGTTTGCTGTTCTAAACGGCACCGAAGCTTTATGGAAAATTCTGGAAAAAGACTGTAGCTGTTCTAAAAGCAAAAGATGGCCTTAATCCTTAATAGGTCCTTGATATGTATGCATGATAATTTGTTTCTATTATCATGTTCAGCCACATATTTATAATAATACAGTTATGATCACAGAAATCGATACTTAATATTCTGTGACTTTTCAATTGTATAGTTTCAGCTGGGGATGTTTAATGCAGCAAAAGAGATTTATTTAATGAAAAACAATTAATTTTAAGTGCTGGAGGTAACTGCCCATGAAATTCAAATTCCCTACTTGTCATTTTGCCACACAATAATTGACATTATGCAAACACAAATAAATAAAACTTCTCCCCATCCCTAACTTTTGTTCTATTTGCTGACTGTGGCAAAAAAATACTACTGGTTAAAGACAAATTTAAGCATTCAATATTAATGCAATGTGCAATAAGATGTCTTTCACAGGATATGAAAGGCCAACTAAAATAATTGTAAAACCAATAACAAACGGAAAATATTGGAACAGAAAGAAAAATTCCAGATTCACAGTTTTTGCTCACATTGTAGCATATTTTTTTTTATCACCACTAAAAGCTCATTCTCACCTTGTCTGTCACCATAGGGAAAAGCATTATAGAGAAATGAAGGTTTTCATAATGCTTATAATAATTTTCAGAGGTGCTGCAAAAACTTCTGCTTTTAAAAATTATAAGCAAGCTGAGAAACAAATTAATTACTCATGACCTGGGGGGTGGCTGGATTTCACTAAATATTTAGCCATGAGAACAGACATTCCAATTCTAATTTACATTGATTTACTCAGTCACATTCAGTTCTCTCATAATTACATTTAACATTCCCCCATTACATCAATTCAAATATTATTTATATACAAGTAACCATTTCTGTCTGGTGAAACAGGAATTCAATATGCAGTAGAAATACCAAGCATCCTGAATTGATATTGAGGGTAAGTCATGTTTATCAAATAAATCATTCAGTACTCTGTAGAATATACTAGCAAAAACCAGAAATTTGCCAAGGGGATAGCATAGCAAAATAAATAAATAAATAAATCATATAAAACATTCTGAAGTGACCCAGCAGAATGCAAACTATGTAAATCTGATACTGGGACCAGAGCAACAGTGCAGCTAAATGAACGTGAAATGTGTGCCATTGATTCAGTTTGATTTCATTTTATTCAATCCAGTTCAAATGAATACAATATAACCTCCTGGGTATTTAACAACCTCTAGCATCAACATCACAACACAATCAGCTTCCTACAAAAACACAGATACACAGAAAAATGCCATAAGAGGACAGAAAAAAACATATATCCACACAAAGATAAGACAAGAAACAAAGCAATCATGACAATTTGAATATTCCATTTTCAGCATTAAGTTACAAAAGCAGGAATAATTTTCAATTTTATATCATGAAAAAGGGGGTAGAGTGGTGGTTCTGAGGCTAGGGCTCTGTGCCAGCAACTGGTAGGTTACTGGTTCAAATCCTGGGAATGTCCAGAGTCATTCTATTCCATTAGGCCCTTGAGCGAGGCCCTTAACCTGCAATAGCTTTGTCCTGAGTATGATGTTAATCTACGCCCAGCCCTATAAGGACGTCCTCCACCTTACAGGGAATAACTTGGGGGTTGGTGGCAGGAGTGGCTCTCCATTCAGACTAGTGTGGTGCTGAGGTTTCACCTGCTACATGGGGATGGCACACGGCTGCACTCGGGTTCTCATCCCTGAGGGTGTTTGTCATGTGGTGGGTGTGGCAACATACTGTAATCAGTGCATGCTCCTTACGCGCTTTAATCAGTGCATGCTCCTTACACGCTGCAATCAGTGCATGCTCCTTATGCACTGTAATCAGTGCATGCTCCTTACATGCTGCAATCAGTGCATGCTCCTTATGCACTGCAATCAGTGCATGCTCCTTACGCGCTGTAATAAGTGCATGCTCCTTACGCGCTGCAATCAGCGCATGCTCCTTACGCGCTGCAATCAGTGCATGCTCCTTACGCGCTGTAATCAGT
>JAABNY020000039.1:14200413-14215332 GCA_015164015.2 Brevimyrus niger
CCTTACATGCTGCAATCAGTGCATGCTCCTTATGCACTGCAATCAGTGCATGCTCCTTACGCGCTGCAATAAGTGCATGCTCCTTACGCGCTGCAATCAGTGCATGCTCCTTACGCGCTGCAATCAGTGCATGCTCCTTACGCGCTGTAATCAGTGCATGCTCCTTATGCGCTGCAATCAGTGCATGCTCCTTACGCGCTGCAATCAGTGCATGCTCCTTACGCGCTGCAATCCCTTACCCTGCTTACCCTCTATCATAATGTATTCTAAATACAAGTCAGGTTACATAAACGGTAACGTTCCCCAGTTCAGTTTTACTTCATATCACTGACTGAATAGGTTATGATATTAAATCCAATCAACAGCATGTTGAAATTCCCGAAATTCCACCAAGACACATGTGCTGTGCACAAATAAACCTTTAGCCTCAGACACTGTCACTAAAGAGTTAACAGGTCAATGACATTGACAGGCGAAAATATGCTTTGGATACGCTACTGTGTATATATGAGCAGGACAAGAGGCTAGAGAAAGGACACACCAAACTGAATCTTCTGAATATATCTCTCCAATTAATCCAAATGATAAATCAAGAAAAATGCAATTTGTCAATAGCTTTGACTGACAGGCTGAAGGGTTATAATCATGCAGTGCAATCATATAATTTCTCATTATCTCATCACACATTTTCATCCTGTGGAACGGAAACGGACAGCTGGAGTTGCATTGATGAGTGGTAAGGCATCACACATTCTGGACGTGAGACGAGAACCACTGGCCACTGCTAAATCTATATTGGATAACGAGTTACCATATCTTAATCCAGTGCTCTATCTTCTCGACACAAGAATATCTCCGGGGCTAACAGATCCATCATAATTAACATCATGTAATTAATGAGGTATTTCCCTAGGCTCTAGAGGGAAAATCTCTGGCAAGATTTTCACGTTGCATGGCAGTCTGCAACCTCCGTTTCTGCAACCTCAGTTTCTGCACTGTTAACAAGTTCTACTGCAATGAGACCCAAAGAGGCACCGTGGATAAATAAAGGCCTTTCAGTCACTAGAGGCCAGGGGGAGGGAGGTGGGATGGGGGGTAGGCTTATCGAAGCTTATAAGGGTCAAGGTACGTGCACTGTTTTGAGATTTGGTGAGCTGAGGTGTGAGGTGCAGTATCTGGGTGTCTGAAGATAAATGGTAGCTCCTGCTTTGAATATCACTCAAAAACAAAAGACTGGCCACGTGCGAATCACCAGAGTTCCCAGTTAAAAAGCCCACTGCCTTTCTTCCCTCTTTATAAACGACTGGGGATGGCGTCATGTGGCATCTCCATTACTGGCACTATGAGGGACTGCAGATGCTAAGGTAGCATCTAATTTTAGTCACCATGGCTAAAAGCTACATCTTTAGGAGAGTTTGAGTCTGACCATGATCGGCATTTCTGTCACTGACTGCGATAAGCCTAATAATATCACTTCCCTTTATTTCACACTACACGTAAAAAATCCTCGATTGACTTCAGTCTATAAAAGATTAACAACTATGCGACAGTAAAGCAATTTAAAATGTGCATTATCAGCCTTTTCAAAGAGAGAAACTACCTTGGTGAGTGACTGCATAAATTTCACAGCACTAACATTCCAGCGAAGCTGGTTACACTTCAGAGTAGCACTGATGACTAGTTTCCACCAGAAATCATTTGAAAGTCAGGAAAATCTACTTATACTCTACAAAAATGTAATAGGAACTGCTGACTTTTTAATAGACCCTAAATGAAAGAATAAGCAGAACCTAAGGTGATATAATTAAGTTAAGGTTCTTCCTTGAAAAAAAAGTGTTTTTTTGTGGAAATGGGTGGTTATATAGCAAAGCAAACAGCCTAGTCATTTTATACATGAGTGAACAGAATACCACAGGGAGACATATACATTCACAGTTAAACTAAACAATTGGGGTGGAATAGATGCAGGAATAATCAGAAGCTAGATTATCAGTCACCACTAAACCCTAAATCCTAAGGCCTGTTCCCTATACAATCGTGTGACTTTAGTCCACACCATTCTGAGTTCCTTCACAATACCCAGACATCTCCCAGGTTTATAATAAGCTTGTATATCTTTACTTGTCGACTGCATTTTCCCAGATGCCTTGGAATGTTTAGTGGTGAACAAAAAAGCATCACCAGTGGAAGTTCGTAATAATGATGTCTGATCTATAAACATCTGTGCTTAGAGGATTTTGACTCTTATTGCTGTGCCAGTGAGAAAAACTACTTCACACAAACAATGGATAAAAAAAAAAATTACACAAGGGTCAGTTTGGTGCGGCTTTGCCAACCAGAAACATTCTGCTATTTCTTTATTACAAGCCTCCATCCACGCTGTAGCATTAAGTATGCAAAAATATAAAGAAAATCTGGAACACAATTTATATCTCATCCTTGTCATAAGCAGGGCAAAAGTGCCAGCATGAAAGTATGCAAATCTCTTCCGTTTGCATAAGTACAATATAAGCAGTTTATGCCCCGAGTCCCGTAATACCAAGTCACATGGACACAGTTACTTTTAAAGGGATGTGACCTGGGGCCCATTGAGGAGACGCTCTGTTAACAAGCAGAATTCACTCATTACTCACAGCAGACTGTCTACAATCTAATCTCAGCCAGGGAAAAGGCTGAATGACATTATCAGGCATGTCGCTTAACCATTTGCTGCTACCATTAATACACCCTGAAGGAATAATAGACAAGCCATTTGAGGATTGTCAGCATTATATACAAGGTATATATCTGGATGTACATAATGTGGTGGTATCACCTGAAGTTGATTGCTGTTCATAAACGTATCATGACAAATGAAAAAAAAAACATTTAAGGAGGAAAAATTGAAACACTGGTGGCTAAATGTTTCCATTGTCCTTCACGAATGGACAGTGTAATCATGAAGGATGTTAAATGTAATTAATGGTGCTCTATGTGCAGATCATATAAATGAAGACACACACAAATTGACATTCATGGGAATCCTCCTTATTGTTACAGATTCCTTTCTGCCCGTACCTTTTATTTCCCCAAAATCCAGAGTCTTTCCCAGCTGTTCCAGAAGGTCAGCGCGAGCAGCATTCTTCTTGTGCTTCTTGCCGTCATAGTGTTGCTGAGCCATGCCGGGGTTGTTGAACCAGGCGTTGCAGAGCTGGCAGTAACGGTCCGAGTCCCGCTGCTGCCGGGGAGAGGTGACGAGTGCAGTGTCACGGGCCGTCTTTACTGGACTAGGTGTCACCTCTAGGGGAGCGAAAAGGCACAGAGTCTGAGTTACGATGTCAACATCTAACTTTAACTACATTTCAAACGAGAAACAAAATAATAAATAATATATCATAACTTGTTTATAGAGTAAATCTCAAGCTGTAATAATGAATACACATAATCAATGAAAGAAGCATTTTTTCAATCTGAAGATCTGAAGAATAAAATATATGCTGCACCTCAGATAAGGGAAAACAGCTTTTTTTTATTGGTGCCCATTTAATGCTTCATGCTTGGGTAACACCGTAAGTCTAGAGCAAGCAGCCTATTCCCACTGCACTCATGCTAATCAAACACTCCACGGCTCGGTCCTCCCTAACAGACACAAAGTTTACTGAGGCACAGTAAAATGTCCTAATCTCCCATTAGTCACTGGCAGGGGAAATGTTTATGACCATGAGAGAGTCAAGGCCGACCAGCAGATTTTTTTGTGGAAAACAGCAGCAGAAGGGAGGCTTAGTCTACAGTGCTGAATTCTCCAATTTCACTGCTGTCCACCTACATTTATAAAGAAGGGCCTTCACTTCCCCTGAATAACTCTCATACTCTTTCATCATTAGGCAGTAGCTGGAATGGGGAGCTAGAAAGTATTATTATTATGCAAAATCTGCTCCACTTTTACAGTGAGTAACCAAAGGAACCTGAGATGTAAATGACAGCAGAAAGTTGCATCTTTCTCCTGTTTAAAATCTGCTGAAACAGATTCTTGGAAAATGTTGGAAATGTGTCCAGGAAAGCAGAAGATTCACTGCTCACTGGTGCAATCATAGTAGAAAAAGCACTCAAACATTTTTACTAGATTTAGTGCAAAATATCGCCTTTCTTATATTATGGTGCTTTGTGGTCAAGTGTGTGTTCCTATAACTCCACTGCACTAAAAGCACAAATGTCACGGGTTCAAATCCCAGAGAATGCACATGAATTGTAACCCTTCCATCATCTGTAAAACATCTTGAATAAAAATGTCAGATAAATGATTGTAAATATATTTCAGTGAGACAAATATCAGACCCATTCTCCAGAAATATGAAATGGCATGCTGTCTATGAGACAAGGCACACTTACAAATGTACACTAATGATTAAAACAAATTAAATAGCAAAAATGGTTTGGCACAGTGTCATGACCCAATATTAAACAAAAACATGTTTAGCATTCTGTTATACTACATTAATCCATTTATCCAAGTTCAAGTTCATATCCGTTTATAATGGTACGTGATATGACTTAGCTGCACAGTATGACCCTCTAGTATCTATGCATCTGACAATTTAAAGCATTTAATTGATTCTTTTTTAATATGATCTTATTTAAAGCATGATTATCTGCAAAAAAAAAAAAATTGAACACAAGCATATCCAAACTTTTACCCTCATTTGAAAGTTCTTTAAATCCACTGTAAGGTTCTAATTATCAGAATAAATGTTTCTGCCACATTTAGCCAATTAGTGCATGTGATAGTCACACACTCTAACGCAACACAATAACAACATTGTACATTCTCAGTGTCAATGAGCAGGCACTTAATTCAACTGTCTAATATACAAACTATTTTGAAGGTCATTGTATTCCATGCATTATTCATTCTGAGCCGAGCTAAATTGGAAGCTGCACGTGCCTGAAAGCTAGAGACACCTGCGCCCATTATGGCTGACCTAACAACGCAATGGGAAGCATGGTACCTCCTGCAGATTTCACTTCCAATGACAGATGTGCTGTGCAAAGAACTCTGTATAGGGTGCAGAGATAAGTTACTTCCATATATAAAAGATAACATAATAAACGCCAGGTTTCAGTGTTGGTAATTTTTTTTTACAAGCTAACAATCATGAAAGAAAAATTACATATTGTGGAAATTGCGGGTGCAGCCACCCTGACGCTTATTTAAAAATAAAACATCAGAATAATGTATCCATTATCGGATAAAAAAAATTCCCACGACTGAACAATTTCATAGTTTTGATTTTATTTTTAACCAGGGTATGGACGCATGCGTAAAACCCGATATTCACTGCAATGCTCAATGGCAAGAGATATTTTTCCTTGATAAATATGTAATAAAATGCCAGTTCAGAATTGAACTCACAAAAGTAGCTGGATGTACATGTTAGCAGCCTCAGCTGCTTTAGGGTAAGTAAAGAATTACAATTATACACAGAGTTATCATGACTGATTAAAGTCTCCACAGCCAGCTTTGCCAGCACAACCTCAATTTACTGGACATTAAATGTCCAGATGTCTTGCCAATACTCTTTTCTGATAAGGGAGAGGCTTATAAGAGCACTGAAAAGCACAAAAGAGAGGGACAATCACAGCCGTGGTAAAGGGATTCTGGGTGATTTTATTACACAATGATTACTTTTGAGTTATGTTCCAAGAGTAAATATAAACAATTGCAAAAACAGCAGCCCACTAGCAAATACTCAGAATAAAGACCACCTAAAGTTTTAATTCAGAATAAAGAGCACCACAAACATTTTATGTTCACTTTAAGCAAGCATTCTGTGCATATGACCTTGAAAGAAGTAGAAACTTAGCATTGAATCTTTGGAAATAAGAATCAAAACACTGTTTTATAGAGAACTTGAAAACAATGCACTATTGCTAAAGAGCCACTATTTTTTTAAAACTGGTAACACTGGTAAATGTTACATATGAAATAGAATATAGAATATAGTTTGATTGCGAAAGAACGTTGGTCTACTCAAGAGTTCCAAACAAAAATGTATTCATAAAACACTTCTTTGATGCAGTACCTAGGAAACAAAATCATAACCCTTTGTTCAAATCTAGTACAATCATCCTTTATTTCATGTCAACTTAGTCTTTATGGGCAGAAAGGCTGAAGAAAGAAGATGCTGTCATACTGAACAGCCTATTACATCTTTCAAAATAAGCTGCCTACACCACAGCTAGTTTTCGCAAAGCATAAGACGACAAAACCTTGCTCTATAATGGAGGTCATGTTCTTCTACGAATAAAACATAAATGAAATGACTAAGCTGCAAGCTAGAGTGATTTTTATCCATCTAATTTATGAGAACAGCCATACTGTCTCTATCAACAAAGCCAGATTAGTGGACCTTGTTTAAAGACTACTGCTCTCCATAGCTTAATATAGAGAGATCAGCAAATCCCTAATTAATATCCTGGTCTTGGCTGAATAAGAGTCATACAGAAAAAGTGACTGTTTTTTGCCCAGTCATGGAAAACCTATTAAAACTTGGGGCATGTAGATGAAACAAAGTTTTTCATTTTATTCTGTCTCGTACATCACTTGTTGGAATGAAACACGGAGATTATGGCTTTTCTTTAATCAAGATGGTAGGAGTAGTACAATTAGAAATTCCAATATACTCAATGCTACATCCACATACTTAAGCCTAGTCCATATGTCATTTTTCCGTGTTCACTCTCATGCACCTTCAGGTTGGGAATGGCTGTCTGCAAGGCAGATTGTGTTCATACTACATTTGGCAGTGGATGCAGATCGTGTTTGGTGCATGCGCACAGTGGTGATATTCTAACACGCCTGGGGAGGGCAGATGTATTCAAACAAACAGTGTAAGCAGTGTGGTGAAACGGGTAAACTTTTAAGAATGTTTTTACACTTTGGAAAGTGCTGAGAAGCATTTAAAAAAATCACATCTAATAAGCTGAGAAAACAACCAGAATTCAACAACTGTTTTTTTTTCTCCCTTTAGCAAGTTTATTCCACAGAGAAAATAAATTAGGTATCAGATCTCATGCAGGATAACTGTAAAAATGTTTAAAATAATGCTGAGGGAAATTACACTCCCCAAGAAGAGGGGGCCTTCCATGGCCTATTAGTCATAATCAATATAATTTCACCAAGGGGTATAATAACTGTCCTGATATAATTACTGCGTCAAAACTGCCATCTAAACAGCTCAGCTGTAGGTCTCAAAATTAAGTAGTACAGTGTTTTACAGCACTTTAATGGAAAAGAAACCAGAAGCCAGACACTCACATTAGCACAGGGTATAGAGACATTTCCAAGGACCAAATACTATAAAATGTAAACACGGTCAAAAACACGGACAGATGCATTTTACGATTTATCATTTCACACTAGAAAAAATTAATTCAAGGATGGCAGTTTTTAAAATTTAAAATGAATATTTTAATCCAAAATCAAATCAATTACTGTCGCAAAAACAATCTCATCTAAATCCTTTAAATATGAGCAGTTCTACGACTAATTTGGAATTTACATTATACCTTTAATATATTAGATAAAAAACACTGTTTTTTAGTCTGACAATATCTTCATAAATATCTAACAAATGAAGTGGAAAGTTAGGGGATTATGCCCCCATTGCAGTAAAATGCCATTTTAATTTAGTTTAGTCGGGTTTTGTGGGAGTGGGTATTGTTAGAAGATTGTTTTGCAAGTCACTCCAGGTTGAACAGGGGCAGTGGTAGCCTAACACTTAGGAAGGCATGCTCATGATTGAGGGATTGTTGGTTTGAATCCCTTACCAGAAAGGCACTACTGAGGTACCCAGAGCAAGTTACTGCCCCCAAACACCACTCCCTAGAGGGTGTATGATCTCCAGCCTCACCGATACCATACCCCTCCCGCAGACAATGGAGGAGGCTGGTGGAGACAATGATCTGGGGTCATGTCAGGCCTGGATACGTCACTGCAGACGGTACTTTCCATACTGCTTAGCTCAAGACAACATTGCATTTGATGTTGATGAAGTATAATAGCCAGAACCATGAATAAAGTGAGATTTAGCTTAGTATCCTTCTATTCTTTTTTCCTATCGCAAATGTTTTTGTTTTCTTCTGCTGCATGTTTGTTGTTTGGCCAGTATAAGAACATTTTGGAAAAAAAATCCTTATCCCATTATTTGTATTGATAGTGTGTTATGTTGGAGATACACATACATACTTTATACATTTTTATACATTTTTGAAAAGAGTTTGAAGAGTTTTGTGAGAACTGTTTGCTTTTTCAATAGATGTATGCTTTGCTGGATAGGTGTAACTTTTTCGGGTTAGTGTTTAGCATTTTTCAAAAGCAGCCTATAGTGTATAGAGTCCAAGCAATTGGGAAAAAATGTAAAAGTCCAGCTTTGTGTGGGCTGTCTCAGTGTAATCAGATTCACCAGCTCTGCATCTGCAGCTGTCCTTTTACAGTGTCACCACCCAATGGCATCGCTTCACTTTTGGAGAGATGTGCCTCAAATGAAATAAGCCTCAGATTGTCACCTATACCAGTGGATCTCAAACTTATTGATACGATTAGATTCCCCCATGAGAAATTCTCCCGACTCAGGGATTGTTACTGATAAAATCTGCCGACTGGGCTGGAAAAAAAACTTCTTGAATCATTGCATTCAAATCTCAAATGTTTTCTGTGGTCATACTTCCTGCTGTGTCACTACAGTAAGTAGTATTTCTGCAACTCTGGTGCAATTTGTCTCAAAATGTAACCCTAGCAGATCATCACCCATACAATGAGTCTGCAAAGTTTGAAAATGATCCATCAAACTACTTACTTTTAGAGTTACTGGGTTCACAAGATCAAGTAAATTTTACAGCTGACATTTCTTTCTTCTTCATTTCTGCCTTTGCTGTCACATAGTACTGCCGCTTCAGTTTGGGGGGGGATTCAATAAGTACTTACAGTAAATACCTTTTCGAGGTTCAGTTAACGTTGTATTTTTCTGCGATTTCTGATTTGTCATTGTGTTTTCTGATTTGAAAATGTGTTTTTCACTTTCAAGTTAATCTCGTAGACAGCATGCAGATATTCAAACAAATGAACCCCAACATATTGCTGAAATCATGAGAAAAGGTAAAATAATTTGAATACATTTAACATGCTGTAAAAAGCTTTGCACACATTTACCCTCTGGAGTCTTAGGCCTTGAATATTTCACCTATAAAAACATTTATCTCTATTATTGCTTTTATCCAGCACAATCTCAGCAACAATAATCCAACAGTCCATTCAAGATGCTATTTTTAAATTTTTTGCTTAAATCAACTTTAAGCATACACTTTTCGAAAACTTGTTGTCAGAGGTTACATCCTTGTAATTGAGAGCAAAAGTTCAACTGTGAAGATACTGTACACAGACTAGCACAATAGCTATTATAACTGCAAGGAACCTATTCAAAGACAGATGCAGCTTTGGTGGGGAGTGGATTGGGAACCTTGTGCTTTTTCTTATTGACCCACTTGGTTGAAAACAAAGGGCTCAAGGGAGATGGTCAGAGTTAACACAATACTCTGCCACTCTATTAGCCCTGCTTATGCAAAAAAAACTGCTCTCCGTACCTTTTCCTGCTTTCTGCAGACAAATTGCCTATTTGTGCATGGAAATGAGATAAGATAAAGTACATATAGAATAGTGCAGGTGGTAGAAGTGAGAGGGGAAACAAGGAAGGTGTTGAATAGTACAGTGAGGTGTCAAAAGGTATTCTGTTAGTGTCCTTTAAGCGTGGTGGGGTTGTTGATGTAGAACCCAGAAGATCAGCAGACACAAAAAAGGGTCTGAATTGCTCACTTCAGTAGTCTTGGAGATGAGCCTGTGGATGAAAGTACTCATGAACTGTAACAGCCCTCTATTGAGAGGACAAGCCTTGTTATTCAAATGGAGTACAGTTTGGACATTCTCTGCCGCAGCACCACTTTCAAGGATTCCAGACTCAATCCGATGACAGAGCGAGTTTTCCTAAAAATGTGTGATTCCCCCCTAATAAACTGCTGTAAAGATGATGATACTGTCTACAATGGACTGGCAGAATGTGTGTGGTAATGTACTTGAATGACATTGAATGACTTTAGTTTACTCAAAAGAAAACATCCTAATCTGCAGTACTCTTGCCTGTTCCTGTAGACCCCTTTCACGTTTTCACGTTTGTTGTGTCTGGTCACTGGTGCAAACACAATGCTAGTCACAGCACCAATTCTATATTTTCTCCTTGGATAGTAACAGCAGTTCCTACACCTTTCCAACACTGAGTTGCAGGTGGTTCTTGGGTTGGAATTCGACAGCCAATAAAAGCCAGGACCAGACTTCTGTACTTCTCTGGTCTTCCTTCCCTGAAGTATCCCAGAATAATCGGAGTATATGACATGAGCTGACTGAAGCCTGAAAAATGTCCCCACAAGGTAAAATGTTACAAGTAATTATCCCATTATGGAGAAGTCTGGCCCTCACAATGTAATCATTACAAAAACACACACACACACACACACACACACAAACACATGCAGATTGGTCTACTTATACTGAATCCTTCCTAGATTCCTGAAGAAAACGTTTGTAAAGGCATTACTATAACAGTGCATTAAGGTTTGAACATAACGGTTGTAACGATTATAATACGAAACACCCCACTAATTCTAAAGCGGTTTTATATGAACTTATTCTATAACAAGTGTAGTCCATGACAGTTAACTTTTCAAACACATCAAAAGGAAAATCAAGTTTGCGGTATTTTTCCCACTAAGTTTGTAGTGTTTTTGTGGAGCTGGGAGCGAATCCCTCACAACAAAATTTGTCCCCCAAGCTTAGCACAGACAGAAATAGTTCACATGCAGAATTTAAAGACAGAACTGCAGCGTTTACGCACTTGAAGCCAGTTAGATCAAAGTTATACACAACTACAATCAACACTAATACTGCTTGACTGGATCAGTTTTAAATTAATCTATTCTTGACATTTTTGTCTCTACTTTATTTATTGATGAAAGTGCATTTTGTCATACTTTTAGCACCATGAGTTTTAAAATTAAATTTAAATTAATTTTTTTTATTACATCATTGTCTTTTTTTCAATTAAAAATCTTTGCTGACAATTTTCATTGTACTATGAATGAAATTAACAGTAATTTGAAGTCAGCAGGACAGATTAAATGTGTTGCAGAACCTCTATTCGCTGAAACACACGGGCCATAAGCACTCAGAAGTTGATATCATCAGGGCCTGCTGCCTTGTCCACGCATAGCCATCCTAAATCACTTCCAAGCTGAACCAAACAGATGTGAGACATGGTATAAAGGTGGAAACCGATGGGAAAGACCAAGAAGAACTCATTGTGGGGCAGAGTGGATTAAGACACAAGTGACTCTGTGTGGCCCCTTTGCTGGGCTGAGGGCACCAGTGTCAAAATTGGTAAAGAACTGGTCCAACTCCTCTGACCCATCCTTGTACTCATCACCAGCACCAGGCTGGCGTAGTCAGTATCTCCCTTTCTCCTTCATGCTGTTATTCTCCAGCTTACGTTCAGTCCCCTCCATTTAATCCCTCTTCTCTCTGATCTTCCTCTTCAAATCCCTCTGTATGTATCTCACCTACTCCCAATCCCCCATCAGGAAATCCATCTTCTTACTTACGTTGTGATTCAAGGCTTGTTGTTTTGGAAACACGAAGAAAGTTTTCAGGGGAATGACTTTATTCACACAGAAGCTCGATGTAGTCAGTGATGCAGTGAGAGAGCCCATCAATGTCCTCACCATGCAAGTCTGTAGCTCTAACCACTGTTCTACTTAATAGACACTATATAACAATTATGCAGGTACCTTTCAGACTAATTTTAACACAGAGCCATGCTATAATTAGACCATCAGTTTCACTTCTTTTTAAAGCCACACACCCTTATTTAATGTGAAATGTAATCCAGGCTTTAACAGTGTAAAAATGCCGTTATTATACTTTTGTTGTCAGGAAGGTTCTGGAATCCACCCGCTGATGGACCTGTTATTGTAGGCACAGTGCAGAAACACACACCCACAGAGAAGAAGTAATTAAGGCGGAGACTAATGACTATAATGGCAAAGGAGGCCGTGTAAGGGTGTCGACTGTCACTCCTGGGAGCGGGGCACTCTCCTGGAGAACTCTATCGAAGTACAACCCTCGTGCCAACCACTCTGCCCTACAATGGCTGAAACTTGAAGGCATCAGCCAGACGCACACAGCAAGAAAAGCCTCTTGTAAGCGGCAGCCCAGACTACACAAGCTGCTGAGTGCTTTTCTACTTTCACGTTCCCCGCAAACAGACCAAGTCCAGATGCCCAACGAAAGAGTGTATTGTTCTCTGGTTCATTTCCTTTGTAGGAAGGTCCTGAAAGTGGCAAAGCCCTAGTACACAAAATGGCTGCATTCTTCATATATCTACTTTATACACATGCATAAACAAATATCATGCTTAAGAGATGAACTGTGACCAGGTGTGCGTTTATGCGAAAAAAAAAAACTCGGTGTAATGCTAACCACACATCGCACATCGTGAAGTGCTTTATCCCGCTTATACCACGGCAAACAAACAAAACATAATAACAGAATAAACTAGTGATGGCAAATTTTTCATAGTGTAGTTATTTCAATCAGCATTTAATAATGGTCCAGTGCACTCCTAAATATATCGCCATTACAAGGAGAGGACGTCTGGTCAGGCTACTCGGTGGAAGCAGCAAGTCCACTTAGTAACCATTGAAAACGTCGACAGAGAGGAGCTTGGGTCTGGACAACCAAGGGACATTATGCTGATAGGAATAGCTGCTTACTTATGAGTAAAAAGCAACGCAAGATTTTATATTGTTTATATATGTTTGATAAACATTAAAACTCATTAATGCAGAATGGTTGTTAGGCTGCCGAATCCTGTGTGGTCACACGAAAAATAATCTGTGGACCAATAAGAAGACAGTATTTACCAAAGCTGTCATAACTTCATCCAGAAGTTAACATGGACACAAAACAATTTGAGACTCAGTTTCAGGCTGAGGTGAAGCGGCAGCACAGGTGGGGCCACCGGGGGGGCATCTAATTACAAATTACATTGAAATGACAAATCTACTTTCTCTGTCTAAATTATTTTGAACAGAAGTGAAAAATTATTATTTGTGTTTATTACATTCTCTTTGTTGGTATTATTAATTTAGACTTCACGATAAAATAATAAAATTTTTCCCTGTCGAGGGATAGGTGGGTTGAAGGGCCCCATTGAGTTTTTTTGCCTAGGGCCCCCGGAGTCCCTAGACTTCTGGCGATATATAATACACAGAAACAAAACACAAAACCAGTAATGTTGAGAAATAAAAAGTGGCACATTTTAGTTTTGTATCACTGACTTTAGACAATTGGGCACGAACAACTTTGACATAAACGTGAGGCAGCTCCCCTCTCATCTCATTTTTGGGTCAATTATGTCCTCCAGGCAGGCTAGCATGGACACTGATGCAGAGTGAAAGGGTTCTTTTTCTGAATGCCCCTCTCCGTAACACCGCAGCAAGATCACGGAGGAGGGTAACGCAGCGTTCCTGAAGCACAACCACCTAGCCTGTCTGGAGCTTATGAGATTTTTTAATGCGGCACAGAGAAATGGAGATTCTGACTCCTCCGACCTCCAACTACAACAGCAGCAAACACCGGAAAAAATGCTAAGAAATCCTGAATTTGAAAAAAATATTAATATGGGATCATATGCAATATATATTATTAGCGACAAGCTACATGAATGCACTTGGAAAATAAAATCTGGCTTTTACTTAAAATTACTCTAAAGGTCAAAAGCACAGGATGAAAATTTGTGAAAGATCTTGATGTAAAAATGGAAAGTGGTGGCAAGCAGGTCTGACAAAATAAGCACGATATGGTTTTGTGTCACAATGAGCAGTTACAGTGCTTCACAGATGCAGGGTAATGCATGTTATTAATCAGCATATTATCTGCTAGCAGAGTTTGCTTGTGATTTTTGGGTGAATTTCATCCACTAGCTAAAGACGTACAGCTGCATTACTGCCCTGTGATGGATTGGCACCCTGCCTAGGGCACTTCTCTGCCTTGTACGCAGTACTGCCTGGGATGGACTCTATCCCCCTACATGACCTAACACTGGATAAGCAATGGGACGATGGATTGATGGGTAAGCGAAACCCGGAAACTGGCAAAACAACGATACAGCATCGTGCCTTATCTGAATATCAAAGACTATTGTACATTTACAAGTAACTTACACATGTTTTGTTTCGCATGAGGAGAAAAAAAAGTTTGTATACGTTTCATCAGAAAAAGCAGAATTTTAACACCATATCTTCAACGCTCTCTGGGAGAATAGTGCCTTTTATCTGAAACAGTTGTGCAGGGTATAATAGCCGAGGGCAAAGTCTGGATCCCCAAACAGACCACAGCAGACTCACTAAGAAGATAAGATTCTGGATCACCTGACAGCATCTCCGGAGTGCAAGCAGACAGAACATTACACACCCACATTCCCCTCATCATTACCCTCACTCTCAAAATTTGTTTATGGATTCTGAGATGACAGCTGTTCTAGTTCACGACAACGGCAAACTTCTCGTCGCTCCGAGGTGTACAGAGATGTAATAGAATCTAAAACAGCTTATCGCTTAAAATTTATTCCACCAGAAGGAATAATCCATGCTCCCCCATGAGCAGGTCAGCTTGGCATCCAGAATCGTGCATCTGGCACCTGCTGCTTTCAGCCTGCCCCCTCGTCGGTGGGGGGGGGGGGGGGGGGGCCACGTAGCCCGGCCATGGGGGGCGTGTGTGTGTTTTTGCGAGGACGTCTTCCCCACTGAGAGGGATTGGGGGGCTTGTGATGTGTAGTA
>JAABNY020000039.1:14226401-14242884 GCA_015164015.2 Brevimyrus niger
CCAGTGGTGAGCCAGAATCCTCGGGGACATTAGGGGTGAGGGCCTTGCACAAGGGGCCAGTGGTGAGCCAGAATCCTTAGGGACATTAGGGGTGAGGGCCTTGCACAAGGGCCCAGTGGTGACGTCACTCTGCCAGGCTGCTCACCCTGGGCACGAACATGGGGAAAGATCCTCCTTCACCTGATTAGCTTCACATTACTCAGTTAAAAATATTTATTATTACCACAGAGGCACCTTTAGAGGAGATTGCTGATAATATATGACTAAGCCAGGATGTCCAGCAATAGTCAGCCACGTCTAGGATGGTGGAAGAAAGACAATCAGTCACATTTCCTTCAAGTGAGTACTTGAAGAAGCTTCCTGTTAATATGTTAGCCAATCAATATGTGGGGGGTTGTGTTTGTCTTTTTGGAGGGTGAGCAAAAATACTGCATTGGTTGGTAACAGCAGTAAACTCAGAATAAGATATTTAAGCATTATACCAACTTCAAAGTTTTTTTTTTTTCCTTTCTCATGTTTATGATTCTCATATTTGGCTAATTTTAAATTAAGCTGCCTGCAGGGATCCAATTAGCATTCAGAAAGCTTTACTTTATACAACTGAAGGCTCTCCACCTCTTCTTCCT
Source organism: Brevimyrus niger (assembly GCA_015164015.2). Classification (NCBI taxonomy): domain Eukaryota; kingdom Metazoa; phylum Chordata; class Actinopteri; order Osteoglossiformes; family Mormyridae; genus Brevimyrus; species Brevimyrus niger. The sequence goes on from JAABNY020000039.1 coordinate 14,227,028, forward strand.
GTGAAATTTGAATATGGATATGAATCCAAATGCATTCCTACTAGCTGTAACAGAAAAAGAACTTGACTAAATGAGTGTGTGAGTCTGTGGTTTAGAGCATGCTACCTGTGATCAGAAGGTCACCAGTTAAAAACCAGGGTTGCTAGAGTGACTTCTTCATTAGACCTTTGAGCAAGACCCTTTGGGCAACCCCAGCTTCTCCAGGCTGGCTGACCCTGCTTTCTCAATTGCATGTTGCTTCAGATAAAAATATCTGCTAAATAGATAGACATGAATCTAACAAGTGACCCATCTACAAATTATTTTTAAAAGCAAGCCGCATAAAGTGCACATAAAAACATAGAAATGAAAGCTGTTGATACAATGATTTATCCTGAGTTTCATAAAGACTCACATCCTCCTTCTTGATGCTTGATGAGCATTAAGAGGCAACTGCATCTGCACATTATTACAGATCCGTGTTAACTGTCAGACACACAGGTGAGAGTAAACAAACAAGCACAGATGGAATAGCAATTTTCTGCTGCATTTATACACGTTCGGCAAAGGAATCATGACATCCTTCATCCTTCAAGGGCATCGTGTGCCTTGGACAAAACTGAGCAAATAAAGTTTAACTCCCCGATTTGCATTTCAGTTTTTATGAGTCACGCAGCAAATTCACTTAGTCAATCCTAAGTGGATCACACAGCAAATTTTAGACTATTTTGCAGAGTTACTTATCAAGGCTGTTTAATATGATGTATGTCATCGATTCCCACATCATTCGTCATTATAGTCCAAATCATTGACTAAAGGCATGGATACTCACTATTGCTATAAACGTATTGTGTCTATGTGGAGGACGTTCAATTGGAGAGTTATTGAAAACATATGCAAACTTAGACCAAATAATAAATAATGGCAACTGATACTTTATTGATCCTGTGGGTAAATTCTCTTCCCCCCCCCCTGTAGATGAGAGCAAGCTGGCCACAAAGGACAGCACCCAGGAAGCGGGGGGCTAAGGGCTTCGCTCAAGAACCAGTGGAGGTGCTGAGACTGGGCTGGAACTGGTGACCTGGTCACAGGCACAGAGGCTCAGCCCACCGAGCCACACGCTGCCCCCAAGCCCAGTAGATGTGGCCGATTTTAAGCCAAGCTAACACAGCAGCGCATCAATGATTCACACTGTCAGTCATGCCATTTAGCATGCATCCTAAATGAACAGATTGCCACCCTTTCTCCTCTCCCCAGTAAACAAGCACAGGGAGTGAGATTACTGTCTCCTTAGCTTTTCTTGACCCACACTGAGAAGTTTAGTTCAGCAAACATCACATATTGGCTGGGGAGTGGCAGCGAAACATAACTGAAACTATATACAACAGCGAAGAAAACATCTTGTCCTGCATTTTATATACGCAAGTTTGACTTATAACATACAGCCAACTCCTGAGAGCACTTGGGTTTTCACTGTCACTTCAGAATCCAACAGTCCATAAAGAGGACGCCTCTGAGCAACGTGGCAGTGAGGCAGTTCAGAGCATGGACCGTGACAATCGGCAGCAGAAAGGCACAGAAGAGAAGGCCTTACCTAAGCCTGACAACATTCAAGAGAGCAATATAAATCCAGCCAAGCATTACGAAACAAATAAGCGTTTTTGCAAATGTTTTTACAAAAAAAAAAATAAGCATGTGGTGCCGTATTTAACGGAGAGGCAGATTTAAGGAATTAAGGAGCTTACATTGTCCGTTCGCAGCTTCTTCGCAGGACATCCACCATCCCGGGGATGCAGCATGTAATACAGCCTCACTTTGTTTGCATGTTTCCGACTCTGTGACGGGGAAAAGAGTTAGGATCAAATTAACTATAACATAAAAATCACATAAAATATGAATACAATCCGATGTCTAAATAAGCTGGGAATAAACAGATACAGTGTGACCAAAGTAATGCTGTGGCATCATTTAGGGAATCGGTCAAGGTCATAATGAGCGTAGAAAAAATACAGAATTTTCAACTGGGATGAATATAGCACATCTATCTACAAAAAGAGCTTTCACTGATGTTCATGAACATGTAAAAGCCCCTAAGGAATTTGATTCCAAGAACCAGGAAAAGTAGATTTATGATGAATGGGTAAATGTATGTTGATACAAATGCTGTAGGCCAGGGCTATTCAACTCACGGTCCCCAAAGTCTGAGCCTTGCTGATTTTCCAGCCTTCCTTCACCCGTGAGCCATGTGTGAAGCCTCTGACCAATCAGAATCAGTAATTATTAAACTAACTACCTGGGAGCACTGAAAACAAGGCCTGGATTTGGAATCGAGGGCCTGAATTAATTAGCCCTGCTGTAGACCATATCAGAACTGGTACAGAAGTTAATCCCCTATTATAGGCTTACTCAAGCAAATAAGTGTCCCTGCAAACACCTGAAAACATAAACGGCAGAATGTTTTTAGCGCAAGCCAAAGGTCTTATGTAATTATACTCACTGTCGTAATTTGTATTCGGCAACTGGAGTCCTGCCATAATATTATCATTCATTAGAGTATTTACGGGATACGTCTTTGAAAAAAATAATCTTTGTTTTGAGTTGTTTATATTTAACTACAGTTCTTTGTTGAATTACATGAGGACTGACTAAGTTTTGGTTCCCAGTACAAAACATATTATTAAGGAAGCTGAAAAACTTAAGAACAACAAAAAATCAGTTTTGCAAATTTGCTTTTCAGGTAATAGCAGAAAACAGAGGAAGCACATCGAAGTGGTGTGAGGTGGGTGACAGCTTGGTGGTTAGCTGTAAAATCAAGAATGCACATTTAAAAGGAAGGAAGTGGAAAGTGGCACACTGAGAACGGCTGGCAGGCCGCTTGGTCAGGAAGGGAGTCTTCAAGGGGGCAGAATTGCTGAGCTTAGAGAGGAGGAAATATGCTCCGAGTCCCAATGTGCATCAGATTGTCCTGTATTCACTTTAGAGTGGAACCTAAATAGAGCCTGAAAGACACTGACCTACTTAACAGGCATGTGGTTTTATCCGTTATTTTGTAAGGATTGTACTGGAACTGGAGCACATGCATGCACAGGTTTATACTCCTGGAAGAGATGAGCCAAAGACAGACTGCTGTCCTCAATTCCCATTCTCAAAGATGTCCGTTTTATTTTTTTATTTATCAAATCCATCCTGCTCGACCTTTTAGAGTGCAAATTAATTACACGTTTACACTCACTAATTCAGTAGCTCAATCGCTAATGATTTCGAACAAGCAGCTAATGTGTTGGGGCAGAGATGATTAGTTTGTCAGACAATGCCAAGGTCAGAAAACTGAAGTTAACCTCCTGGTGCAAAGGAAGGGAAGGAGCCATCAGCAAAAGGCCCCCTAGGGACCCGATCAGCTGAGATACAATGTTAGCTGCTCTTCAGCCCATAGGCTTAGACTCAACATAACGTCCCCATACCTGACCATTTAGACGATTATGCCATTTTAGCTGGAACTGCAAAGCGATAGCTTCAATGGTCTCTGAATATATTGACCTTCCCAATGAGGTGTCAAGCAATATCACTATGGCCCACCCCCCAGTCCATTGTACTGATCCCCACTCACTACAAGATGCTAGGACTGTGCTACTCAACACAGAGCTGCGCACACCTGGGTAACAATGGTCCGTGTTATGATATTTCGACTTATGATGGATAAATGTTTTTTCAGTTTTAGTACATTATTAAATAAATTACATGGGATATTCACCACTTTATTATAAAACAGCCTTTGTGGTAATGATTTTCCACAACTGTAGGCGAATGCAAGTGTTCTAAGCATGTTTAAGCTAGGCTAGGCTAGGATATTTGTTAGGTTAGGTATACTGTATTACAATGCATTATCACCTTACGATTATCGGAACGTAACCCTAGCGTAGCCTGGCGAGAGACTGCATAGTATATAAGAAATACAATCTGCCAGTAAGTTACTGTGGATAACTGTACATTGAACTCTGCAAAAAATTTTAATAACTCAAAGAACATTTTTCTAACCGGATCATTATACTGTGCAACTTTGATATCCCATAGTGTCTATTCCATCTGAGATAACATGGACTTTTCCTCCAAACAGGCCCAGTTACGAGATGGGTTTTAAACAAATAGTGAGAATTTGTTTATGACCGTTAATTTGCTTGCGTGCTCCCAAAGTGCGAGTCACAAAGTGCATCCCAACTGTGTAGTGTAGGTCATTAGGTCACAAACGACACCCTGGTGACTGCTATAACGTCACTCTCCGGCACTCTCCATTAGGTACGGCTGCTAGTGGCGATGTGTAGCGGAGGCGGGGTGCCGTGCTGAGTGCTGTATGTCTGACGTACGGAAAGGATAAATAATTACCCAGTGTCACCAATCCCTATGTTGAAGGCGAGTTAATAGGAACATGTCAATTTTCAACTTTGTGTGATTTGCCTCAATGTAATCAGGTTCACCAGAACTACATCTGTAGCTGTCCTTTCATGTACCATGACTACATGTAAGTGTCACTGCTTCAATTTGGGTGCAGTGTGTCTCAAAATGAAATAGGTCCTGGATTGTCATGCATACAATGTTGTAGGGGGAAGTTTGAAAAGGATATAATATTCTAAATACTGTTAGAGTTCACAAGATCAAGTACCTGCTACAGCTGCCCTTTCCCTGGCCTGCTGCCATCTAGCAGTACCGTTTCAATTTTGGTGTGATTTGTGTCAAAACTATATCAGGTGTAGATATTTATTTATATAATTTTTTAAAAAGTGGAAATAAAATCTATTAAATACTTTTTGAGTTATCACATTTACAATGTCAAATGTTTTCTGCGGTCACCCTTCCATTTGCTGATTCTATGTGGTGTTGCTTTAATTTCCTGTCTGGAGAATACAATGATTTGCAGTTATATCTCTAGTAATATTAGAAAATATTATTCATCTACTAAACTGCAGGTGGTCCTGGGAGAAAAGCCTGGTTGTAAAATATCAAGCTAGTGTATCTGCTATTAGCAATGGAGGGATGTTGCTGACCATTATTGGTAGATGTTTTCAAACTGTGCAATTATATATAATCTGGTTGCACATATCGTATCATCACAGGGTATTCCAGGGCATTGTTCTGATTTAACTTACGGGACAAGGAGCTCATACAGTAATGTTTAATATAGGAATTATGTTGTTCGTTTTGATCTAATCAAATGTGACCTTCTGTTTGTCAGTTTTTTTATTTTTACATGAGGTACATCATTAAACTCACAGCGGTGGCTCATTATATTGTTTCTCAGGTAATTACAGAGTTAGCTGCCCATATGCACCACATCCGTCTCTTTCCCAGCTTCTTCTACATGTAGTAATAACCTTTGAATTCTCTAAAGAAGAGGAACTAGCCCTGAGTCTAGCTCCAAGAGGAAAGAGAGAACCACCCACATGTTTGGTAAATCCAAAAACAGCTGTTTTTAGAACTAGTTTTAGTAGTACAGTAAGCTGACAGTAATTATTAGAAAAGTTTTGGTTTATTAAATCAAAATGATTGAATTATCTTAAATAAATGAGACACATTAAGTGCAAAGATGAAACCAACACCTCACTCATCCCAGTGTTCAGGGGACATGTTTAATAATGGAAAAAAAAAGAATTAAAAAATGTTCCCAAGTTATGTAACATGTATTACTTAAGTTAAATATAAATGGGAAACAAATTGAAACAAAAGAACTTGTAGTGACATTTTTAATGCCATTTTCCCCCCATTGACTCACTGGTGGATACAGAATTTTTTTATTTCAGATTTTTTAAATCTCCCCTGGTTTCAAAATACTGTTCTGCATATTAGCAGTTATGGTAAGCAATTTTCTAGAAGGAATTTGCATTCAGAAGCTTAATGAAGTTTTATCAGAAAAAAAAAATGGAATACATGAAGAATGACAAAATTAGGCCATATTTTCCTGTTGTTTACTAATAGATAATCCAGTACAAAAAAAATATAGAGAATGTAAAGATAAACTAAGCCAAACTTCTTATGAAGAAACAATGTTTTAATAGTATGCACATAAAATAGTTACATTAAAAGAAACAGTCAGTATTTTGCATGTGCTAATAAACCCTCAAGATAGTTTGATCCAATTCTTTTTATTTTAGCCTAGAAAATATTGCCATCGTCACATCATCATCATCATCGCTTTCGCCCTCCTTTTCCTGCTGAAGGTCTAGCTCATTCAGGAATCCCCAGATACTACCAAACTAAATTAGAACTACACTATGTAGACAAAAGTACTGGGATACCTGGCCATTACACAGGAACTTTTATGAAATCCCATTCTAAATTCATAGGCTATAACAGCTGCTAGTCTTCTGGGAATACCTTTCACAAGATTATCAAGTATGTCTGTGGGATTTTTTGCCCATTCATTCAGAAGAGCATTTGTGAGCTCAGGCACTGATGTTGGACATGAAGGCCTGGCTTGCAAACTCCATTCTAATTCATCTCAGAAGTGTCTGATGGGGTTGAGATCAGGGCTCAGTGTAGCCCAGTCAAATACATCCACAACAAACTCACTCAACCATATTCTTTAGGTACCTTGCTTTTTGCACTGGGGCACAGTCAAGCTGTAACAGAAATGGGCCTTCCTCAAACTGTTCTGAAAAAGTTGGAATTTTTTTTTGGTATGCTGAAGCCCCAACCCCTGAAAACCAACATCATACCATTACTTCTCCAAAGTCTACAGTTGGCACAATGCAGTCAGGCAGGTAATGTCCTCCTGGCATCCAGCAAACCCAGACTTGTCCATCAGACTGCCAGACAGATTCTGCTCCAGAGTCCAGTGGCAGCATGTTTTATACCTCTCCGTCCGATGCTTGGCATTGTGCTTGGAGATGCTCAGCCATAGAAGCCCCTTCCATGAAGCTCCTGCCATAGTTTGTGTGCTGGGGTTAAGCAGGGGCGACTTTTACACACTATGTGCCTCAGCACTCCGCGATCCCGCTGTTGCTTTACGTGGTCTGCCACTTTATGGCTGAGTTTCTGTTGTTTCTAAATGCTTCCAAGTTGCAATAATACCACTTACAGTTGACTGTGGAATATCTCAGAGGAAAATGATTTCACAAATTGACTTCTTGCAAAGGTGGCATCCTGCAGCAGTGCCAGGCTTGAATTCACTGAGCTCTACAGAATGACCCATTCTTTCACAAATGTTAGCAGACCTGAATGCATGGCTTGGTGCCTGGTTTTATACACCTGTGACAATGGTCTGAATAGAACACTTGAAGTCAATGAAGAAGAGGTATGTTCCAGTATTTTTGTCCATATAATACATTCCATCCGGCATGTCATTGAATGGCTCCTTGGCCTCCGCTCAGTGAGACAAACCCGAAACAACTCCCTCAGAAGAGGAGCAGCTGCATCCTCAAAAGATGCCCAAATTACCGCAGTTCACTCATCTTGATTTAAAGGAGCCGAGACTTTATTGTGATTTCCACTTCTCTCCCTGACAATGAACTGCAAATTTGAAGGTACTTATTGTCATCCTTGGCAATTGACACTATGCCTTGAACTGTTCAAGTCTATGCCAAAGGCAAAAAGGACAACATCTACAAACAGCAAGAATAGCACATTGAGCCCCCATACCAGATATCTTAGCTACAGCTCCTCCTTGATGTCCTGTGCAGGGGTGGAGAACAGGTCAGAATCTGCTATTTTTCCCATGAATTCCAGGTTCTGTCATAGAGTGGAGTATCCTCTGAAGTACCCTGGTGTAGACTTTCCCATATTGTTCCCCTATAGTAGGAACACACCTTTTTTAACCCCCCCCCCCCCCTTTTGGAAAATAGGGACCCACCAAACCCAATATATTTTACCAGACTTCCATGAAATACTAAACACAAACATCATTCATGTAACACCAATAGCCAACCCTGTCTGTTCTTCTGGGTCGGTCCCCCTGGCCCATTAAGCCTCCTCCCCATGTGCCCAAGTTAACACACCAATAACACATGACCTCAAATCAGTTGACAAAGTAAAATCAACAAATGATTAGTTTAGGATGCTCTGGTACTGAGATCAAGAATACTTTTGGACATTCTGCTGTTTAAATACGGTGTTTGGTATGGATACGCCATGGTTTGCATAAAAATCCAATAGTAGTCAATAGCAGTACACACCTTAAGATTAAATATATATTAGATATTAGGTTAGATATCCTTCCCAGTCATGCTTCTCCAGATATCTCCATTTCCGTTCCCCAATAAGGTCTCAGTTGCAGCACAGAAACAGTCATAGCTTTCCTTTGCACAGTCTCATAGTCGCACACGGGCAACTGTTCTATTCATGTTCCCAAAAGCAGTTGTCAAGTGCCAAGGTCTAATCTGCCTGGATCCTTCCCACTCACACCGGCTGCAGAGCACCTGACACCCATCATTCATGTCGAGGGTGGTGAACCCGCAATAAGACCCCACACAGCCTTGTAAAGCTGAGCTTGGCCAGGCCCATGCAGGAAAAAACAATCTCCAGGCTTGGCTCCAGGCATGGGTCCCAGCAACCATAATTACAGGAAGGATACTCTGGTTTGACATCTTACACTGGAGTCTTTGATGGATCATAATTTGACTACAGAAGAATACAGGAGCAGCTGCAGGAGACCTGTGCAAACCCAAGGAGAACAGGCAAAGATAAAAATAAAAAACTAAACACTCAAGTAGCCATATAGTAACATTACGGGTTTGAACCTCCCACTGAAATTTGTTTGTTGCAAGTCAGACAGTTACTAAGGTAACAAATATGAACCCTGTTGAAATTTGCTTCCACCCCCAGTCAGCAAAATCTACTGAGAGGACCCCCCCCCCAATAAATAAATAAATATTTCTGCCTATGGGACTGCTACCAAAACAGCATAGATGCAAAACTGGAATTTAGATGGCATGTAGATTTTCTTGATTAAAGTTTAAATAATGTACCCTAATTAGTTCACTTAACATATGGGGTCAATAATTGAGGGAGAAAAAATAGCTACACATTAAATTTCTTGTGAATGGCAATATAAAATAGATATAAGTAGTATTAAGGTTTTCTATAGGTATGAATTATGACTAATATCTTGCGGTTCTCTTTTTCATATTACAAAATATGTACAATGAGCACCTAAATTTAGTTTAATTGGGATTAATTAATCACACACCATTAGTTCTATCAAGCATTTCCATTTGCATTTTATTTATCATTATTTTACAATAATTTATTATTAACGCAGTATAAATGATCAGCATCATTTATACTGATCTGATATTCAATATAGATTTTTGCAACATTGTGATATCTGGAATCATTGTGAAATCACGCCTCCTGCGGTACTGCTTCTCTGCCCTGACTCTCTGTGTGTCGAGTTTGCAGATAGTTGTCAATTTGTTATCCGCGTTTCTGCATGGGTTCCTTCCCTGAGTACTTCACCGTACCAAGAAATTATGTTATACATTGACTTAAAGGTAAATTAAAATAATTGATTTTTAGACAAAATGAAAGTTTTCATTTTAACATGAGATTTATGTTTGGGATGAAAAATGCACAAATATTTTCCTGTCATTTCCCACGTATCTCAGGAAACTGCAAATGACAGAAAGATTTAGTAAAACAATTACATAGCACCTGTCGTCACCACTCCGTTAATGACACTCGAGATGCAATTAAGGGAATCTGTCAGCTGACAGACATTTTATCTGTTTTCCGGAAAATTAATTCAAGTACTTGCAAAAGACCAATCACAAGGAGGTCTGTTCACTTATGCCAGTGCTGATACAATCTGTTTACCATTCTTCTTCTGTCTTTCCTTTACACTACTGTGCATTAAATGGTTGGATGTTGGGAGAATTATAAAAAGGGTTACAAAGTCACAAAAACATAAAATAACTAAGAACCAGTAATTCAAGCACAGAGTCAACCCCATCATGCATCATTTATCTTGTGCTCTCATTCAGTATGAACTAACTACAGAAATTTATTTACAATAAAAGTCCACCTTGCAGTGATACCTAAAGCTTCCAATAACTAAGACAGCATGCCAAAGCAAAGGGTATTATTCTGTCAGGGAAAGCATCAGGGAATATTCTTTTATTCAGCACTGAAGATTTAGTTGATTGAACCTTTAATTGCCAGCACCCACAGTGTAAACATGGCTTTTCAAACACCAGTCTGTGGCTCTCTTTGGAGGTTCAGGCCAAGACCACAAATATGGAGATCAGCCTACCAAACCAAAATGTAGGTACCAGCCAGGAAACGCAACGTAGAGCATAATCTTCAGTAAGTTAGGATATTTTATTGTGATTTTCTGGAACTACCCAAAACATTCCACAAAATTCCTGCAGCCGCAGTATTCACTTCTTAATTTTAAAATATTAAAAGCTTGTTTAACCTAGCTGGCTAATACTGTACTTGCATTTCTGTTCACTTCTATTCACTTGTCTACTCCCATCAAAAAGTGCCTAAAATTTTATCATTGATATTTACTGTTATTTAATTGGTCCAAACTACAGTATATTATAAAAGTATTCAATGAACCCATACAGTTGAGTATCACTTCTCATCTGAAATCACACTACATTAAAATCTAAATTCTTATCCATATACTAGTGAAAATTTTGGATGCCTGAAGAGAGTGAGGACAGTCTAATAAATACCAAGTTTCAGACAAGCGCTCTACTGTAGCACCACGTAGAGCTGTCACTCTAATACATGTATTTACTTAATTTCCACTATTTATGAGTCACAATATATTTTTTGTGAAACATTTACTCCACGAACACATCAGAAGTTAACAGGCTAGTTTGAAGTTAATAATTATCCAAGCCGAAGTTCACACAGAAATATAGCTAAGAGTTTGTCACTAATTTTGTTACTTTCTCCATTCCATTGTATTAAAGCTAACGCAAACTTGCCAGTTTGATTATAATCCGCTTAGTGTGATAATAAAATCCCACACAAAAAATCCTGGTCTCATTCAGAGAGTCTAAGAGCCCCCACCCACCTACACAAAAACACAAACACATGCACATGCGCACACAAACACACGCACATATGCACGAGCACACACACACAAACACACACACACACACACACACAATTTTTGGCATTTAAGTAGGAGAACTTTAACTGTGCACCTTCATAATATGTAATCCTTGAACTAGATTTCATCATTATCATTAATTTTAATTTATCACTGACCTTACCAAAAAAACACACACATGGACACCTTTGTCTCAATCTGCTGCCATTACCCTGACAGAGTGCTTAAAGAGTCAACATTCTAGCATTGTGAAAAGCTGGAGAAAACAAACCACAAGCTGTCCTGTTGTAATTATACTACAGCCTTCGAATCATCTCTTCGAGTGCAAACAATAAGTGTGAATCATGTCTCAAATTATGTGCCAACTGCAAGCACAACAGCACTGCCGTATGGAACAGACTGGCATTAACCAAGAATGGAGACAGTGCATTTAAATCAGCACTACAGCTGTGGACAAACTGCACAACTGCCACTTTTATTCACCCAGCAGCAGTAACCTGACAATGAAATAAAATTAAATAGCAATATGCAAGGGCAAAATGACAGAGGATTACCTTATTTGTTAGCTCTATGCCTGATATTTGCATATTTACTTGATTGGCAAATCCACAAACCAAACCCAGAGGCATGGGGGGTGGAGAGTTGCAATAACTTGAACAGTAAATAGTGAGAATACTCCTCTTCCTTTACTATGACACTACATAAATATATATTTATATACTGTACACACACACACTTCATATAGGCTACAGTCTGATATGCAGACCCTTTGAGTGAGCACTGATCTCACTTTTAGTTGCAACTCAGGGGTTCATGGTGACTGTTGACCAAATAGGCCAAATGGTGACTTGGTCACGCAACTTATGATGACCATCCTGAGGTGTCTGCATGTGGAGAAACAACTGTAGATGCATTAATTCCTTCCACATTTTACTTGTATTTTAGATCGATCACACCCAGGATTTATAACTGGACAGTAAGGAGAGTTGTATGTTTTTGTAAATGGTTACAAGCAGTTGATATCTTTACCATTACCTGCATTCCAGTTTCCCACTAAGATGGGCATATCTGGGTTAGGGTGCTGTGCCTCTGATTGGATGCGCACTAGTTGAAATGCTGCTATACAATAGGTAGTGTTATTTCACCAGAGGGTGCTTTTTGAAACATACATCTGCTACACAAGTGTACATGTTTGTCATAGTTGACAGGAGGAAAGGCATAAATACAGGAACAGCAAGATGAGTGTCTTATTTTTGTACCTTTTCCTCACTTTCTCTAATGTATCTTGTACTTATCTGTTCTACAGTTCCCTTCAATTGCCTGTATTTCTGTTTGACTTTAAATGACAAGATAAAAACAACCATTATTAAAGAAAAAAGGCAAGAACTTCCAAGACTTTGACAGTCTCAACATAGGAAACCACATACACAGACACATATTCAGTCTGAGTAGATATAAAATGTAAAAACTAAAAAAAGAATCAATTTAAGGATCTTAGAAACCCTGTTTTCCATTCCAATGTTACAAAAACCTTCAGCACCTTTTACGATGAATGAACCCAGTGCTTCTGAGGTAGGACACGTCAAGGGCAACAACGGTGTATCGACCCTTAATGAGGAATCCGCAGCCTCAGTCTGCCAGCCTTCTCTTGGTACCATGATCTCTGATCACCCACAATATGAAAAGACAAACTGCCTCTGTATTTTACCGGGCATTTCGTCTTGCTGCTTAAGGAGAACCAGTGACTCTGTTGTATCAGAAATGTCTTCAAACTATCAAACTGAAGTTACTTCAAGAAACGCTCTAGAGACATTTCTACAGCCGAATTACGAATTCTTATGTAGACAAGTAGACAGACAACAAATTGGTAATGAAAAGTAACACAATACTCCCAGCTGATTTTGCAATATGTTCTCATTCATTATATATAATAAAGTTTTGAGACTACTGAGCTCTGGTATATATGGATGGCGGTTGATATAATAATACGCAAAAGTACATACATGAACCATACCGATGTGAGTACTGTGTGGCTATGCTTATTGAACTGAGTTCACCAAAGCTAGATATACTAACTTCCAGTGCCAAAGACAGTTAGACCAACACTGACAATGGTTTCCAAAGGAGTAGCCAGATTAATCCCTCAAAAAGATCCTAGGACATAAGTCCTGCCTGCTACAGACATGTGACATGATCTGCAATGCTAATCTGGAGGGAGCAGCCTTGACAATTCAAGTCATTTCAACTACTGGGTGACACTGCATATTACGACCTCCTAAGGACAGACAACAGAAAACCATGCAGTTCATATTAATGCATTATGTTGTTTATCATGCTCATATTGAATACATTGAATTAAAGATTAAATATGATGAATTTATAACTAGGCATGTAAAAAGTATTACATAAATCACCTGAATGAAATTCTTTGAGCTAACCACGATTATTTTGCATAATGTCATATTTCTGCCACAATTTCAATGTCGTTTTCTATCGTATAACGTTTGATTGGCGCTCATTCAATAATGTCATCTCATTGCACTTCTGGATCGACCCGTACCTCACACATGCACAGCATTACGCTTTATGGAATATTTTACAATGGTGCCAGATTTGTACCACTTCATTTCACAATATTTTCACAACTCAACCTGATCCTGTTAATTTTCCCTTTCATGATGTCAGGTTCATTTAATACACTACTTGTGAGCAGTCTTCACCAGCCCAGAATAGGATATACTGCCAGACATTCTGATCTTGGATTCTTTGTCTCTGTTCTCTGTCAGTTTATTAAGAGATGTGCATAGCACCTGCACTTCTCTCTGAGTGCGTGTTCATAGGGTCGTTAAGTACCCCAGTCACAATGGGGTGATTGTTTAGGTCACTGTTGGTTGCCACTATTTACGCTGCAGGAAAGTCGGTAGATTATAGTACAAACCAATAGTACAAACAACTAGAAAATGTTTGTTTTGTCCATTTTTTTCTGATCCCACAGATTTGGAGTGATATATTTATATTTAAAAAAACTGAAAATATTCCAAGCTTCATATTTCAGTTCAGAGTGAACCTGAGCTATAAGTATACCAAAATAACATGTAGCTGAATAGCAGCGATTTCAAATTATGGAAATATAATCTAATGTTTCAGATATGGCATATTTAAATAATGACAACCAAAGAAAATGGATTGTTTTTTTCAGTCAGTGGAATCATTACCACGAGGGTCCTGCATTACAATTCAGCTGGATGTCTTTGCTGGAAAACTTGTCAGATTTAAGCTATCCCAGTTTAAATTGACATTATCTTCATTTACATACATTTTGCCCACTTTCATTTTGACAAGTTTATCTGGCTTAGTTTGCTGCAAATAAAGACAGTAGAGTTTGCTATAAAATAAACGGATCTGGCTGTGCCAGAAAATGCGATGCCTTGTATATATGCACAAAAATTTTGCATATGTGCTGAAGCGCAAGGGACAATCGAGTAGGCGGTAGAGATCGGTTAATGACAACACCACTCGTGAGGCATTTAACATCTTATTTGTTATTTATGTCCTATCTGCCCTAAACAGTTTTTGTTTATTAAGCCTAAAAAGGCAAACATAAATGCAGTTTTCATGTATATGTAGCAACGTTCAACGCGAATTAATAGATTTTCTTCTTCATAAGGTGTATGTGTATTATTAAACTATGATTAGGCTACCTTGACAATACAGGATTGCTAACACTCATGCATCTGACGTGACACTCATGCTTTCCGACTCTCAAACTTACGCAACACATCTTACAGCAAATCTATATTATTCCATTATAATTCCAAAGTGTACTACATCACAAGCACTGGGGAAGTTTGCAAACCCTACAAACTGTTTACATGGTATTAGAACTGTCACATACATGTAAATGCGTGGACTTGTCTCGAATTGATAATCTCATGCCAGCCAGCTGACCAAGGTTGGTAACCCTTATAACATTTTACCCTTATAAAATGACAATTTAGTAATTAATTGCGATTATTTGTATGAAAAAAAATCATAATCAAGACAGCACTCAACACAAGCAGTCAGAAGGGAATTTTTGACTTGATATTCAGTTCACACCAACGTTGAGGAGCAGTGTAAGTGTGGCCCAAATTACAATGCCGTAACCCTATAAGGAGACTGGGAAAACAAGCATTTTTGTGACGACGCTCATGAGAGACAGAGGAGCCTGTGACAGCGGTGGTTTGCTGGAGGCGGGGCTCTGACCTCATAGTGGGCCACCCTCTGGGACTCGGAGATGAGCTGGGCACTGCACACCTTGCAGTAGCTGTCAGTGAACAGCCCCTGGTCCTCATCTGTAGATTTCATCTGGGAGGGAAGGAAACAAAGTTAGTGTCACTGAGACAAAATGCAGCTTGAAAATGACACACTGAATGTACATACATAAGTGCCAGTGCAGGAAGATCTTACAATTAAATAATGCATCACTTTACCAACAGACAGGCAATACTACAGATTCTCAGTCGATTTTTTATTTTATTTTTCATTGACTTACTTAGATTAATTTATCTAGACTAGACATTACTTGTTGTGAAGCATTACCCAAAGAATGCACCTGCTTCTCACATATCCTTATATATATGTGTGTGTGTGTGTGTATATATATAAATATACACATACACACACACACCTAAAGGATTATTAGGAACACCATACTAATATGGTGTTTGACCCCCTTTCGCCCTCAGAACTGCCTTAATTCTACGTGCCATTGATTCAACAAGGTGCTGAAAGCATTCTTTAGAAATGTTGGCCCATATTGATAGGATAGCATCTTGCAGTTGAT
>JAABNY020000039.1:14248796-14258998 GCA_015164015.2 Brevimyrus niger
TAGTTTAATAATTACTGGTTCTGATTGGTCAGAGGCTTCACACCTGACTGACAGGTAAAGGAAGGCTGGAAAACCAGGGGTCTAAAGGAAAACTCCAGCTTAATAACTTTGTTTTATATTTAAATGTCTCGCTGAGTTTATCAAAGTGGTCAACAACATTTTTCGTTGCTTCCATGTCTGCGCGTGCCGCCTCTGCATTGATACTTTGCTTTTGCAGGTCGAATCTCCGACGAAACCACTGAAGTCATCAGTGGCCTTTAATGTGGATCTCTGAGACATTGCGGAGCGCATGTGTATTGTATACTGAGTGACTGTGGAAACAAATTTAAGATTGAGGTAAGGTGAGGTAAGAACATAAGAATATGGGAAATTTACAAAGGAGAGGGGCCATTAAGTAATAGCTCAGAGTTGTTAAAATCTTATCTAGCTCTGATTTAAAGGAATCCAGAGGTGAGGTGAGGTGAGGTGAGGTGAGGTGAGGTGAGGTGAGGTGAGATGAGATGAGATGAGATGAGATGAGATGAGATGAGATGAGATGAGATGAGATGAGATGAGATGAGATGAGATGCTTGATGCTGAGGCGCCCCCACCCATACCCCCAGTATCACCATTACACCCCTAGTTTTAAGTTTTGAGTGCAGGGGAGTGAAAGTGAATGTTGCTTTAAGTGTAGTCAAATCATGAACTATTACAACAGAATTTTAAGAAGTGAAAAGTGAGCTATCATCAATGTTGAAGAGAGACAGGGAGAGATACAAAATGGAGGACAAGAACATTTTTTATATTAATGGAGACCGTCATCTTGCATGAAAATGATCACATTGACATAAAGTTAAGCGGCGCTGTTTATTGAATATTTTCTAAGTCTGGTCATACTGAATGCTCATTGTTTGTATGACATTTACGATAAGTGCTATGGAAGGTCCTGCTGCCTTTCACACCTTAGACACAAACACTTTTTGGATTTCACCCAACAGCTGTGGCAACAAAGCAATTTAGTATCAGTGAATCATAATGAAAGGATGCAGAAAATGGAGAAAAATCTGAAATACTTATTTTCAAATGTGAAGAAAACCACTATGTATATTACAGTTGCCCCAAACTAGGGGAAATATAGGCTTTCAGACTAGGATATCAAATTAAGAAAATAATTCGGACAATAGTTGGAATAACACAATTCCCTTATTAACAACAAGGTGGGCAGTGGTGGCTTAATGGTTAGGGAAACCCACTTATAATCAAAAGATTGTATGATTGTATGATGGTCTGATGTTTGAATCCCTGACCAGCAAGGTACCCTGAACAAGGTACCGCCCCAAGCACTGCTTCCTAGGTGCTGAATTAGCTGCCCCCTGCTAAGTCACATTTTCCCATATGCGTTAAATGCAGAGGACACATTTCCTTGTGAGCTGTGGTGTGTCAACAATGACAATTGATCACTAAACTCTAATTCTAAATAAAGTGGTGGAATAGAACACAATGACTACCTTTAAAGTATGACATTTTTTTCAATTAGATAAGTGTTCGCATCGTAATAAATGTAATAATAACAAATGAAGTAATAAAAATATGGGGCAGCATGTGGCTCTGCTAGTTAGGGCTGGCAGGATAATTTCACATTTAAGCCCTTGAGAAAGACCCTTAACCCCAATTACTCCAGGAACAGGTTGTGCATGTAATGCAAACCTGGAAAAGAAATATTCCATCAATCCATTTCCTATACCTGTTTGTCCTTTACATCGCAGGGTTCCAGAGACTATCCTGGAGGTTACCGGTGCAGAGCAGACAATAAGCCAGGATGACACACATCATTCACACACATGCATTCAGACCTACAAATAATTTGGGAGCTCAAATTCGCAGTCGGGGGAAACCAGGGAATCTGGGGGAAGCCCCATGACAATATGGGGATAAACATGCAAACTCCAGATTTGACACGAGACTGGAACCCTGCTCTTCAGAGGTATGAGGCAACAGTGCTAATCACTGTGCTACCGTGCCGAAAAAGACATTTACAAGTCTTCACTGTAATCAATACATCCGTTAACACAATACAAAAATGGTCTGGCCCTGATAATTATAAAATTGTCACACTAACCCTTGATGAAAAGTATTGCAATAGCATGATCATTGGTGGCACTTAACTGTGTTCAGTGGGCCATTTATGCTGTAATTTATGTTGTTACAGCTTGGTTACTGGAACAAGACTAATTGCATCAATCAGTAACAAATCACATTACATGCAAATTACTACCTTTAAATGTGTATTCTACCTCTTTGGAAGCACAACAAGATACATACATGCATCTGCCCATTAATTTCAAAGCACAGAAAATGATTGCATGCACCATTAAATAGCTTCACAAAATCCTGCCTATGTTATAAAGTTCATTGATAGTTTTACACTAAGTAGGAAACACCCGTTAAGCCTAACGCTATAAAAAGACGCTTGTGAATATAAGTGCCATTTATATGCTCTATTCACAGTTGTCAGCTCTAAATATATTATTTAAGTCTACTTTAATTCTTAAGCAGTTATGTGAGTATACTGTTCTAATTAGTAAAGTATGCTACACAGCCTTATCCTATGCCATCCACAGTCAAAAAATGTTATGTCAATGCCACTCTGAATATAAGAGCCTTAAAAATAGCAACATTTCATTTTTGTTGCAATTACCTTCATGAAATGCTTGGGCTATTAGAAACACTGCTACATTACTGAATATCTGAAACAAACAAGTTTTGTTTGTTTTTTAATTTATAGTGGATTTAATAAACTATTTTCTATGGCTTCATCCTTCTTGACTGGTTCCCACTTCCACACACCCATCCTCAAATAAGCAAATGTGTTTCACTGCTCATTTATGCAGCTAGTTTAAGCAAAATAATAATTAAAAGATTCAAGTTATAAAGAGACATTGCGGTGCTACAATATGAAAGAAGGAGATTAAAGTACTAAACTAGAGTGTGTAGATTACTTTTCAAAATAATAAAAAAGCTGCTTTGCTGTTGAACTGCAATTATTATTATACTGCGATTATCCACATTCTTCAGTCAGAATATAGTCATTTTCCTCAAAATGATCTGAGGTGTTCACACAAACTCCATGATACAACAAACCTGATCTTGTAAAGCTATTAATAAATTAAGAAGTGAAATTTAACTCAACATATTATGCCAAGATCCTAACAATTACAGTGGAAATACAATGATTTTTTTACAGAACATCCAATATTTTCTCCAACACTGGGAAATACTTGGTGTAAAAATGTTACATATGATGCTTCAAATGGAATAAGTAAATTTATCACAATCGTTACCTTCTACAACAAATGCCTTATTTTTCTTATGCCTAAAACTATTCCCTTCTGGCTGTACTGTAAGTACTGTACACCACCTGAATTCATTAGCAGTCCATTAGCGAGAATTAAGTAACAAGTGAAGCCCAAGCATGCCCCACCCCCACCCCCACCCCCAGAGCAGCAGCCAAGCGAGGGTAAGGCAATGAGGCGTCACCCAGGGAAGCCCCTTATAAAACCTCTCTCTACATCCTGGGCAGGGTCCCAGAGCGAGAGAATGACCTAGTGTACGATCATGGACAGGAAATTCAGTGAACCCGATCAGGACATAATGATGCCCCTTGCATCATTACAATCTAAGAAGATAATTTACATATATTACAATAAAATATTTAGCTACATTACTACCGCTGCACTACATGGAGGAGTAAGAATTCAATGAAAATTCATAAGTTGTCTGGTTGCATTTCAAAATTGACCTTTGTTAGTAATCTGCAATCAACTTCCTGTACCTGCACATTCATAACCAGTTAGAAAATATTACTAAATATCTTTGTACATATACAGAAGTATATACAAAAATGCAAAATTTGCTTTTCAGACTGAAAGATAAATGCATACAAAAAAAAGTATACTGACAGAGACCATGTTTTTACCTCAAAGAATGAATGGTTATTCCCAGTGGCAGCTGTCAGGTGGCAGAGAGAAGTTTGGTTCAGGGACGGAAACCAGGGGGTAAGTGAATGCTGCTTTGTGGGACTGTGTCGATGTTGCAGCCACGGCTTGAATGCGAAATCGGAAAGGTAGCTTAAATGTGCTAGCTGGCATACCTTAGATCAACCCTGTGGGAAAAGGAAAGCAACAGAGCAGAAAGAATGTGGCGCTTTCCCCCTCCCAGCGAAAGATAGCAAATTATAGAGCGTTAACAACCTAAACCAGTGTGTCCCTCCCAGTCCTCAGGGATCCCCAGACAGTCCAAGTTTTTGCTCCCCACCAGGAAAAAGTGGATTGACTGGAAGTAGATGCCAGTAAGCAAAAACTTGGACTGTCTGGGGATCCCCAAGGAAACCGGTGTGGGAAACACTGACCTACACAATACAGCAGACAGACGGATTTGCGGTTTTCATTTTTGCCTTATGATACTTCATCAAAATGTATTAAAATTTAAACTGCATTGAAGGTAGATGAACAGGGAATACAGGGAGTGACTGAACTATATAATGAGAAACTCAAATACGGTAAAGAGAAAAACAGCTCTCACAACATGACATCTAAACTTCAGCTGATCCTCATCAAATAATCTTCCTTTAATCTGTGATTACTTCCCCTTGCATTTCAATGACGGGGTTGACACCTGATCTTCATGGAGGCCATGGAAGAGCACCTAGGCTCAGTAAAGATAATTCACCACAATGCTGCATAGATAAGTATGACAGCAACACAAGATTCTGCTTTACCTCAAACTGAAAAGCTTGGTCTTTCCTTACCAGCTGTCTGTGTAACATAGGATCTTTCTATCAGAGCCACATACATTTTAGATGTCCACCCCCACCACAAACCTTCATATATGCTACATATACTCCATCTCCTCGAATGGACCTGGATAAAAGCAGAACTGTTGTCTGTTTATGGGCTGTGAGTTCATGACATTCCAGATATGAGGGGGGGGGGGGAATCAATTCACCCCCACACTAGTGGTCAAAAGCAAGTAGAGTCCAGATCATGGAGGGAAAAACGCACAGTAACAACAAGCTTCCTAACAAGCTAACACACAGACACGAAGAAGCAGAGCAATATATTGCTATACTCTTTGTTCCCTTCCTGTGCTTTCCTTCAGAAGGGAGTAATTTAGGGCAAACAGGGTAGTCACCGCTGGTATTTATATCTGAAATTAATTATTTGGCTGTGAATATAAACTTCATTTTACTCTTGGGAAATGCAAGAGGGACTTCTGATTATGAATACCCAATACAAAATATGACTAAAAAGACACTAATTATCTGTCTCGGAACTATTTTTTGTAACTTTTATAGAAGTGTGTAATCATCTAAATTTGGTAAAAAAATAAAAATAAAAAAAAAACAACACACATGCATTTTGAGTTTCAAGGACACATGCCTTTGTTAGACTGACAACGTGAATAAAATGAGCATTTTCACATTTTACAAGGGCTGTTGTCAGTGTGATGGTGTATGGGTAAGGCGGTTTATTTGGAAAAAATCTTAAACGTGTGATACACTGCAGACATTTGGAATGAACTGCCATTTTTAAATCAAAGCAAAACAGGTGAGGGTCTTTCATAAATGTTACATTTTATATAGACAACAGCAAGATAACAATGGGCTTTTGCCCCCCCACCAAAAGGCATTGTGCTTTACAAACACTGAAGCTTCTCTCTTTTGATGGTCCCGTCTCATTCATTGGTGATACATCACCCAAGGGAAACACTGTCCAAATAAAAGCATCTGCTCTTTGCACTGAGGAGCTCTGTCCCTGCAAACCTTCCCAATCTGCAGGGCTCTGCACCTGTTTTTACTGCCCGATTCCTACGTGGGGGGTCCTGCTGTGTGCGTAATGTCTTGGCGATTCCTCTCTCGGCCAATGAAATAATGCAAATAAATTCACTAATTAATCCCCCAATCTTTGCAGTGCAGAGTTACAAAAGTGACAACCTGCCTTTCCACCAGCATTAGGTTTCCCAGTGGAGACAAACACTATGTACCTTGTGTGTGTGTGTTTGGGGGGGGGGGGGGCATTACAGCTGTAATACATTACAGCACATTATCTTAGGTACCAATGGTATCTTGAATACTGGAGGAGGGTCACCCATGGTACAAATTGCCCCACCCACTCAAATTTTATCACCAAGATTTCAAAATACTGGAATAGTGCACTTTTGAGAATACCATGAAAATGTTGCGGTGCACGTCAGAATATCATCTGATTCTCTCGATGCTTAATGAATGTCATTAAATACCCTTCATGTCTACATTATCTTGGGAAGTCCCATCTACAATTTGGTTAAAATAAAATAATAGTCATATGTAAGCTGTCATGCAGGAATCTAAAGGTGCATTACTTCAAGACATCGTGTTGGATCCTTTCAAAATTCAGTAGGATCAGTACAATGAAAAAAGTTTTTTCAAAATTTGATTCACAATTAATGCATTTTCAGAACATGGTTAATGGAGTTAAAATGAGGATCCTGCTAGTGTCACAGCTTAAATACCTGCTCTAGTTGTACCTTTTTTCACATGGTTGTCTATCTTCCTCATGCAACATTAACTCTTTCTGCTATGCCAATGAACTTGTAACAGCTGAAGAATCCGCCAATTGGAACAGCAAAATCTATACATTTCCTAACAATGGTCAGCTAAATATGTTTACACCAATGGCGGGAAAAAGTTTTTAGAGATTTTCATGCTATATTTCATTTGAATAGCACATTACCGCCAATAGATATTTTCGGTCTGTACATCATCCGGGGCTCATTGTTGACTATCTAATGCAAAGTGTAAAACGCAGAGTGCAGCAAACATTTATGAGTCCAGATTCATTTTGCTACTTTGACAGCGTTACTAACAGACTTTAGGCCAGTGGAAAGCACAAAAAGGTCGTCTTAAGGCTCTTAATTATTCAGAGGCGTGTTTTGGGCAAAACATGCAATGAATCAATGAGAATGACACCTCACCTCACCTTTAAAAGGCAGCGGCACAAGAGCTACAGCAGCTCACTGTTACAATGGTGCATTGTCCCGGCAAGCCAGATCGCTTTTCTCACAAGGAAATGGACGTACCCATGCGCCAGTTGAATAGGTGCGAACGCATCACCTATGGGAAGAGCACTGTTCCACCTGAGCCTTTCAGGGTGAAGTAGGCGTGTGATGAGGTAACAGCGAGTATGTCCTCATTTTCTGGCATCACAAGATCATCCTTTTTTGAAGCAGCTGCTGGATAAGTCCTTCATAGGTGGAGGAAAATACCATACTGTTGCAGGTATCACTATATTTTACAGACAAAGAATCTGTAGCAAAATGCAACAATTGAACCAAATCACAAGGAAATAAAATCACCAACTGAACTTCACCAGTCATACTAATACAGCATCAGGTGTGTTCAAGTATGGGATAATTTTACAAACTAGGCATCCAAGTTGCTTGCTAAATCCTTAACTAAATATTTATTAGTGTACCTGCTGGGAAGAAAAACATTTTCAAACTGTGGTAAAATTCCCACTGCCTGTACAAACTCTTTATTAAATGCTAAAGACTAAATTATCCATGACTGGCTTCAAAACTTTTCGGTTAATGAACATGCAAGTTATTTTAGAGTTAGATGAACTTTGATGATGCCAGAGAGAAAATTTCTACTCGACAGAATAACAGTCATTGGAACCAGGGCTGACACCAAGAGAATTTTAATTTAAAGTGATAAAGTTTGAAAGTAATATTTCTTAAGAGAAACACTCAAAACTTGCATCACTGTTTCCTGCACAGATGAACCTGGTGCCCACCATATTTAGCTTTTTAATGATTGTATTTAACACTGTAACAAAGTAATGTTAATGTTGGTAGGTGATGATGTTATTATTTACACAGCAAACCACAAAAATGCAACCAGTCACTGACCAAATTTGTCAGTATTTTTATTACTGATTATTATCGACATTAGTGATTAATTGCTGCAAACCAAATTCAAACTAATATTCACTAGTTCGTTTTCACACTCCACAAGTACAATGTTCATAAACATTCATTTCCAAGGTCTTAGAAAAACTGAAATCTTGAACAAATCTCTCTTCGATATGCAGGAACACTGCACAAAATACCCCGCCAAAATAAGCTAAAATATTTGATGAAATGTAATATTTAAAAGTGAATTTCGAATTCCTTGGCTTCTGTTACTATTTCTGAAATATAACAGATGGCAAAGACAATACCAACTAACTGCTTGCTCAACTACTCAATTTTGTACTAAAACCAATGTACACCTCAGAAAGACAATTCAGCAATATGTTTCAAATACAAGAATCAACAATTCTTGATTGAACCTAAGGCCACTACTGAGGGACCGACAAGCATGAAATGACAAACAAAATGCATCATGAGGTTTGTTAAAATATACTTTCATTTAAAGGTAGTTCTAAGTAGAGCATCACGTAAATGCACACCTCCACATAGCAAGTGTGTCCCTTCCATTTTCTGTAGACTGAGTGACATATTCTAACTTAATGAAAACTCCACATACTAATTTGTCTAGAAAGGAGAGATGTCCATCAGTTTTGGTTGGTCGCACAAAACAGAAAAAAAGCTGTGAGACTGAAATACTTTGACAAGCATTGGGGGTGGGAAACACCTAGTGCTGGTCAGCAATCAATAATCAATTACTGGAAGAATTCAGTGGATTACACATTATTTTGCAAGAACACATGCATTCAGATAGTTAGACGTCGCTCGTGAGCGAATTGATGGTGACAGTCCCAGAAGATGAAACAAAAGTACAATAGCTTATCTGAAGCAAGATCGGAAAAGGATCCATGTCATCTTACTACTGTAATGCAAGCAAAACAAGCCATGCAATACATATACAGCATTCAGTCAAAAATTACTGCTATATGGATGCATCCTACTTCCCAAAAGGGCCAGTAAAACATGGCACCTTTATAGTGGGAAGCAGACTGGGGACTGAGCTAAAAAATACTTCAAGCTATGCAACATGCACATTTGGAAAACAACTTCACCAGCATATGTAAGCCACCAACTTTGGCAGCTAAACACATCTTAGAATGGACTTTCATGACAGACCTAATCATTTAAATTCCAGTGACTGTCGACAAGAGGTTACTATTGACCTGCATGACCACAATGAGTTGGGTTTCAATGACAACTGAACATTATGTCATCCTTACCAATTCCCATTCAACTGCAATATGCTACACAGGATCTTTAAAAGCAGCTGCACTGTAACCTCTGTAAAACGGGAGCCAGCACATCCATCCATCCATCCATCCATCCATCCATCTCACTTGTCCAATGTAAGGTCAATAAACACATGGTGAGCGCAAATGAAATTGTGGGTCGCTCAAATAACACATGCATGAAATCAACAATTTGCAGAATTAATCATGTACAAAACCACACCTTCCATGCAAAGCGTAACCAATATGATTTCCAATCCTTGTCAGATATAAGAAATAAGAGGTTGTCGCTGATCGACCCTCCACTGGAACTATTTGAACTATGTCATGGTGGACTTTTAAAAATGCAACTGGCATAAGAGAAGCTAAAATGAAACTTACAGAATACAGTGAGGTGCGAGAAGCCCTTCTGCCTGGCATCCTCAAAAATCCACATCATGAGGTAAAGGACTGCTGATAATACTGCACTTTAAGACTCAAGGGAAAAAATATAATTTTCATATTTACGAAACCCTTGGCACGACAGATGGTGCATTTAGCAGCGGGGGAACAACAGGACAGCGTGTGGCTCCAAGGGTTAGGGCTCTGTGCCTGACACCGGATTGTTACAGTATGGGTCTGAACCCATTATGCAACACAGGTTTGCACCATCTGAGACAACGTGAAACTGAGTAGTTAAAATTGTTGGTGTTTAACCAATTCAAAAATTTGATATAAACACAGTAAAAAAATCAGTATCTGACAGCAATTGTCATTACCATTTCAATATTTTTATGCATTTCAGTCAATGCATAAACTATCTTCCTCAGCAGTAATAAATAGTAAGAGAGACCAAAAAAATAAAAGAACCGAATGAGAAATTAAAATAATATAAGGGATTTTTTGGCCACTGATCCTTCTGGGATTGCTGTAGAGGCTGCTGGGATTGTTGTACTGTGCGGGAGTGGTGTAGACGCTGTGTGCACTTGTTGTGTTGTGCGCCTGTTG
>JAABNY020000039.1:14273494-14286100 GCA_015164015.2 Brevimyrus niger
CATGCAGATTCTCCACGTCTCAGCTGTGAATCTCTTCGGATCAACGGACCCGGTGGGGGCGGCGTACCCCAACAGTCTATTTTGCCATAAGATAACGTGACCTAAGCGGCTAGTAGTTGCCTTAACTGAAAAAGTGTACTCCAGTTAGAGAAAAAAGTTACTAACGCACTACATCAACGCACTACATTGCAAAAATGTATGGCATGAAGTAAATAAACTTGTAACTATTTAATTCAGTAATATAAATAAAGAACCTTAACATACCGTTCACACGTTTCCTCAAGATCAAACTTCAGCTTCAGCGATTGATTTCCCGGTCGCACTTCCTGCTGTGGCAGAGCGTGCACATTCAGAGTGGCTGCAGCCAGACCCTTTTGGGGCATTTTTCCGCCAGGTCTATTTCACCACGTGAAATATAGGCTACGCCCATACATAACACATGCTAAACAATGCGTGAAAACAGTGCACATGTAACACTAATGACCCTATTTTGGGTCCACTTAATAGTGCTTCTGGCCAGTTCTAGATTCGAAGGGAGTAGTGGGGGAAAAGATAATGACACCTCAAAATTTAGAACAGCAACCTTTAGTAAATATTAATAGTAGAACCTGAAGAATCGTGAATACATTTACATTTAAAATCCTAAGTCTAACTCTAGTTATATGCTAGTTCAGTTTTGCTCATTTTTGACTATGCACAGATCATATAAAATAATATTTTTAATCTATATTTAATCACCTCATACAGTAAGTCATTATTTAAGATTTCTATCAAGTATCTGTCACGTGTGGGTAGACAGGTGAACAGGGAATCAGGCAAGCAAAGCTGGTGATACGTGGAATCGGGTTTAATAGGCACTTCAGGACAGACATACACGTACAACGTCAATGACTCATCTGGGAAACATGGCAAGAGGCGGACTAATATACACAAGACTAGTCAAAAGGAACAGGACACAGGTGATCACAATCAGAAATTAACACGAGGTAACATGGTGGGTGTGGCACACAGAAGGATCGGATGGAGCTGGGCGTGACAGTATCTTTAGCACCTATTTATCTTAAATCAATATCCAAAGGTTAAGATACAGTTCAGTCCATCATATCCTTACTGCACATGTTGTAAGAAATTCAAATTTCCCTCTACTTATCCTTCACCGTTGCTCCATGGGTCCAGATCACAGTCCTGCTATGAATTCTGTTGGGTGGATCCCAGTTCGGCGAAGCACATGCAGGAATATCTGTTCCAAATCTTCAGAAGTGTCAATGTAGCACAGAAAAAAACAAGCTATCGTGGTTTAAAACATTTCTTCCATCTTCCTTTTCCTTTCGTTAATAAAAAAAAAGATCTTCTTACACCTCACTACTTTTAATTACTTTTATCATTACATCCCTAGTAGCTATGTTACCTTCACTGCCCCTCCACATACGGTAATCCATTGTATTTGACCTGTATGCATGCCTGGCTACAGCTCACTGCTCCCCACTAAGGATGGCTAAAAGAACGCTTCTTGAACCTTCTTCTTTTTCTGCATTTTCTAATCCCACTAGTTGGTGTCCTTGCTTTACATTAGGACATTAGGACCTATTTTTAGCACCATCTAGTGGGGTCAGAAAAGATAATACACAGTTTATGATGTGTCGTTTTCGCCATCATGACTCTCAGCAATTGACAAGTTAGCGAGTTTGGCACGTTTGGTTGAAGCAGTGAGTAGGCAATTCTCATGAGACTCATAAGACCCATAGGCAGTGGAGTAGCTAGACATTCTGGGCCCCCTGAAAAAATGTCACCTTGAGGTCCTCAGCCCCCATACATTATATAATACTATGTATTCAAGGGCCCCTGTAAAGTTCTGGGCCCCTGAATCTGTCAGGGTATCCATGCCTCTCCGACACCCCTGCCTGGAGATGTTTATGATACGATTCCATTGGATATGTATTTTAGTGAACACAAGGTGTTTCAGGAACATATTAGCTGCACTGTAGCAGTACTGACTGTAAGTTTAAAAAAATATGTAATTCTGGCTCACTGCCCCCTAAAACAAAAGTATTTTTCAGAAATGGTTAGCTATAATGGGAAAATATAAACAATTATAGTAAAACCAAGGGCCCTAAAGTCTTAAATATGACAATAACCAATTACAGACATGGAAAGAAGGTCCTTAAAAATACAGCTGGCTGTTACATACCACAAGTGAAAAATCAAGAACATGCTTGTTTATTTTCTGAATGAGAAAATGATAAAGAGTTTCTTCATTCAGTGGGTTTTGGGGTCCAAACATTGTCCCTGATCTTTATGTGTGGAGTTTGCATGTTCTCTCCATGTGGTTCAAGTTTTCGGCAGATACAGATGAGTTTCCTCCCATAGTCCACAAACATGCACTTAAATGAACTGGCACCTTTAAATACCTGCAGCGGGTGATTTTTTTGTTATATCCATTGATCTGGGATTTTCCACTGCCTCATGTTCTGGGCTGTAAGGGGTTGGTCTCCCAGCCCCCTGTGACCCTCTTCTGGATGAAGAATTGGAAGATGGATGGATGTGAAGCACAGAAAATATATATCCATATATTAGTAGAACAAGAGCATGTATAACTGCCACACAAGAAATGATTTATTGGGATTAAAATGGTCAGTAATAAAACATGTAAATCTACTAGGGATTGTAACAAGAATAGTGCCTGGATCAGCTGACATTCCATATATCATTTCAAGGTATTTCTATCAGTATCTCGTCCAGCCTTACACTTCTGGACTCTATTCAAAACAGAGTTTAGAATACGGCACAAAAATAACATGGAAATTCATTTTTGGCCGAGGCACTGGTAGATGTACACAGAGAGGGAGCCAGGCTTGCCCTCAGGCATGGAGAAAGGCCAGAACATGAGCTGTTTGTCTTGGAACCCCCCCGGTATGGGCTGGAGAGGCAAGGGGCTGCGTCTAGCAGACAGATGGCTGAGTGTTGGCTTAAAAGTCCACTAGACTCCCCCTTCATCTATGGAAAGAGCAGCAGAGGTCAGTCTTGCACAACCCTGCATGGCACGTCCATCAAAGCAGCCTTTAAACTATTCTCTCATTGAAAACGCCACACAAGGTTTTATTAGACTGGAACTTTGGAAGTCCCAAAGTTCTCAATAAAAGCATCAAGTGAGTGGCAACAACTGGACTTACACCAACCTTACACTTGGTGATGTTGACAGTGATTTGTATTGCATACATGCAATGTTGTGGGTCCAAACGGCAGTAATCAAACATCAAACTCGGAAGGAAAATCAAGAATAATAACACAATAAATACCCTTTCTTTGCACACATATTGCCATTGATAAAATAGTATTTTCAGAATGACATGGATTATTTCAAGGAGATTTCTTTGAAGAAGGAAAGATATGTGTTACTACCAGCAGAGGGAGGCCTGAAGCCTCACATCACACAGGCAATTCAATGTCAATGATCCAAGAAAGTAACCTCAGTGTATTTCACTTGATTTTTCATTTGGTTGCCATGTAGCTTCTAGCCATCCAAAAGAAAAAAAAACTGCACGGAATGTTGCTTTCATATGTGCTTCGTTTTACCCTTTAAGTTTCTCAGCAGGCTCTTGTGGTCTCTGTGTTAATGTCAAATTGCAAAATGCCATGGGCATTCGGATATATAATATTACCAGATCTCCTGGACCAGTACAAAGGAAGACACCCATGGGAATGTGCTAACAGGAAGCACAGGGACTGTTTGGGGTTACTAAATATTAGGGTAACATTATTGACTTTTACATAACAAAA
Organism: Brevimyrus niger; assembly: GCA_015164015.2. Classification (NCBI taxonomy): domain Eukaryota; kingdom Metazoa; phylum Chordata; class Actinopteri; order Osteoglossiformes; family Mormyridae; genus Brevimyrus; species Brevimyrus niger. The sequence goes on from JAABNY020000039.1 coordinate 14,277,272, forward strand.
CAAACAATCAATACAATAGTAGGCAGACCCTAAAATACAAAGGCTATATCAAATACATTGAAATTGATTGAAGCTCCTTTGTGAAACTTTTTTGCTTGGTCCTGGTGGAAATCCACAGTTTTTGGAGGATGCTGAACTTCTCTACCTTATTCTTCAGTAGGGGTATGAGTTTATTTTCCACAAAATGCTAAATTAATTAGGCTTAATTAGGTTGCCATGCATTTATGTCAGATGGAACAAAAACATATACAGATGAACTGTATGTAGATGTAGCAGACAATTTTACTGAACAAAAATTCTGAATGATGCTAATACTGTTGATGTGGCCTGGTGGAATTTATTTAGGGACATTTCTGCATTAATGCCAGCATTCTTAATGCTATGAATTACTTATTGTGGTGAAATTATTTTACTTTAACACTTCTCTTTTGCTGCAAAATAGCTGGAATATAATGATTATGTCTATGTCTATAAGTATATGAGGCTTCTTACATAGTTTGACACCCTGGAGAATTCATACATTTTTAATACTTAACCAAAGTTGTTTAGTCAGAAGTCATATAGCAGCAGTTTGCAGAAGTTCGTGTTTACAGAATGTTTCTGTGAAAGTTCAAATGCTGCATAAATCATTTTAAATTTCAGCTTATTAATTCTGTTATATGGCCAAGAAACAACAGTTACATTACTTAACGAGACAGCAGAAAATTGGCCACCCATAGTTCATATAATATTTACATCAACATTTGATTTCACTCACTGTAATCAGGGGGTATCTGATGAACTTTTACAAGCTGAATAAAACGGTATTAGTTGAAAATGAGCGTCCAGACAAATCTGTGTCTCATTAGGGGCTTTCAAATATGCATCATAAGTCATCTGTGAGTGACACGAGCAGGTGTGGGGGGGGGAACAAACCTCGAGATGACAGAAGAGCTCCAGGCACTCGAGCCGCATGTGCGGAAAGAAGGGGGTGACCTGCACTGTTTCCCACCAGACACACCTGTCACTTCATCTGTCTTGTATTTGGCAAAGTGGCCAAGGATTTGCGATGATATTTATGGGGCGGCATGCAGATGATATCTGATGCCTATTTAAAAGTGCTTACCCCCCACCTGTGATTTGATTCTATTTTTGAGTATATAAGTACTATGGATTTATCTAACTCTCACAGGAAACAAGAAAATGTGCATAAGTGGGTGGTTAAAAAATATAAAATAAAACATTTATTGTCTTAATTCATTTATTGTCTTAATTCATATCATAGAGGTTTTAAAAAAATATTGTAGAGTTGGTGAGCTTCCTTCCACTAGAAGAGGGCATTGCAATCTCTCAGCTCCCCTTGACTTGTAAATAGCCCTTGTCTGCTGCCATTCTAAATAACTGTGCAGTGTACCTGTGCGTGTTGCGTGAGCCCTAACCTGTGCTGTGTACCTGTGTGTGTTGCGTGAGCCCTAACCTGTGCTGTGTACCTATGCATGTTGCGTGAGCCCTAACCTGTGCTGTGTATGATCCTTGCCTTATCCTCACATTTCACTTGGGTAATATGTAACCCCCCACTGTGTGTGCGACTTGTACTTTGTAATGGGACCCCCCCACATTCCCCCGTCCTTTGAGTTTGTGCTGCTGTGAAATAGCTGCCAATGTGTGAATCGTTTTACAAGCCGATAGCAACGAGCCGAGTGCTTGAAGATGCTGCCTTGCTTTTTACTCACTAATCCAGAGCCTGGGTCTGCTGGGCATTACACTTGTGTTAGAAGCTGGATGCTAACAAGGGCCCCACTGTCACTACCAGGAACCCAGAGCCCAAAATCTGGCCGAGGGGGTGAGCGAGCTGAGGGCACGACTGTGGTCGGCTAGCAGTGCAGAGTTCACGCCGAGAGCAGGACCGGTCGCTTACTTACCAGCAGGAAGCGGCCGTTTCCTGAAGTTCAGCAGGTAGTAGCAGCCAATGGGGGCTCTTTGAGATCTAGCTTCAGCTTCAGCTCGCTCCAGAAACCCGCCTCAGCTTGCCGGACCTGAAGGCGGCATTGAATCTGCAGTTAAGTGGAAGGGAGGCCAGTGGAACGACATCTGTTCTGCATGAGGTGCTGCCACATTTCATTCACTGAGAGAGTGTGGGGTGCCAGTCCTGGATGGCGGTGCCCTGACCTAGCAGGCTTACCCCAACTACCCATCTCCCATTCAAGGTCTGGCATTGCAGGCCTTCCGCCTCACTCTCCTCCTGGACGGCCAGCAGGAACCAGTGTGCTTCATGGCCCCACACAGCATGAAGCAGGCGCTCGCGGAAGCCGAAAGGATAAAAGCGACCCTGGGTGTGGCAGGTCAAGAGGGTGTCCCAGAGCGGTCGACGGTGCCCCAGCAAGGCTGGCCCGTGACCGTGTGCCCCGCATCCAGAAACTCATCTGCTGGCAGGAAGAGGGGCCTCCAGGCACGCTCCTGACTGGAATCCATCCTGGGGATGTCAGGAAAAGAGTGGGGAGCAGTGAGTCACGGACGTCTTCGGGTCCGGCTGGGGGCAGGATGCCCGTCGCGGGGATGGAGGTTACTATTGGAGCGAAAGTTAGGCTGCAAATCATCATTATAAACATGTTCGATCTGAAGAGCTGAAGGCACAGAGCATTCTGGATGAATATGCAACACAAATGAAAGTTACCGTTAACCCATAAAATGTGCTTCTATGCATGGTAACTATTTTCAAGAAACACCCCAAATTGCCAAAACGTGTTCGGTTTAGGCTGAATGGAAGTTGTTCCATTTTACACGGTTTACCATTTATTTGAAGTCGCTTGAACATGGGCCTCAAAAGCAGTGAAGAAATTTCAGAACAGATACAGAAAGGATATTGTGTTCAGAGGGGCTTTTAAATCATTGTTACTGGAGCATAAAAATATTTGAAAAGCAGAATCTTGTTGTGAAACAGCAGCACATTTTCACATCTGCTTTAAAAATACAAATATTTTCATAACTGCCATAATGTTGCTGAGAATTTAAGAAATAAATGTACAGCATGATTACATTAACCAGAAGAATCTGTCTGTTCCTCAACTTACATGTTACATTGCAAAGATAATGTGGATTGCAAAGATAATGTTTATTGTTACTGTAATCATTGACACATTGTTTATACTGAATAAAGCAGTCTGTAAAAACTTGTTTTTTGACAAATATGCTGATTTTATGCCCAAATCCTTCTGGGCTACTGACATGTCTCAGAGAGACTGCAGACTTATTCATACTGCATGGCTTTTCAGCCATAATTCACCTTTAAGATGGAAACAAATCTAGAACAAACTTTTACTGTTTATTTCCATTGTTCAGCTGTCTACTTAAAAAGTTGGAGAACAGTCATGGAAGTGGTATTAGATAGAGGCAATTTGTTCCCTGTCTGTAACTGGAAACCACCGGTGATCTTCCACATAGACTTATATCTTGGGGCAGTTTTCCTTTGTGCAGAAATTCTACCTCTTAATTACAGAATATGGATTTTGGGCATTTGCCTTCCATTTTTATGACCATCTATATATACAGCAAGTTTCTGTTTTACTATTCAAGGCTCTGCCAGTAGAAGTTGTTTACCCAAAATACATTTTTATTTAAGAATTATTCTTAATGTATAGCTTTACTATAGCAAAAACTTTTTTGATTCACTTTAAGTCTGTTTTGTTATATGGTATTTTAAATTCATAATTGTACATGGCATATGTAGGCATATCTTTCTCTCTACTTACGCAGCAACAATTCAACATTTATTGTGTTTTTGGGACTAGGTTTGCTAGCAACATTCAACATAAATCCTCATATAAACAATTTGCACACATGGTCCCTTGAGCTTTCAGGTTACGTTCTGCCAGCAAAAGTGGCTTTTACATAGATGTGCTAGGAAATTTTTAAACGTTAATGGCTTACGTTCACAATAATTCTTCCCTTTGCCTAAGCACACTAGCAGATGAGCCTGCATCAGTGGGATTCTGGGTGCTTCTCAGAAGTTCACTCTTCCCACTGTGGGCCTGGACAGCCGTTGTGCTCGACACGCCTGTAGATGTGGCTATTTATCAGGTCACTTGGAAGGAGATGTTTCCCTAAAGAGGGATGTATTCCCATAATAGGGATCCCAACCAAAATAAAAACCATCCTATGAGGTTTTACATACAGTAGATTCCCCATTGGAGGCAGTGTGTTGGGGGCATCCATCCAAATATTTCTTATTACACAAAATCTGAATGATGTTAAAATTAAGACATGGAAAATTCTTTTCGTGGGTGATCACCTGGAATGTGCAGCAATTACAACATGGACATGGACAGTATGCAAACCTTTTTAAACATAGATAAATCAAAACAGAGATGAATCAAATAGCTTAATTAAAATGTCACAGGTTCTTCAGAATGCATGAGCCTAACAGGCCAAGAACTATGTGAGGTAAAGCCACTCATTCAATGTACTCAGTTTACATAATAATACTTTTAAATGATTTGTTGTGCCATTCACACTAGATTGCAAATTCAATGATCATGTGCTTTTGTTATACCTTGCAAAACATAAATTCCAAATTAGACGAAGAATTGTAACAAATAAAACTACATAATATTTAAAGCTTTGCACCGGTGCTTTGCACCGTTAGTTTCACGGAATAGGTATCACCTTTTTTACAATCACTTCCTAAAATGGTTGAATGGATTGATTAAGCAGCACTGCATGTTCCTGCGAAACACTGCCACACGGGTCCATTACCGCCGGAGAAACACACAGGCCCTCATTATCCATCTACTGCTCTGGTTGCTTGGTATCAGATTTGATGGCTTATTTGAAAGGCAGCGGACCAACTGTCAGTTTATTTCAGACAAGCTTAAGCCAAAAGAAATTCTTCTTTGGTGTTTAAATGAAATGCAGCAATGGTTTATGCGTCTTTCATTACTGCTTAGAGATTGTGGAATAAGACAGACTATGTGGTCCCGGAAGGCCTTGGAATACTTCTGGAAAAATTTGCAGTGTATTTGTGTGTGTATGTGTGTTTGTAAAACTAATCCTTCAAATAACCTTAAAGCCACCCTCTTCTCTGATCCACAGTTTTTTGTAGACGTTTCTAATGTGCCAAAAGACACACAGTGCTGTCATTGAGGAGCAAAGCAGATCCAGTAACAGTAACATTCCAAGGCGGTCTTACAAGTCATCCAAGGTTACCATTTCTGAGTAGGTCCTGAATGATAGCTCATTCAATGCATCTGATGACTGGCTACTTCTGCAAAACAGAGCAAAACTCAGTTCATTTAGGCCAGCTAGTTTAAGAAACTATCTAAAGTAATTAAAATGGTTGTAGTCAAGTGTTATACATTTATTATGTGTCCTTTGTTCAAGTGGGTGAAAAATGAAAATATAGAGTTATAAACCTCCTACTGCAATATGTAGTGCAGTGTCCCTTGGGTTTTTCTTACAGTTACTTTATAATGTGTCTGTCTGTCTGTCTGTCTGTCTGTTTGACCTCTGATGTCCCTTAAGCCCCTCATAAGATTTAAAAATAAATGTACATCATATATATACAACATGAATACATTCGTTTGTTGCAGGTCTACATCTGCATCTGTACCTTTCCGTGCTGCCATTCCTTTTTCATAATGGTAGGATGTTTTGATCTGCTGGTTTAGGACAAAGAGTTTTAACTTTATTCTGTAAAAAGAAATATATTTAATATTTTAGCTAATGAAAAATAAAAATCTATGTAAAAATAAATTTGTAGTCTGGGACAGTTCCCAAACATGCCAGCAAGCCATTATTCATGTTCATTTCCTTAATCAGTTTCAAATAAAATCATATATTTTTTTAAAGATATATTAAAAAACATGTGAGCTTCCTAGCAATGATATGATCCACAGATATCTGGGTCATGGGTGCATCACAGGAATGCAGCTGTGTTAACCCACATCACCCATCCATACAGACATAGCTACAACAGAAGTAGTCCCAGGCAGCACAGCACTGAAAGCTGTGCTCCACCCTGGACTAGATGCCAGTCAAACACACAAACATGCCAATTAGCTGATCTGCCTGTGAGCTGCAGGAGGAAGCCAGAGTTACGCAGAGAATACCAACCTGAGAACATACAGGCACAACCCTGGAGTTGAGGGCGACCGTGCTGCCCAACAGTTACCATGAATACATTTTTAGTAAATATAAAGGAATACGTTTATAATCTGGCAAGCAAAAAAATCTAATTACTGAATATTAATTGTTTTGCTCCCAATCTATCATGCATATGTGAATTATTAACATTCCACTAGAACAAAATAACATATGTTAAATAAGAGAGTGTACATCAACAACAGCCAATCTGTCTTATAATAAAATATCTCAGGGTAAATCATTCTGCTTCTTTGACTTAATGTTATTGTAATAAGAACGATCTGGAATTTTTTTATAGGGAGAAATGTTATTATGACCTTCGTAGTAATTCCATAGTTCTGGAATCTGTTTCTAGGCGTTATTTGTAAAGTTAAATTGGTACATCTGCATAATAAATACAAGTTATATTAAAAGTGAGTTGGTTTGTGTTCAAATAAGTGTCTGGACATATTAGCATCAGAAAAGATAACTGGATATTCAGGTCATGCCCATCGGTGCAAGACCATCCTCTTACATTTTTTTTAGGATAATGTAAAAAAAAAAAAACTGTGATAGTGTGTAAAATTACATGGCAAAAGAGAATGTCTTTTATGCCTGAACAAAGTAAAATTTGACAAAATTTCAAACCATGAGTTTATTTTTCTTTCATTTTGTTCTACAGAATGACTTATTTTTTCACCAATAAAAAATCCAAAAACAAATCCAAAAAAACCCAATATACTATAATCATAATTGTTTTGCCTCAAAAAATTAACATTTTTGTATTGGCGATATATTTCCCTTAGCTGATATTCTTTCACAGATTTACCATGAGATCAACGCCTTTCACAGCAGAGCTTCTATGCTGGGTACGCTTGCACCTGGCCGTTTCCTGGAAGCTCAAGCTTGCTGTACTCATGCTTAGTTGACTCCTTGAGCTACATGTATATCTAACGTGCTGTTTGTCTCATTGGAACATCACTTTGGAAAAAGTGTCAGCTAAATGTTTAAATGTGTAAAATATAAATGTATTCATATTCAGGCGGGTACCTAGAAAACTGATAAAACTTCCCCATGCCCTCACCCACCACCTACCTAATTTTACATATAGTTTAATGTATTCAGGAACTCCCTATAGTCCTGAGCCCCTGAATCTACTAGGGTGTCCATGCCCCTCTGTTGCCCCAACCAACCAAAGTAGTGACACCCCCTGCTTAAATAAAAAGGGGTGTTACTTAATTAAAATATGCAAATATTTGTTTTGTAGAGAATATATTGGGACATTTAAATGGGTAACCTACAGCCCAAACTTGTAGAAGTATTGCTTCATGGGGAGGGGTGGGCATAAATAAAGTGAGCTTTGTAACACATATTAGTCAGAAAGCCTTCATATTCAAAAAGTGCCATTCAACCCGTTAAGCGACATATGCCTAGGGCACCATCTTCTCAGGGGCACCTACTTAGCAAATGTCCACGGATAAGTGTCACCATGCCACCACTGAAGCTTGCCTAGGGTTCCACATGGGCTTTCACTGGCTGTCTGGCACTGTAGTTCCTAGGGAGAAAGACAAGTCAGCTTGCTACACAATGAAAAGATGAGAGGAAATATCTCATCATAAACACCAAAAAAAGGACTGGAATAGCTTATTAGGGATACCTCTTACTTCTGGAAACACACTACTTACCAGAGGTGGAAAGTTCAGGTACAGAAAGTACAAATTCAGACCATGGATTTATCTCAAACTAGCAGTTGAGTACTCTGTGACTGTGAATCTTTATACTCAATTGGTTGGCTGAAACAAAACCTTGGTCTGGACATTTACTTTTGGGACCTGAACTTTCCACCTCTGCTTCTTACTTCTCTGTGGTTAGCTATTGGAGAGAATTACAGTTTTGTTCTAGCAAGAATCTTTGCACCTGCCAGTTAAGGAACAATTTAGCAAACATCTGTACAGGTTTTTTTATCAATCTGGATGCCGATTCAAACCTAAGAATGTGAGGATGTGAGGAGTTAATCATAAAGTTACTCATAAATTTTGTTACTAAACTTCAGCAGCTGCTAGCATAGTAAGACCTTCCTTGTCCTTTGTACAGAGTCAAGCTTTCAAGAGCGTTTAACTGACATGGTCTGACAATTACATTGTGTTCCATCAACAATGGTAATTAAAATCGTGTTTGCACATATACACAAGTCACCAGAGGTGGAAAGTTCAGGTTCATAAAGTAGAAATCCAGACTAAGAGGTTGTTTCAACCAACCAGTTCAGTTCAGCATAAATAGTTAAATTCAAAATCCTGATCGGGATTTCTACTTTCTGAACCTGAACTTTCCATCTCTGATAGTCACCATATAAAGTGGGAAGAGTAGTGAGGCCAACACTCATTGTAACTGACTTCAGAGCATTTAATGAATTGCCGTTTAACCAATCAAACTTGAATCAAAGATAAGAACCGAAACAACGTCTGTTCACAATAAACAACAGGGTGTGGTTGTCTTAAAATACGTTGTTGTCCAGCCCGTATGCCACAAAAATATATTTCTCAATATATTATGTGACAATATATTTCATGTGTATTCATATACAGTATGGTGAATAGTACATAGTAATATATGATATGATATATTCTATAATATATTATATATATGTAAGCAATATATATATGACATAGGATATATGAAAATATATGAAAATACTGCAATTATTGCCGTTTTCATATATTGAATAAATACATT
>JAABNY020000039.1:14286200-14297792 GCA_015164015.2 Brevimyrus niger
TTATCCATCCATATATTGCAAATATATGGGGAAGTTTCTCATATATTGAAATATATTTCCTAATGTATTGCAATATAAATTCTAGTATATTGCAATATATGTTTGTTTCGTAAGGGAGAAACACAGAGAGACATTACCACAGGAAGATTAGAAACAAGTAATCAATTACTCATACATTACTTTATCCATTGCTACTTTTTTTTTAGCTTTTACAGTTTTTCTTGATGGCTTTGGAGCGTTTCTCAAATGACAATTAACATTTGCAAAACAGCAAGTGCAGTGCCAACACCAAAATGTTAGTTCTGTACTGCTAAGCCATGGATTTTTAAGAGGGTCTACCATGTACTACTTGATTCCATCCATTTAACAATCAACAGGTTACCTGCATAACAGGGAAGAAGACGGAAGAAGCTGATCAGACTTCCTAACCATCTCCTTTTAGGGTGCCCAATATGTTACCTTCACTATGACTGGAATGACACTCTCCCCTTTTTTGAACAATAGTGCTGGTCTAATTCACTAAAAACCTAGGGAACCCCCATAGTGTGTATGTTGTTCTCTGCATCATGCAGAGAATTAACCTATTAACGTGTTTCTCAAGTCTGCCTGTGTGTTCTCATCTGGGCCTCTATTTTGCTTGCAGGTGGGCTGACTTTGTTCAGGGACACTGGATGTTCTTGATTTTCTTAGCATGAGTCTAGGATCTCCACTCTCCAAAGAAAGATTGTCCAAGTAGGGCTTGGTTAATTTTCTGTACACTGGACTGAGAATGGTCAGGGTCAGACCTGAAGTCCTTACTGTCCAGCAGCTGCCCAAAGTCTGCCTCAATGGAATGTGGGCTTTCAGAAGATCTATTGAGACTGAATACCTCAGCTACACAGCTTGCAGTTTCTCGGGTTCTGACTGCACTTTCGCAGCTGAACTCTGTGTCATTTAAAAATGATTCACCATTGTCTTCCATATCAAAACATAGGAAATCAGGCAACAGGATATTTTAGATTTTTAAGAGGTTGTATTTTAGAATCTAAGATTTTGACTGTGTAATGCATGGATGGACTAAAAAGACTGATTTGTTTAGATTTGACCAATTCCGTGAAAATAATCAGAATGATTCTTAGTGCAAGTAGTGTTTCTCGATAAGACCGCATCATGGTGTAGTCCTTTTCTCTCAGACTGAAAATCAGTACAAATGCGATTCTGCCTTGTATTGGACTTAGGTCATAATAGTTTCAATCCCATTAGAATAGATTTGCGTTGTCTCTGTTGCTCCTTGGTTCACCTCAGTTGGTCTGAACAGCAGCAGATCATTCACATATGCTGAGCAATATATATACATATATTTTGTAGTATACTCATTTTGGCAGTGAAACATCATACCACAATAAAAGAGACCTCTCTGTGGTGGAAAGTCTTGCCAGATCTATAATCACTTGAAAGTCAGAATGTTTGAAGATTTTTTGGAATGGTTTTTACATTACAAAAATGTACATAATTGAATATATCCAGGCACTATACACACATGGTTCTGTGCTGACTCGGTTTGATTTGTTTTGGGCTTATATCATACCCAAGTAATAATACTGTATTTTTACTCAGTTGTGAGGAGGAATTCCCGATAAAACTAGGCATTGTCAACTGTATTCTTTAAAAGATAGGTGTGAATGACAGTGAGCAAACAAAATGAACATGGTATTATCACTGTTTATAATTTAAAGGTAGTTTTAGTGTGAGAAATGCTTTTTCATTTATTATGAGCAGAGTGGTGCCAATGGCAACAAGAATATGCTGAATCTGCTTAACTTTACTTGTTATGATAGATAGACTTGTGTTGTCCACTAAAGGAAATTCCAGAGAAAGAAAATGTCTGAAAAACAGGCCTTCCGCCTGTCATTTTAAGATAAAACGTGCCCAGAGGAACTGTCAGCGTTTTTCTCATGTATATTTACTCATGTGTATCAATGGACTTTATCCAGATGAAAACAACCATGTCAGTGATTTCTGGAGATTCGTTTGCTTGGTTTAATCAAATTATGCTGAGGAGTCACAGTCAATCATGGAAGCAAAATATGCATAATAGAGAATAGGGCTGAAGCCTTGTGTCCCATAACACATCATATGAGTCATAGCATCCTTTACAAGTGAGTGTAAATAATTCTCTCTATAAAGCTGAAGTGTGCTTCTATAAAAATTGCAAATGAGCAGAATTGAGTGTCAGGGTTTTGATCAGATTTTTCACATTTCTATGGGAAAAGGACAATAATAAGTCCAAAATTTGCTCCTAATTGTCTTCCACAATTCTGTTACTGAATAAATAAATGCATAAAATAATATTGTAACATTTAATTATGTAACACAAAGTCCCAAATGCAACCTGATGGAACCTCTTTTGCAGACCTGACTGGAGCACGACTTTCCATACAAATCAGTTTGTTTTTTTTAAATGTTACCACAATTTCCATTTGGGTTTTATTTGGATTTCTTTAAAAAAAAAACTATGCATAGCTTAAATGTAATACAACCACACCTTAATTATACACTACATACTAAACTCCTGAAAGATAAATGCCCCCCAGGGTTGGTTCCCACCTGCGCCCGTTGTTACTGGGATAGACTCCGGACCCCCTGCGATCCCAGTGGGGATTAAGCGGTTACGATAATGGATGGATGGACAGACCGATGGATGGATGGATGGATGGATGGATGGATGGATGTATGTCCACATCCACACACACCCAATGCTGCTGTCACTAATCAGGGAGCTGTCTTGTATTGTCAAATGGGCCTAGTTCTTACACAAAAATTGGGGGCCACAGAAATCGCAGGATGTTTGTAGCAAAAATGTAAAACAGAAATGCTGAACAGAAATATTCAAGAAAATTTAACTTAGTGTTAGAAATTAATTGATATTGTATTATGTTTAACAGTATGCCGTATTTTAGTTTTTTTTTTTTTTTAATAATTGTGTACAGTAATTCTGTATTTCAGCATTGCTGGAAGCTGTAGACTATTGGTGATGGTTGTTGGTGTGAGATCATCCTCATTTCCAGAAAGGTTCCTGGACTGTAAGTGTAAGTGTTTTATATTCATTCTCACATGTTCAACACTCAAAATACCAAAAGTGGGAAATCACAGTAACATAAACCAGATGGTCAGCAGGATAGAATACAAAGAAAACCAATGCTTATCGAAATATTTCCCATACAAATTTGTTATGGAACTTATTTTGCAGCTAATTGAGTGGGTGGATTTCAGCATTAAGACTGACATGAAGTTATGTCGAGATCATGTAAATTTTACTTTGAGTCTTCCTATCTCAAAAGGAAACAAGACCAGTAGCCTTACTGAATTGCAGATGGGGCTTAAATAATTCAAACCAATTTGATCCAGACTCTTCTGCTCGGAAGAGGTTTTCCTGTGTGTTCACATTGATGAAACATAAATAACTGTATTACAATAACAATTACAAAAGCTGCTGTTTCTACTGAAAATAAAGCACTGTAAACAACAAAATTGGAAGTGCTTGGAAGATCGATGAATTGAATGAATGGACTTCTCTATTAGAAAGTAAAACTCATGGTTAGTTCAATGATAGGTCTCTGCACTCCTGATGCAGCAAAGAATCCCAAAACCATGATACTATCACCAACTAAATTGACCATTGCTATGAGCTTCTTAGTGTGGAATGCAGTGTTTGGCAGACACACCAAAGCCATTGTCAAGTTCCACCTTCACTCATTTGTTCATTGTCCAACATCCTAATAAGCTTTGTGAATCACATTTAATGTTCTTTTTAATGAATAGTTATTTGTGACCTCTTAATCATAAGTAACTAAACAATATACGAGACTTCTGGCATTTTTAGTTTTTTGATTGCAATCACAGATCTTGAAAAATGGCTCCCACAATGTCAAAATACCAGGTTTTTATTACATTGTGGGGAACGTTTAGTTCCCAAAATGTAATATAAACCCAACACACACGCGCACACACACACACACACACACACACACACACACACACACATACACACACACAGACAAAAACACACACACACACCCTTTAACCCTTTTCAGGATGGTTACATTGGTTGAATTTTTCAGGATGGTTGAATTTTTCCTTCTGAGAAATTCATTTTTCTGGAATGGTGAACCTAATATTCACTGTGTGTGTATACTGTGTATTCTGAAGCATTACTGTCATTGCCAACATAAACCTTTTCAGCAATTTGCGCTACAGTAGCCCTTCTAGGCTAGCGCTCACTCCCCATGCACATCAATGAGCTGCGGGCCCCATTCTCGGATTAGCCTTCCTTGGACCACTTTGGTAGGTACTGACCACTGCATCACAAGAAGACCCCACAAGGCCTGCTGTTTTGGGGAGCTCTGACCGTCATCTAGCCATCACAATTTGCCCCTTATCAGAGTCTCTAAGATACTTTCGCTTGCCCATTTTTCCTGCTTCCTACACACCAGCTTCAAGAAATGACTGAAGAACAGGTGACATAGTCTTAAGATAATCAATTATCCACTTCACTGGTCACCTGGTTTTAATGTCATGGCTCCCAGCTCACATATTAAATTCCCATTAAGTATAGTTTTACCTTAAAAAAAATGCAATCTTTCTGCAGGAAATTAAATTAAAACTTTTGTTTTATTTGGTCACTTAGATAGCTAGAATTAATTTATGAATTTAAAAACTTGGTTTCTTAGTACGAAACCAGTCATATTAATCAAATGTTATAATGAAATAGCCTGCTAAATATTTGCATGTGTACAATAACAATGTGACTGACAACATGCTTTTAAACTCATTTGTCCTGGAGATCACAATAAAAAAGAAACAGAATACAAGCAACAAGCCTAGGAAATGCGCATAACATGATATCTAAGAATGTTGGTGCTCAGAAGCGAAGCCTGGGACTGATTCTCTCTTCTAAACCGCGAAGTGTCTGTGAATCATTGTTAATGTTTGTCTTTCCAAGGCTTTCAAAAAACCCCTGGTGTTATCGCCTCAAAATGCTCTTTCAACATATTTCAGATCTGCTGTTGCCACTGTTACTGTTACAACATCAAGGCTTGACGGTCATAAATCCCTCCAGCCACTACAGGCACTCCAGCTCGTATAGAATTGTTTGGCTTTTTACACATGTGGTCCAAGGCCTATGTGCTGTCCAGTATTTATGGAGCTCATTATTGTTGCCCATAGAGCACACTGAATACATGCAAGTCTGCTATAACTCCTGGAATTGAGGCAAGAGTTTTATTGGTTCCCTATGTAGTAAAACTGCAAAGACAACTCGTCTGGCTTTTCTTCTTACCTGGTAAATTGTGCTGTTTCGTGACATGATGTTTAATTTACTCTCCCAATATGTTACCCCCCCAAATCCTGTCATGCTGCTTACTTATACTCTTTTCCTTTCTTAACTGCAAAAATTGGAAAATGAGCTGGCCGCTGGCCAAAGAGCTGCACCATTACTTCACGTTTTTAAAAACATAGAAAGAAATCTTCTGATATTCAAGTTTATTGTATGGTTGATCTGTATAGCTTGAATAATTATTTTAGAGGCATTTCATTGTTTTGTATCTTACAGTCATTGATTATGTGTTATTGTAGGTATATCCATTGTGTAACATCATCTTCAGATTATCTTCATAGTCATAACTGAATTCAGAAAAAAAGGGTATCTATAAATAACTTCAATAATAAAATTTGTCAATTATGATAAGTAAATTAGTTCTGTATAGTGTCCCAGTGAGCCTGGAGCCATTATTATGAAACACAGGGCTGGAGGCACAAAAAAAAAGAACAAATCATACTCATACTGTACTATGAAAGGAAAGCTTTTAATCAACTTTGCAGGGCAACCTTAAACGTTGACGAATATGAGCGCTAATGACTTAAACAGCTTTGAAAATATTCTCAATATCAGTCCAAGATATCAAAGTGAGGGGACCAAACCCAGTAGGACCATACAGCCTATTCAGTCACGGAACCACTGTGTTGGTCTGTTGAATGCCAAAGGACACCTCTGAGTAAGATTAACAAAGTTCAAGAGAACAAAACACTTAATGCCACATGTACAATAAACGTATTGCATAGATTCTAAAATGAAGTCGCTGCTACTGTGAATTCTATAATCATTAGCTTTTTAAATTGGGAATAATGTGCAGTCAAAAGCATGAGCCTTTGCTTAAAACTCTTGAAACCCTTTGTTTTTTCATTCAAGAGTAACAGGAAGCACAAAATACAAAATACAAGTTCTGTTATAGTATAAAGTATAAACTACCCCAAAGACTTCATAGCAGGAGAAAAGTTTGCATCACTCAAGGAGCTTGTATCATATCCTCTACGCCGGGCTACAGAGGTCATAAAGCAGGAGCTGACATACAACATGGGAAGAACATCCAGACTCACACAAAGCTGGGACAGGATTCAACCCTGTAACAATGGGTGAGTGAAGCCACCCTGCCACTCCAAATTGATATTAAGATTAATTGTAAAACTGCAACAAAAACATTACGCCCATCCGATTGTTGTTGTTTCTTGTGGTGGAACCCAAGTGAAAAAGATGCATTCTTCTGTTTCATTAAAACTAAATATTCTGACTAGTATGCACACAGAGTCAATGTCTGGATAGCAACACTGAAGGGATTTTTGCATCACATCATTTTTTCCTGCAAATCAAACTTTGCCTATGCTGAAAATATTTGCTGCTCTGGTGGGATCTGACTACCCTTACAGAATACAAGGACTTGCTCTGCAAAGTACAAAAAGAACATTGTACACATATCCAGCAAAGAGCAATTATACCAACCACTGGACTGTGGTATGAATTACATGGATAGGTAAGGAGAATTCAATCCTTTAAGCCAATAACAAAAATCTCCCAGGAGATCAGATGGTGTTTTCGAAGGTTTTGCAGAAATGTTAATACAATTATGAATCTGTGGTTTGCGTACATCTTTACATTTTAAAATTTCCTCTCTGACCTTCCATCAGTACATAGCAGCATAATTTACTGTAATTACAATTCATTATTCAACACATTCAGTCAGATTTTCAAACTAACTATAGCAATATATTTTTTTCCCTCTGCTTACCAAATGGTTATACTTATGTATATAATAGTATTGTATTTATGTGAATAATAGCTTACATGCAAGTCATAATATGCAGTTTATGTTTTTTCAGTAAGATTACCAAGATGTTTGGGGAAAATATCAGCAAGTAGCTTTATGTTACTATAGAATTTCGAATTTGACTAAATGGTACCTGTTATTTTAAAGTAAAACCACACAAAACATCACTTTTGCCTCCGAGAAGGAAATAAGGGATAAAACTGATAAAGCTATACTGTATCTATAGTCATGTAATATATCTTGCACTGCCCTTTTGAGACAACCAGACTTACCAATAGTGTCTTAATAAACTCCTTGTATTAATAGATTGAGTGTAATAAATTTGTACAATTTATCGCATACAATTTTTGACTAGCTTAGTCGATAGATCTGGTTAGTGTAAAATGTGGATTTTTTTTATCATTTGGTTTTCAGATAAACGTTCTGAGATATATGGCTCCTGAAACACAGTAGATATTACTTTTCTTTTGCATTATCATCCCTCGTTCCAGCAGACTTTAATACATTGACGATCAAGCAGTGTTTTTTTTTTTTTTAACACAGCAGGACTTCATAATACAACATAATACAATTGTGTAGCAAACACTACCTGATTGGGGGGGGGGGGGTTGTAGTCAGTTCAATGAAATTCAGCAATCTTTCCAGTCTCTGTCCATCTGTTTTTTTCCATTTTCCGAGGCAGGGGGGCCCGGAGGCGGCCGACTGTGGCCCCGTCCCTTTCGGGATACTGACAGGCGGGGTCCTAAAGGGCGTTTGTCTATCAGGAAGGAGCGGCAGTCACACAGTCTGGGACCTCCTCGGGGACAGTAACAAGGGCTGAGGGGACTGGAGTAGGAACAGGGACAAATGGAGATGGAGCCAGGGCAGCAGGCGGGGCCGTAGGCGATGCGGCCAGAGCCGTGGCCGTGGCAGCATTGCTGACGGGCAAGCCGGGCTAGACAGGCAAGACAGGCGAGACAGGCGAGCTGGGCTGGACAGGCGAGACAGGAGAGCCGGGCTCGACGGGCGTGCAGCCAGCAGGGGGTGCCGTGGGCGTGGCAGCGTCCTCGGGCATGCGGCCAGTAGGGGGTGCCGCGGGCAAAGCAACAGCAGCATCAGGGGGTGCTGCAGGTAGAGTGGCATCCTCAGTTGGCACCGCAGGCACCTCGGGCATGCAGCCAGCAGGGGCCTCCTTCGCGAGGACCTCGGCCGTGAATCCAGCTGGCGGAGGCAGGGCCATCGCAGGTGTCTCCGGTGAAGCAGCAGTGGGCATGGCTGACGAGCAGGACTGGACTGAAGAGGCAGCAGGGGCCGCCTCCGTGGGCAGAGTGGCGGCGGCAGCTGCAGGCGGGGTCGCGGGCAGAGCCTGGGGCAGGTAGGTCAGGGACAGGCAGGTCTGCCCGAGCACATGTCCTCAATGAGGATGTTGCCCTTTTAAGGGCTTTAGGCACCTGGGGAATGCCATCTCTCCTCCTCTCTCCTCTCCGCCAGACGCTCCAGCCGTTAAAAGTAAGCCTCCATAGGGGGCAGCTTTTCACCGGCGCAAAGCAGATCTGCAGCAGCGGGGTCTTCCCAGGCAGGGAAAAGCGAGCACGCTCCCAGGAAGAGTGTCGGGGCGGCTTCCTCCCTTTTCCCCTTCACCTCTTCTTCTTAATGATAGTACGCAGACCACTAAATAGAGCTAATTTTCTCTCCCTAGCCTTGTGTCGCATGACTTTTTTTTACCATTCTGCGACTGTTCCATTCTTTTAAATCTGGTTGGAAAACATCATTGTTTTTACGATTAATTTTAGGTATGGTACATTTACTTGTCAACCTGAGCACTTTGATTCTAAACTTGTACCTTACCTTTTTCTTGCACAAAACAACCCGTAATGCCTTGGAATAGGCTTTTACTGTCGAGAATACTATGACGAGAACCCTGCCTCCTCTCCCAAAATGGATAGATTGAAGTGAATGAGAAATGCAGTTAAACAAACTCTACAGAGCCCACAATGGAGAAAACATATGCTGCACATGTATACTGCAGGTTAATTTCTCTGTGTGGTGTGCACCTTTTTTTTGGATGACGGTCCACGGAGGACTTTTGCACTTGTCTGTTGTACCATTTTGTGCAGCCATATAATCAAGGGAGCAATAAGGAGGCAGTGGTGCCATGGAGTGATGGACTGAGCTGCTGACAACCAGCTGTGAATTTGCAAAGTGATCCTATGAAGCTGACTACAGTAACAAGCATTTCATGACACTATAGAGCATTTCAGAGTCCAGCTAGTTTGGCTGTTTCATTCTGTATTTGGAAAACGTACCCCCTCCCTTCTATGAGGTGCTCTTTTACTTCAGCTCTAGCCCCCCCCCAGGTCGTTTAACCATGTTGTGCTCAGAAGTGCTGCTAGGGGTCTTTTCTGCCTTCTTCAAACTGCTTACCTGGGGTGGGGGGAGGGAGGCCGAATCCTGGCATTTAATAAAAGTCAGCATATCTGAAAGGATCCTCATCATAGATCACGTGAGCCATTTCAGGGCAGCGGGGGAGGAATGCAGAACTGAGAAGGTGAGGCAGGTCTCAAAGTTCTCATCGACTATGGTAAGAACATCATAATTACAGTCACTTATGCAGGATGATCCTGTTCCCTGGAAAAATTATGGCTGAAACTTGGCTTTAATGAAGTGTCTGGAAATCAGTAAGTTGTGCATTTCATTCCACGGGTCAAACGAAGAGGTACTACTGGATAAATCTAAATCCCTGCTTAGTCTGGCCAACTTTCTTAACATGATTTTTTTTTTCTACATACTTACAAATATGCAATTTGAGAGGGTCCATTCCAACGTGTTTCATGAAAGCAGTCATTCGAGAGAAGCATTACACCCTGAAACAGGCCCAATATTTTGCCCCTGAAAGACTAGCTTGACAGCTGTGATGTCACATAGCACTGGTATAGCATTAGAAGGCTAGCAGCAATCAGAACTTAATGTGCCCATCTTGATGCACATTTCAACAGAAGGTCTCATGAAAGATCTATAGTTATTAAGCAGAACTCATCTATACCCATCTGCTTCTAATGATTGGCTCCATAATGCAAAATTAATTTCAGATGTGGATTCTGTTCTTTGAGAATTGGTACTGCAATCTTCAAAGACCCATAAGAGAAGTCTGCCACAGCTTAATCATTTTATGGAATGATTATACAATCCCACGTAATTATAACATTACAGAGCAAAGCATACATTTCACAGGATTATTTTTAGTAGTCATCGGAGTGGTGGCTCTGAGGCTAGAGTTCTGTACTAATAATCAGAAGGTTCTAGGTTCAAATTCCATGAATGCCCTGACTGATTCTACTCTGTTGGACCGTTGAACAAGTCCCTTAACTTGTAATTGTTTCACCCTGGGTATGATGTTAATCTACAAGGCCCTGCAAGGAGGTCCTCCAACTTACAGGGAAAAACCTGAGGGTTGGTGGCAGGGTTGACACTCCAGCCTCTGGGGAAAAAACAACCCACTGGTCCATTTGAACTAGCTGCACTCAGGTTCTCATCCCTGAGGTGGTTTGTCATATGGTGGGTGTGACAACGCACTATAATCAGTGCATGCTCCTTACACACTGTAATCAGTGCATGCTCCTTACGCACTGTAATCAGTGCATGCTCCTTATGCACTGTAATCAGTGCATGCCCCTTACACACTGTAATCAGTGCATGCTCCTTACGCACTGTAATCAATGCATGCTCCTTATGCACTGTAATCAGTGTATGCTCCTTGCGCACTGTAATCAATGCATGCTCCTTACGCACTGTAATCAGTGCATGCTCCTTACACACTGTAATCAGTGCACGCTCCTTACACACTGTAATCACTGCATGCTCCTTACACACTGTAATCAGTGCATGCTCCTTACGTACTGTAATCAGTGCATGCTCCTTATGCACTGTAATCAGTGCATGCTCCTTACACACTGTAATCAATGCATGCTCCTTACACACTGTAATCAGTGCACGCTCCTTACACACTGTAATCAGTGCATGCTCCTTACCTCCTCCTCCCTCATCAGGTGATGCACATCTCATAACACTGTCAGAATTAAATGATCTCATCAAAGAATTGGGTCTGTTGAGAACAAAAACTAAATTGTTGGGTAAAAAACTGCAAGAATGGTGTTTGCCGTCATCTTGTATAAAAATTTCTGCTGATTACTGATGGACACTGCAACATGATGCAACTGATATTGCATATAAACGAAAATCAAGAACAAAACACTTCTAATTATGTTCAACTTAATAGCATTAGTGAATCATAACTGTGATTAAATACGTTATTGCCTGTAAACAGTTATTTCTCAGAGTTCCTACAGGAGCAAAACCAAAACTATATTTGTGCATCCTGTGACGTCCCGCTCCCAACAATCCTAATTGTGTGACACACCCACCTTGTTACCTCCTGTTTTGACCTGATTGTAGTCACCTGTTGCTTGTTAAGTCT
>JAABNY020000039.1:14297892-14316035 GCA_015164015.2 Brevimyrus niger
GTTTCCCCGAACCTGAGGACTCAAGTTTTTCTGTTCCGTGCAACTCACCGCGAACTTTACACATCCCACCAGGTACCTGAAAAAACTTTTCAGGAAGCAAAATTTTTCAAAAAAATTGTTGTACAGTGTTATTAATAGTCAAACATCTGGTCAGGTAACGTTGGATTACTACATGTACAATATAATAATCTATACCACTAGTGTGTCTGCTGGGTTGTGGCATGATAAATGGCGTCCTGTAGTTGTGTTCTGGACATACAGCAACTCTGGATATAACAGACTGTTTTGCCAGGTCCCTTGAAGTCCATTATAATGGGATTTTACTGTAAATCAAACTGTATGCTAAACTGTACACTTCAAGAATGACGATCACACAACAGCAACCCTGCAAACTTATCAAAAAAGTGAAGGTTTATGGGAAAGGCATATGGTACAGCTGTATTTGTTAGTTAAATTACTGTCATTAACAACAAGATTTCTGATTTGATTTTTACATTAGATTAATGTGTTGCTTTGTAAATGGGAAAATGCTACACATTTAATACTGTTTTTTTTACTACAAAGCCATAAAGAAAACCCAGTTTTACAAATACTATTTTTCTTTTGGGAAATGGTTCCTGGTTTCCAGTATTGCAAACTTAAAACACAGTATCATATAAGATACTTTAAGAAAAAGGTTTAAAGTATTTATAGCCTTATTCTGAGCCACAGAAAATCCCACTGCTCTCTGAATTGCCTGCAGTGTATGTGCCCTGCATCTCGATTCAGGATATGCTGCAGACTTATGACATATCCTGCATGGGATGGACCACCCTAGGTAACGATATGGGTTGATGTCCTATAGCACAGAATATTACAAGAATTTTTTTATTTAATAAAGTTTTTAAATTTTACAGCATGTTCATTAAATATTTGGGGGCCAAAGGTGAAATAGCAACATCACCGGTATCTGCATAAACATCCAGTGACATGAATTTAAAAAGATATACTTTTTGTGTCAGTCTTGTGTTTATAGGCTTAAAGCAAGAAGTTGCACCGTGCAGAAAATGGTCATTTAATGATTGATTGTGCCTTTTATGGCCCAGTTGTATTTATTCATTGTTGTAAGAACTTTCCTTTGGATTATTAGAGTTTCTAAGTATTGCAATGAATGAATGAATGTATGAATGAATTGGATTGCTAATGATTCTGTGTATAGTTGAGGAAATGATTAACTGACAATAATTTATATGACATATAAAGGTCATAGAGGGCCAAAGAAAAGTGCCTTATAGAGGTCATAGACGGTCAAAGAAGTGCCTTATAGAGGGTCAAAAAAAGTGCCATATAGAGGTCATAGAGGGACAAAAAAGTGCCTTATAGAGGGTCAAAAAAGTGCCATATAGAGGTTATTGAGGGTCAAAAAAAGTGCCTTATAGAGGTCATAGAGGACCAAAAAAGTGCCATATAGAGGTCATAGATGGTAAAAAAAAAGTACCGTAAGGGACAAAATTACCTGAGCTTCTGTTGGGTCCGGCAAATAACACACACTTTACCAGATGCTGAACACATTATCCTAAAAAGACCTGTCTGATACTCACAGTCCATTAGCAACCACCAGAATGTTGAAGTAGCTGTGAATTCTGGGATTCTGTGCAATATCATGACTGAAGCTCTCAAGATTTCACAACCAGGAATGAATACTATGGGTTTCTATTCATTTTTTATGAAAATTTGGACTCAATTAATGCAAAATAAAAGTATATAAAGGGTACTCTGTCATCCCACATCTCATTTTGAAAATATATCAATATAAATTAAAAAAAATATCTATAACTCCAAGCCCTATTAGAGAATAAATCACTCTCCACAGGGCAAAAAACCATTCTGTGGTCCCTCCTGGGCTCTGTCTGTACCATTACTGTATATGTTACAGTGTGTAGTGTTGTGTGACAGAAAGTGCTGGTCATGGTGAAAAATAAATGGAATATAAATATTTAGACAAATATATAAATGACGCTTTAAGACATGGCCATTAACCCTAATTGGTGGGGACAGATTCTGCAAATTGGCATATAAGTGAAATGTGCAATGAATGTATAAATATATATAGTTACATATTGGACTGACTGCATTCATATGAAAAACACTTTTAATGGCTTTCACATTTCCAGTTCATCCATCCAGTAATTCGAGAAAGTGTGAGGAGTAAGGATTAGATGTGGGTGACAGCGGGTGTCAAGGCTATGCGGACAATACAACACTGTCACCCCCCTTTCTAGTTTAAAAATACAAGGTTCACAAAGTGTGGAGAATCAGTTTAAAATGAGAAGAGCAAAGACCTGCCGTTTCAGCCATTTTAAACTTGCTGATGAGTGCACTTCACAATGTGGAATAGGGTATTTTGATAGTATTTTCAAATTTTCAAATTTTCAAAATATCTTGATGTACCATTTTACCGTAATACTGTTCAAGTTTACCAATTGCACTACACTACTTGTACTGTACTTGCAGTACTTGTTTCACAATACATCTGCCCTCTGCTGGTTAGGTTGAATATTATGTCTGTACATATGTGCCAAGCCGGCTGCATCTGTGGCCACAGACAAGTTCTGCGAATCTGTGAAATATGAACTAGGTGCAGCACACCAGCATTAATGCTGCCAAGTGATGATGTCATTAAACACAATTTAAGCAGCATACCGCTAAAAATGCAACCAATCAACACTAGTGCAACCAATTTTTCTGCCATTTTTATTGCCAGTTATCAAAGTCATTGATTAGTTGTTGCAGCCCCAGTTATGTCCTACAAGAGTCTGATGTATGTTTTAGAATTCAGCTAAATGCACCCTGCAGGAAAACTTACCTAAGCGTGGACAAGTATGCCTTTTGATAAAATGTAAGCCAACAGACAAAATGTGTTGGTCGATTACGAATAATGGGTCAGTAACCAGTTGTGATAGCATGAATACCATTTATTTATCCTTAAGTTGCCATCATTCACAAAAATTAGCAAACAGCATACAGTGAAGTAAAGCGCCGTTGTTTCGCATAATGTACATACATTCCTTATGACAGTAAGCCAGGCCATACGATAGTTGTTCTCATGGTTATCCAATAAGAATACCATTTCATCATTATAGAAAAACTGTAAAGTAATGTACACATTTCAGAGACAGGAATTGTATTAAAGCATTAAATGGCTAAGAAGGACACGCGCCTTTCAAACCCCAAAGCCATGTGGACCACACCAAATAACACTAACATTCCGCTGCCCCTGGTCTTACGATATGGTCTGAAGCTTAAAATACCACAAGGGGAGTGCATGTGCTCAATTGAAATAGAACACAGAACTGCCGCACCAATTCATTTTAAGCAACATTAGAGACGGTACACATTGGAGCAATAAGTGTTTCAGATTATAATGGACCGACCTAAGAAATAGCTTAGATACCTGTAAGTCATTTGTGAGCTAATTATTGCGCAAATTGACCTGTGTGCATGGGGCACTGTACTGTAAACACAGTGCAATGAGTGACCTGCATACAGCTGGAGAAATCAAACCCAGCTGGCAGTATAAGGTTAATGGTCCTACCCATTCATGCCTGCACCATGACCAAGTCTCTGCTCTTATGAGTCTTTGTACTTGAAATCTCTCCTATGTTGCACCTCAGACAGCTCAAACCTCCATGTTCTAAAATTAACCACATACATAGCACAATTTCTTCCTGTACTTTCACATTTTGACTATAATAATGATTGTTACAATAATTATGCACAATATGATGAACATAGCATGCAAATATCTGCAGTACGGAAAAAAAATCCCTAGGGATGAACTGTATAGAAACAATTAAATATACTGTAGCTACGGCATTGGCAAGCTGGCATAATTTGATGGCAGTTGTCAGAAATAAAAAGTTTAAAAAAATATTAAAAAGTAAAAAGGCCAAAAGGAAACGTTACTTGATACCCACACTGAGGAATATTATAGTGCAGTAATAAATTCTTTAGTGTTTAAGATTATAGTGATTAATGCTTAATTAAAGTTATCAATTTACTGTTATTTTGTTGCCTGACAACATAAGCTAAAAAAGACAGACATACTCGTAGCTAGTAAATGATAAAATGGGCACTAGATTTATTAGACCAATGATTTGACTGAGAGTAAACTACCGTTTCTGAGGTTTAAGAAAACCACAGTGTTTTAAATGTTTCGAATAAGACACTTTAACAGCAAAATGGGAAAAAGGAACCACGTAATAATTACATTTTGAAAGCATCCGGTACGCATGCACACAAACACTAAAATGCACATATGCATGTTGACAAATCTGCTGACTAATCCTGCACAGGATTCAAATGCCGTTCAGCAGCCACCATGATCTTGTATAGTGAAAATGTCATTCATTGGAAATAAGAAAAAATATAACACGAACAATTCTCTACAAGGGTAAATCTGTAAATATATATCTATATTTAAAAGACAAAATGACAAAACGTTTTGGGTTGTTTTGGTTGTGCAAGTTCTTACAATCAATAATCGGCAGAAAGTGATTATTTGAAGACCGTCTCAAAAGCTGGACACTTGTGATTTCTCATCTTCTTCATAGCCTTTCTGAACTCCTTGCTGGTTTTGTCCCATTTGTGAATACCAGTCAGCAAATACTGCTTGTCCACCTTGCGGCCCATGATCAGGTAAGTATTATGTGGGTTATCCAACTGTTGGCAGGGGCAGTCGGCCCCATTCTTCAGGTAAAGCACCAGTTTCTTTAGGTCCTTTTTCTTCATGTTGCTCACTTTAATTATCCTCCTCTTCTTCTGCAGAATCACCTTACGATCTGAATTCTCCTTTTTTACTTCCTTGATCTTGGTCTTGATGGCTATAAAAATCAGAACCAGATACATGAATATTAGTTAATAGGGGAAAATGATCCGATTAAAGTTTCTGGGAAGTCATGTTCACAAGTCTATTTTGTAATTCTGTAAATAGGATCACTTTGTGTCATTTTGAAGGTCCATGTTATCAGTATGGTCATTAATAAGCAGTATTAAGCATGAAGTCAACAGTGAGAAACTATCTTGGCTTAATCAGAATTGCCTGGGTAAGTGTGGTGGTTTGTAAAACATGAGTTAGGTCAACTCAAAACTGTTGATGAAAGAAATTGCCTTAAATCATGTAAGTTTATAAATGTAACAATTTAAACAAAAATGTCTTGGAATTGAGTACGATTAGCTCGTATATATTGTTAAAGTAACTTAGTTAAATAGTTGAGTACCAAATCCATTAGATCATTTAAACTAAAATAATTAAGTATTTTGCATGCATATGTGTAATTTATCTAAACTTATTTAAAAAATGCATATGAATGCATATTCATTAACTTAAATACACGTTCTTTACACAAAATTTTCTGTTGTTTAATTAACTCATATAACATACCATCTTTGTACTTTATGTGAATGTTCAGAATTAATTACTGGATTGCTGCTGCACATTCTAAAGGTCTTATTAGAAAGAAAAAAATATCCCAAAGACAAAAGCCAGATATTTGGTAATAATATGAAGTCAACTTGGAGAAAACAAGTCACTGCAACTAATTTGTATTATATCACAGCTACCTTGAAATGATGCAAAAATCTAAGTACACTCAAATGTATAAATTCAGTTTCGAGTTGGGTTAATTCATGAGAATGAGCGACCTCAATTTTGTTTGGAGCATTAACTAAAGTTAACTTGCATCTTTCATTATGATATGCTGTTAGGTTTTACAGTGTACAGTGATCTGTTCTCTTGAGCAAGAAAACATGATCAATTCTGAAATGGCAAACATTTATATCACCTACAGATTACTGTAAAAATTACATAGCTTCTAAAAACCATCAGCAGGAGAAAATTGGCAGTATGTGTTCAGGGTGTTTCTTTGTTGTATCATCACAACGCCTCCATGAGACACATCAACCTTGCTCATTATTATGTGTATGACAATCGGTAATCACACACCACATAAGAAATACATGCTGATTCCAAGTGCTTAAAATGCTACTGAATTGCTGATTCTAAAGTCAGAACCAAAAACCTGAACTGAAACTACATCTGAACCAAGGAAAAAACTAAATGGAGATTTTATTGTGTGTGTGTGTGTATACAGTATATTATTTTAGTGTTGTAGTACTCAAGATCGGTCTCGTTTTTGAGTTTTTGAAGGTCTTGTTCTCATCCCGCATTTGTACTCTGTCTTGTCATGGACTCGAACAAAGAGGACTCGGGATTTTATTTTGAGACCAGCCGAGACCACGGATTGGATAACTTCTTACTTAAAGTGCAACCAATGATGTTAGTGCTGACAGCAGTTACCCGACCTGCCCCCGTCACACACGCACTAGCCAAGAATACAGATGAGGTCGTGGATGTCAGCGAGATGTCAGCAAAATCTTCTTTAATAAAGTCTGGATACCAATCCCACAAAGAATTCACGTGTACATCAACGGGGAAAAGAAAACACACAGCAGTGTAAATTCTGCAATATGACGATAACGGAGACTGGGACAACGTCAAACTTTTACCGTCACATAGAAAGGAAGCACAAAGAAAGGTAAGATAGGTTTAAGTTGTGCTAGCTAGTGTTATTAGTCCTTATTAGTCCTTATTTGTGAAATCTCTTTACAACATGTCATATCGAAATACAGTGGTACCTCTGTTCTCGAACTCACTAGAACTTAAATTTCTTGAAAGTCAAACAAACCAGTTTGACCTAGAACTCGATTTGAATATCAGAAGTCGAATCGTGAACGCTGACCTAATATAAATTGTACGGCCAGGAAATGAGTCATACTACAATGTAATTCTTACTTGAATGCCTTCTTCACAGACTGGATGATTAACCAAATAAAGCAACGCAATATAACAGTAACTAACAATAAATAAACTACTAACTTACGTGTACTATTAGAGCATTTATGTCAACTTTATTTTACCAGGTAAATTAACTGAAAACCAGTTCTTACTGCTTTATGTGATATTCGGGAGAAACAGCAGATTACGCATCGTAACTGCCTGGAATACAAACGTCTTGTGTGTAACTAAATTATTTAGCCAATAAGGGCAAAGTTGTGTCGTCACGGTGGTGGTTCCAGTTTGTGCAGCTGGGTGATGAATCACAATGCATTGAACCGTATTGCATTGCGTCAGGATCAGAATGCGTTGCTTTAAGCCAGCGCTGTAAGCAAGTCAAATGCACCCAATGACTGGACAGGGGAAACAAACTGCAATGCGAACTTAATACAGAGGACTAATGACAACAACAGCTGATCACATGGGGATCCCACACGAGGTTAACGAGGGAGCATGGCACACGGAAGGAATGGACGATCGGAGCAGGACAGGGGTAATGTTGGGATAAGATCTTTATCGTTTTGGAAGCCATTAAGGAAAAAATACTTTTCTTGTTTTATCCTGTTCATATTGTGTTTAAATGCAAAAAACAACATATTTAAATGTAATTTTGGGGGGCCAGGAACCAACTAATTGGTTTTCCATTATTTCTTATAGGAAAAATTTGATCAGAACTATTTAGGATTCGATCTGGAGTCTGGTCCGAGAACCGAGGTACCACTGTATATATATGACTTCCTGTTTTGATGCTAGTTTCATTTGGTGTCGCCAGCTATTTCACTAGCACCTAAATTAGGCACACAAACTAGCTACTGTAAATTGGCTAATATGTAGTTTAGCTAATTCAGTGTTCATTTGCGATAGATTGAAGGTCATTAATCACCTTAAAATAAGTCAGTGATAACAGTATGTGGGAAAACAATATCATACCATATCCATCATATCTTTCTGTAACTATTTAAAACATATTTCATTTACACCCTTGCTGTCTACTATGTAGTGTCGATCCAAAAAATTATACAACATACTGTATTATTATATATGTTCAAAAACGTAGAAAGCAAATTATTTGATTATCTGTATATATTTATTATAAAATAAAATAGAAACAAATTAGTGTCATGTTTGGTGAGCGGCGATCAAGCAGGGGAGGCAAGAGCAGCCAGGTTTCGAGAAATAACGGGGTTTAATCAGGAAAACAGACAGGGTACTCACGAACATAAAGACTTCAATGACAGATCTAGGGAAGACTTACTGAGACATGGACTAAATACAAAAGACAAGCTAGACCGAACGAGCAACAGGTGACCACAATCAGGCAAAAACAAGAGGTAACGAGGTAGGTGTGGCACACAATAAGGAGCATCCAGAGCAGGGTGTGACAATCAGAATGCGTCTAAAAAAATTGATTTATCATTTATTCCACATTAATTTTCAGTTAAGGACATAAAATGTTATATGCAACATCATTTTCTAATACAGTTTCGGGACCTTTGCTTCTCTTTAACTTGCAACATTAATGAAAATAAATGAATAAATTATATTATATTATATATTATATTATAAAATGAATGTCATCAGATATCTGTGTCTGACTTATTTGTCATGTGGTGTAAAAGTCGCATTGGTCCAGTCTTGACTCTCTCAGTCGACCCTGGTCTCAGCCCTATAGATAATATATATATATAAAATTTGCAGTGCTCTGTGATGCATTTTGCTCTTATTTCTTTTCTCTTTTAATTAGTACATTGAAATGATGTAACTTGACTGTATCAAAGTAATTTTGGGTTTTTGCATTTCATCTGAAGACATAAACGGGTGACTGGCAAAGGTTAACTAAAAATGATTTAGAGGACAATTACTTTAATTTGGCAAACTCATGGCAAGAAATAGTAAAACTTAAAAAGGATTCCAGCAGTGTTGCACATTAAGAGTCACATCACAGACTTCCTATCCGCAAAACACAAGCCATATGCCAGACTGTTGCCAGTGTGCCACAATAATGATTATGAATATTTTTATTTTATAACCTGGCGGGGAACCATCAAAAGTGTTATTGTTCAAGACGGTCCTAATTTATCATGTTGTACTTTAATGGGAAACCACTTATCAGAATTTCCATTATTGGAAACAGGGTTTTCAAACCCTTGAGGTGCAAAACAGTGGTCCTACCCACCAACCCATTCACTAAAGCACATTACAAGGATTATTTAGTTACTTGGCTGATTCCATTATTCATAACGATTGAAACAACTTGCCTCATGGGTGAAAGGTAGGCTCCATATTTTCCTTTTGTTTAAATAAACCTTAATTATGCTTATTCAGGGTAAAAAAAAACACCAGTAAGCCCATCACTCAGTATGGTAAGGTTATCTTGGGCCATGCTTAGAAGAGAATTAAGTCACATAATCCTGAAAGGCAAAGGCCATATTCTGTCAGGAAAAACAACAAAGGGAGTTTGATTGCATGGGGTAATCAGTGGCAAAGCTGAGATGGACAGGTTCACAAAAGACGGTGGAAAGATTATACTGGGGGAAACGCAGAGGGGAAAGTGGGGGAGAGGCAGTATCCAGTATCCACTTTGTTTCTGGATCGGTGTGGATCTGTACAACACAAGGCCCTCTGTAGAGAAATCGGACAGGGCTATGGAGGAGGAAGAGGGATCTAGATAAGGTCTTCTCCTTGGAAAGCCAATCTGCCAAGCTTCCTTGCTCTATTCCCAGCACAGGAATGCTCCAAATTGCTTCTGTCTGCACAGTGCATCTCCTGGGGTAACATGACCAGCTGTTTTCTCTTATAAGGCAATTAGAAAAGGATCAGTGGACTTCATTTGCCTTCATCTAAATACTCTGATGGAACACAAAGATGATTATCTTATGAAACACCAAGGAGGGAAAAATGCATTGTATCCATTATTTTTTCCCATAAATTTCACTTTTATATATCCGATCTGCTGTCGATATATGCAACAAGGAGTATGAGCATTATAAAACAGATTTAAACAAAATTCACTTTCACTTTATTTTTTTTTCCTATGTATGACCAGACTTGTCCGCAGTTCCCTAATATAAACTGTGATCTTTCTTCTACTTTCTCTTTAATCTGTCTCTAGATTTTACATTCTCCCTCTAATTTGTCTTAATCTGCCTGGTCTTTCACCAAACTCTTTAACCTTATAATCTCTTTATTCTCTTGCCCTTCTTTGCTGAAATGGTGTGAAAGTTGACCCCACAGTCTTAAAAGTACTTTTGCGTAGACCATAACTCTCCATTAAGAGTGCGGTAAATCTCCATGTCTGATATGAATAAGTCAAGTAGTTCCTTACTCTTGCAACACTCCAGTAGTTCAGGGTACAGATCATTGACCCTCTTGTGAACCAGAGCCATTTTCCACCTTCCAAGGAATTTCTCCCAATTACCAAGCAGATTAGAAAGTCCCTGGGAAGACAATACACACTGTAAATCAGATTTATTGGCAATTATCCTTATTAAGCTTGATCAGCCTATATTTCTTGTCAGCACACAGACCACAGTGCAACAAAATCCACTCTGTGCACCAATGAACTTTTACTAATGACCTCTTAGGCAGGCAGAAACAGCAAGAGACCTCTGCTCAGACTTAAAATCGCCTTACATTCTACGATAGATAGAAGAGTCCTGACCTAAGTAGTTTCTTGTTCAGGCCAGAGAGGCAGTTTTGTCCTACCTCTGTAGAAAGAAATAGATCTTAAAGGAACTGCAGCATTTCTGCACAGATCTTGCAACTTTGAGGACATATCTCCCATTAAGCCAAAAACTAGCTTTACACGAAAACTTACACGAATTCTCCCCTCATCAGCACGGACATACCCACCAGGCATAACTCAAAAAAGGAGGCATGGCCAAGCAAGAAGTATAATTAATTCATCAATAAACAAAAGGGTGCTGTGCCCTCCATGATTCTGGCAACAAGCAAAACATAGAACATAGATCATTTCATTTATATTGTGAAGCCAATAGAAATCTGCAAAAACCCATTTATTCTGAAAATGATTACTATACGATTGCTATATGATTATATGAATGATTACTTACTATATTTGGTCATTCTCACTTTTGTTGAAGGATTCTCATTTGTAAAATGCAGTTTTTGAATTATGTGCAGAGCACATGACATTACCTTAGTTTTTAAGGTATATTATGTAATATAACTGATTTAATGATTCCTCAACCATTTTACCCAAAGAAACACTGCTCCTGCAGTTCTATCAAATAACACAAAACTAGACAAATTTTTTTAAAGATCTTTCAACTTTACAGCAAATAACTCACAGTGAACAAATCAATTAGTATAATATGATGTACATTCATTTCTTCAATTGTTTTCTATCATAAAAATTGTTTTACTTCGGAAACAATCAATGACAGAGGCAAAACTGGCATTTTATTTAGTAATGTGATTCTGCTGTCAAACTAAATTTAAAAACATTTCAGAAAACTGATGTTACTGTAATGGAGTTCATGAGAATGACCCATACTGTGTTTCAAACCCCATAGACTAATGGGAGAAGGTAGCTGTCAAATAAGACGTGAGATTTCAAACCAACAATATATGCCAAGAAAAAGTCATTACAAAATTGTAGGTGTGACAATATAATATAGACAATAATTATAAGGTAGGAGTAAAATATATTATATATACACATATACATATACCAAAGAGCAAGTAATGTAGCATCACTGAATTACTTAATTCCCCTGAGAGACCTGGTTCTGAATAGCTGTACCCAAAGGAGACATCGCTCACATCTCAAGACAATTGGGCCCTGTTGTGTTAGTGCCCAGATGAAAGGGGCCCTCCCTGAAGCCTAGATTGGGGGGAGGGAGGGGGGGGGGTTAATGTTGGGTTTTCTGAACATGGAGTCATTCAAGCCGACAGCAAGTCACTGTGGTGACACGCAGAGAAACTTTAGCTATTCCACATCAGCTTGGCCTCCAGCCCTCCTCATTTCATGCCAGCTTAAGGAAGAGGGAAGTTTATACGAAGGAATGAGCAGACAACGTCTGCACCGTAACTGCTGTCAACCGCTAGAGCCCAACAGCCTCACCACACCACCCATTGTTTCGGCGCTAATTACCCAAGACTCGGTAATTCACATCTGACAGAAATAACCTCCGTTCGCTACTCTTGTGCAAAGAACTTCCAAACCTTTTTTACTAGCTTCAGTCAACACATTCAGCATTTATTTAGCAGACAGTTTAATCCAAAATTACATATTTTTTTGAGCAAACAGAGTCATTCCCAGAAGCACCTTGGGGTTAGGAACATTGTTGAAGGATTTCGAACCAGCAACCCTGTGATCACGGCGCGCCAATCTTCTAAGCTGCAGCTGACATTCCCAATAAACATATGTGTGATATTTGAGATCTGACACACCTTAACGTATCATTTTATCATTTATTGTTTAAATTCCTGGTGCTCCAAGACAAGATCATGAAATACAAATCTTCTAGCACAGCAAATTTATTGATGTGAAATGCAGAATACAGGTTATATTAGAAGTACTTGTAAGTCTGTAGGAATAAACTACCTACTCAAAATAAAATATCCTTTGTACCGCAATTACTGAAAACCAAAAATTGTTTTGAAATTTTAGAAATGGAAAAAATGCTATATTATTAAGCCGTATTAACCCACGTGGACAAAATACATTTTCAAAACGTTTTCCAACTTATCCTTATAAATTGTTAAAAGGTACCAGAATACAGTACGACTTCCACACATTCTGAATAGTTGATAACCACTGACATGCTTGAATTAACACTAACAGATATTTTGTTACATTCACATGTTTCACTTACTTTTATGGAACGCTGTCCTACCCTCTTGCTCCGGAGGAATCCAACTATCAGTCACACCAGGTTATTTTAAAATTCTTTATAAAATCTCCATACAAGACAACTAACCTTGGAAATGATGTGAGCAGGATTGGATCCTTAAAAAATCTCGCTGTAAGACAGGTCTCAAATGATGCAGATCTGAAGGCTGTCATAACAGCCACATTTAAACACGGGTTTCTGTAATGACCTACATCCTGTCTGAATCATCTCAAGTTACAAGTGTCAAAGAAGAGGGACAGCATATACATTTACAGTTACTGCAGCTATCAATGTGCCAAATGAGAACTCGGGCGGAGAAATTATCCAAAAATCCTTAAAGTAAAATAAAGGTTTTATTATATTCCTTAATTAACAGCAAACGTGCAAGTCATTATATAGGCTTTAAAAATAAAGATATCAATATCAAAAATAATTGTATTGCTTTATAAATCATTCACACACTTTCTCATGGAATTAAACCTACAATTAGTGAAAAGAAGGATATTTCCAGATCATTATCATCAGCAAATTTCAATACACCATCTACAGGTAAGTCATGTTCTAATTGGCTAGAATATTACCAATACCCTTGGCCAAGCAAACAAAGCCCACATATGGATAATATATCGTTAAGTTGAAGACATAGATGAATAAGGACATGAGCTCTGAACAAGGTTCTACAAGAGGTCAGTGTTCTTTATTAGGCTTGTCTCCACTTCCAGCAGACTAGACAAGTGAACAAATACCAAATTTACAGCCCCTAATAGCTGCTCAATAAAAGGCTAAGTGCTTCTTGGAATGACACTTAATTCATTTGTCACAGGGCATTAGCTTTCCAAAAGGCAATAAGACCATGACATGGATTTAGCAGGTTAAAAAGTCTCAAAATCTGTTATTTTAGCAAGGTTATGGGTGCTTTTGTTGCTTTAACTGTCTAGTACTGAACAGCCCTAGAATATAATGCAACGTGGCCAGTATGGGTGTTCTATAAATGCTTTATCCAGGGATTTTTTATGATATGAATTCAATGTCTTGGAATTAATTCAAATATAAAAGCTTATGCAAGCTTGCATTTTTAGCCAGATAAAACTCACTAATCTTAAGTCCACTTCAATAAATATATAATCAAATAAAAGCTATTTAATCTTTTTTAAGAAATTCAGAAAGATGTAAACAAAATATAACTTGACATCTTACAAAGTCTTTGGTAATGAAAAGTAGATCCTGGCTAACTATCTCACTAATCAAAATAGGCTACCCAGTAACAAATTTATTACTGTTATTTAAAAAACTTGGAATTACGAAGTAGCCTCCAAAGTAATTGTGTATTATATTTATTATTTGTATCATTTCTAAGGTGAATTAATAAGGCATCTTTATTTTACAATATTGCAGTGCAACTAAAGGACCAAGTTATAAGACTTATTCAG
This sequence comes from Brevimyrus niger, assembly GCA_015164015.2. Taxonomy (NCBI): domain Eukaryota; kingdom Metazoa; phylum Chordata; class Actinopteri; order Osteoglossiformes; family Mormyridae; genus Brevimyrus; species Brevimyrus niger. The sequence continues at coordinate 14,312,055 of JAABNY020000039.1, forward strand.
GAACCAGTTTTCAAGTACTGAACACCACATTAATATATTTTACCGTGGTCATCCTTCTCATGTGATTTTAAAAGGTAAATAAAATTCTAAAGGGGTAATCCTTCAACCTGTGGTATAAATGTGTGTAATATAACTTTTATATAAACTAATTTGTCATTTTAAGGTACTGTAACTGATGCTTCCACTGCTTGTAGTCTTAGGTGAGTCAATAAAAAGATTTAATAACGTATACTACTGTATTAAGGGAACTGCAACACTGGTTGGATACATTAAGAATGTAGAACATTCTCACATTCTGGTCAAGTAAAAAAATAAGCTATCATCCCACACGACAGGAATATACCGAAGGGAAGGCGGGGGTCCTTACCGAACTCACTGGCACACATGTGCTCCAGAATAGCATCCGTTTTCAACTCATTGTCACATGGTGGGCAGATGGGCAAATCGCCTGTAACGAAGAAGAATGATCAATCATTGTGTTAGTCTAATGTAGTGCTTCCTGAGCAGAAAAATAAAAAGGAAAGGCATTGACCTAAAAAATCTTTTCCAAGTCAGAAGCAGGAAATTAATGGTTAGAAATGATCATAATATGGTGTAAGAGCAAATTTCTACTTCCAAGTTAAATATGTTCAAACATACAAAACAGAAAAAGTTTTAAGCACAATGGAATATTTATTTAGCGTGTAGTGTTAATTTCAGGATTTCTAGCTGTAAACATTTAAAAAAGTACACATATTACTTTAGAAAGTACCTTAGAAATCTTAATATTAGAGTGAAAAAAATATTAAATATTAATTATTCTTCAAATCTTCATCACTCATAACAGTATGTTACATGCAAAAGATGCAGATCTTATTTCTGAATGATAATTGTGAATGAGACTGTGAACAGGCTCATTCTGAGGTTTTAAAGCCTTGGGATCACATGCATAAATGCAAGAGACAGGAATTTAGTGCAACACCAGTTTTAATCATTGATGAAGCATGTCATGTACTCCATAAGTAACCAAAATAAAGGCATTAAATAACTAATAAGCTAATAATTATATTATAAAGTTCAGCAAAGGTTTGATACTAATAAGGAAACTTCTTTAAGTGTCACCCTGCCAAACAGTATATAGAATGATTTGTTCTTATATCTACCTAGACGGTTACATTAATTAAAAGTTCTGAGTATAGTATAATACATTAATACATAAACATTTTTTAGTACAATACATTAATAATGCTGTATGGTGGTATATTTAATGCTTCCCTTTCGTATTTGACCAATTCTTTGAATAAAAGAATAAAATGCATATTAACTCACCCAAAGAATAATGACATCTGACAGTGAAATTATAATGTGGTCTAAACCATTTTAACAATATTCACAAGCATACATTCTGTCATCTGAGAAATGAATAAAGTATGATCTCTCATAAGGCTGAGGTTAGAGTGATCTATGATTCTTATAGAAACAAATGTTTCTTGCGAAACCTAACAAAGGAAACCAAAAACCAAAAAAAAGGGACAAAAGCTAAATATGAATTCATGCATTACAGCAGTTTCTAGGAATCTGCTGTTATAACCCATTGTCACTCGTTCTTCCAAATAACAGCAGTAATAGCAGCACGCTAAGACTGCATATTGTTTCGGCTGCACATGAAAGCAAAAGGGCTCAAGGCATCATCCGACTGAATCTGTCTAAAAACATATTAGGATACGAAAGCCAAAAAAAAAAAAAAAAAAGAAGAATGAATTTCAAACATGTGAAGAACAGCTTCTGCTTTCTCTTCTACTCTTTAACCATTAAAACCTATTTAAAATTCCCATGGGAGTAATAATCTAAATATGAAACGCATATTGTTTATTCAGATAATACATCTGCTGGACATCAGTGTATACATTCTTGAAGCACTTTGTCTTTGTGACATAATCCCAGAATAATTAAGTTAAACAAGATACAGCATTTAATACATTTTTAATAATAGTGCACAGAGCTGCCCAATCAGGTGTTAGCACTTTCAGCAATCCCAAAGCAATAATATTTCTTCCAAAGAATTGCCCATTAGCCGAAATTCACAAAAAGGCATCCAAACTTTATTTAATGCCAAGTCTCATTACTAGTAAATGAGCTGATGACCTGACCTTGTGTTGGAATTTCTTTTCTTTCATTTACAGCATGTCCTAATTAACACCAAGGCCTGCAATAAAACACTGTTCCTTGTTGTTTTTGTGTAGTATGAAAAGACTGAGGATAAGTAACCTCCTCTTTGACTCTGTGATCCTAGGACATAAATGTCATTGCTTTAAACTCCAAGTGCCAATAGTCACGAGTTTTTATTTCACAGTAGAACATCTTCCCTAGACTGCAGGTTACAAATGACACTAATTGTCCCATTTTACCTCTTTGTTTCTGTCTACTTAGTCAACTTTTTTTTAAAATAGTAATCAACTAGCCCAACCACTCTGTTGTATTGTTTACAATAGCACTGATTTTCATACGTACAATACTGCATACAGTAGAGACATGATGAGGTCTACAGATAAAGACTATATGCCTCGTTAAAAGTAAATGTGGCAGGGTAAATAAGATTTAGGATTATTTTATAATCAAAATCACCACTTGTTGAATCACTTTAAAATGACACTGGAAACATGAATATAAATGTTTTAATTTCTTTTAAAGTACAGAAGAGGAGACAGATAAGATTTCTAGTGATCCCAGGGGGAAAAGCTAAAAGACCTCTAAAACAGCACAGGTAACAGCACAGGTAACAGCACAGGTAACAGCACAGCTGGACCTTAACCATCTTACCAATGCACCATCTTGCTCCCTGCACAGCTGTGAGGACTCACAGTATGGTTCCATCTGAACCTTTAAGCAGTGAAAGGGCCTGACCCCTTCACAGCCAATCACGGCTGTGGGCTTGTGGGGGTTTACGCCTGCAGACACAGCAGCAGCTGCTCCAGCGGCCCCCCACTGGGGCTGGCTAAGCTACCTTTTATCGGTGGCTCTATGGCTTTATTAGCAGGCATTTTTAAGAAGCTGTGCAGGGGCGTTTCCAAAATCAGGCATTAATAAACAGCTGCCAAGGGGGCAATTCTGACACTTATTTAGGGAGATGCTGTTGCAGTTTAATGAATGCGGTTGGCCATCTGAGGAGTCAAATAAGCAGAACTGTGCCTAGAAGACACCAAGACAGTGGCAAATACTAGCTTCAATAGAACATAAGCAATTAACATCAGATGCCAAAGCAAATTTTTTTGGAATGGGTGGGTAGGCAATAGTACACACAGTTAAGACAACTACAGTCATGACATCCATCCATCCGGAGACAATCGCGGAGGCTACAGGAGTAACAACCCAGGATGGGGCACCACCCCATTGCAGGGCACACACACACACACACACACACACAAACAGACACATACGCACGGGGGCAATTTGGCAACACAATTATTCTTAATGATTATTTTACTTACTAAATACCATAAAGAACCAGTTTATTGCACATAAAGTAAAAAGGAAAGTTCTTTGAATAAATATGAAAAGGCAGATTTAGTCATTTGGATATTAAGATGTCAGGATACTAATAAAAAAACAGGTTTGTTAAGTATTTCACCTGTCCAGTTTTTATAACACTGTAGAAAAACATAAAATCCCCTTTTCCTGCCTCAGTGATACTTGAGCATGAGAATTCAGCCACAGAAGGTCCTGACCCCTTCCAAAACCATTCCTATGCACAGTCCAGGAGAGATGTCTGTCTCCTGCAACAATGGATTAGAGCCCAGTCAAATGGGGGGGCTCAATCAGCTTTTGACAACACCAAGGAGGGCATCGTCTGCAGGGCAATAAACTTATAATAGAACTGAGGTTTTAGGTCCACTTCAAATCTGCATTAATTAGAGAATTGGGGGCATGTTGGTGGGGGGGGGGGGTTGGGGGGGGATGTTATACAAAGGAAAATTTTTAACTTAAGGAGCGGGAAAGGTTAAC
>JAABNY020000039.1:14316135-14331224 GCA_015164015.2 Brevimyrus niger
ACAAGTATCGCAATTTCTGTAAAATGTGGGTTTCTCGCAGTTGCCGTACAGAATCATGGGACACATTCAGTCCTCCATTTAAACAGACATTTTGTTTGTGTTGTACAACTACTTCCAGCATAAAACTGCTATTACAATACATGCAATATGAAACAGCACTGTATGCGATCCTTGATTTCAGTTTTCTATGTGAACCTCACAAAGATAAACTATCAGGGAGTGCTTTCCCAGTGTAATTACTGGAAGTGCCGAGTAAGATGCTGGAAACAGAGCAGAGAAATAAATAATAATCAGATCAGACAAGCACTTCATGCCTCAAAGCAGGCCCAGTAACCACCCACTTACAGAGGGGGGGGGGGGCCGGAAAAGTGTACATGCATAGGCCTTCTCAATTAACTTTCAGCTGCCATGCAGAATGCACCTTTGGAATCATTCAAGTTTTGTTTTCTTTGCATCCTTGTACAACTGTACTTCTTTTCTTTCCATTTCCACTATTCTGAAGAGCAAAGGGTGTTTTAATGCGATACAAAACATTTTTCTAATACTTTTGGATTACACTTGAATATATATTTTTTTAAAAAAAGGTTATTTTTAAACAGTCATATCCTGTTATGCAACCTAAATCATGCTGGTGGCTCACTAAATATTGTAAGGATTTGTACATGCAACACAAATGTTTATTTTTTAAATAAAACAGGGGCAGATGACTTTAGTTTGAGATCCATCCCTATAGCATACAATGAACTTGAAAAGGAATCATTTCAAAATGAAGACTTATCATACAGATTAACTGCTTAGGCACAAAATTAAATGGCTAGTCCTCTATCGTTTTTTTTTTCTGCCATTATTTCATGGCATTTTGGGAGTCCTACCATAAATTCATTGAATGAGTAATTCCATAAATTTGGATAAACACATCGAGAAATATAACGCACTTGTCAAACACCTATCATACAGTTAATAGGGCTAAATATATTTTGGGTCAATAATTTTGTGTTTAAAAAAAGATTTTACTGGTGAATCTCCATTTAGTGACCAGATAAAATTCCAAGACAAACTGAATAGAGAAATAAAGGACACCATGAGATGATACTGAGGGCTGTCATACAAATAATGGTGACACAAGTATTACCATAACAATAAACATGTTTTGGTAACCTCCTTATATCTTTCACAGTATTTCATTATGACCAACAAAAACCCCTCCTTCGTTCCATATGGCTAGATCTTCAATGAACAGGTTAGCACCATAAAGCATTACAGCTTTTGGGTAGTGTTACCGTTTAAGACTGCACTGTATCTCAGAATGTTAGTTTTCTTAAATATTAGAAGGCTGCAAATGTGTGTTAAATCCCGTCTGCAATAACACACATTCAAAAGAAGATATACAGATTTTAAAATGGCTTACAAATGACAATACTTTACATACATATTGTGAATAATATGTAAATATGCAAATTAATCCAAAGTCTTTTTAAAACTCCACTGTCTTAAACAAAGTGGCACCGCAGAGTGATAGACATCAGGCTCCCTCTTGTGATTTCTGATTCAGATTTTTGGCCTCCCTCTTGTGATTTCTGATTCAGATTTTTGGTCTCCCTCTCTGGTACTTGATGTTCTCATTTTTCACGAGCAGGCCTAAAGGCATACATTTATACTTCTTTATAAGGTATACAGAATGCTTGAATTAGCATGTAAATAGGTAACCATAAATTAGTTTGTTTTCTTTAAGCAACTGCAGAAGTAACAGTAACATAACTCACCAACTGTGAGGCTACCATGCATTTTCATAACAAACTGAATATACCAGCACACTGAACTAGTATCGCAATCTGACCAATCCAATGCAACATAATGCATGCATAACTATACTTTAAACTTACACTTTACAATTCTGTCAACTTGGAATAAATTAAATGGAATAAATTGTCAACTTGAAGTATTCAATCTTCTTGTCAAAAAACTGCTTTAATAATTTCATTTAAATATATAACAAAATTTTACTTGAATGTCATATGCAACAAGAATTGGAGTAAAATATGCTGAGGCCAGAGATCTACTGACTTTATTATTTATGTGATAGGCAGCATTCATAAAGTCAGCAATGCATAGTTGAATTTTTCAAGCCTGTACTTATATCCTGCTCCAAAAATGAAGTGTCAGTGACAACATCAATGTTGCATTTTCACATCAGATGCAATTAAGTAACCATAAGTAAAACTAGTCTTAAGCTTTCAAAGAGCCTACAGATTAGCTTCCTAACAGAACAGATGGGATGTTCATCCAGGTAAAAGTGGATCCATAAAGTGTTACATTCATTGATAAGTTCTATAACCCCTATATTTTGGGGGAATATGTTTCAGAATCGTGTCGGTAATTAAAAGTCTCAACCATTTTGACTTCCGGCCGTTCCCCAGGATTCGCCCACACTGCTCCTGCCGATAACAGATGGGATGTTGAGCCACCAGACGTGTGTGTGTGGTCTTGAGCTCCAGAATGAGTCCATCCTAAGCTGCCATGTAATAAGGACTCCCTGTCTGGTCAGCCCCCAGACAGTCTGGGGCTGTATTAATGTAGAGGCTGAAGTGCTTCAGAAAAGCTCTGTGCCACAAGTCAGACCTGCTTGACCAATAGGCTTCATGCAAATTTAAAAAAGAACCCGGTGTCTTATTATAATAAAAGTAACAAACATCAAATAAAGATAGTTATACACAGTGTGCAGAAGATAAACTTCTGCGCAAATAAAATTGCATCAAGATTCTGTTTATGACAAACTGTCAATTCCTTTCATGTCTATGTAACCATGTTATCTAATTTTTTCCATAATAATGCTGTAATGAAATGCAAGGGTTGTGCAACATTGCTGGTTGCTAGTGAAGTAATGGATGTGAAGGTGGAAATTCCCTTGAATTTATGAGCAATATAAACCAATGGGTTGTACTTTCCCCTGCGAGACTGGAACATCTTTATACAAGTTAGAATGTGTCTTCAAGAAACTGCTCACTTGTGGTGAGCAAACATGGCTCACAGCATTTCAAAACACAGAACAGGTTACTTAGTGATCTCTTACAGCAATGTAAACTATGTTCTGCTCTCTCACTATGAACATTTCATAACTCGAAAAGATGGGAATTGCAGTGTTACGCTTCAGGAATTACTCAAGTTAAATCAGAAAAGATGACAATGGAGCAGCTGAAAATGTGAAGCCGGATTTGCTGGACACTTTTCTCCATTTTATCATCTTTTCCTTGTCTGAGATACTGCATTCACATCATCAATATAATGAGTTATAACACAATAATGAACACATAATTTTCTACATCCAAAACATTAAACTAAAAAAAAACCTTGGTCAAATTCCCAGCACTCTCGATATTTAAACATTTTATGCAAGTATTTTAATGCTGTGCGGGTTTAAAAATAATAATAATAATAATAATTAAAAAGCAGTATTACTATACCCAATACTTTTATTTTAAGAATATCCAAGCCGTTCTTAAAATAATATTTAATAAAAGGTAATGTCAGAAAAAATTAACGTATATTAACGTTCTTCAAATAAAATAACGTATATTAACGTAAGTATATTAAATTCAAAACCACACTTTTAAAACAATATTCAATTTATCTTAATGGAATTATTTTCCACTACCTACTTTACTTAACAAATACTGCAGTCAAAAACAGAGGCACACATATACAAATAGCCTTGGGCAGATAAGTAGTTTTAGGACAACTTTCCAAGAAACCCAAAAAAACCGTACCATCATTTTACATCGTGTTATCACTTTAATAAAAAAAAAATCTTAATAGTGAAATTATGGAAAAGGTCAGAAAGCTAGCAATTTCCGCAACATGACTGAACGATAATTGCGTATCAGAGAAGACCCTAGTCTTTCCTAATCTGGAATGGTGAAAAAGGGAGAAAGATGGACCGCGAAGAGGTAATGACAGCTCCCCTTACCTGCAGGTTTGGTAGCCTCAGTCGCGTTTGATGAGCTCACGGCAATGCACACTTCGTCCTGGGGAAACTTTTCACACGTGAGCATTTCTGGCCAGGGAAAACCAAATGCCAACATGATAGGGGCACACCCATCCCGCACTGCCTCGCACAGCCAGCGGCAGGGGTAAATGGGTCGTTCCAAGCACACAGGGGCAAAAAGCGAGCACAGTAACACCTGAGTGCTAGGGTGACAGTTCTTGTGCACCAGGGGCACCCAGCTGCCCGCCTGCTGCCTGACCTCAGCCATGGTCTCGTGCTCCAGCAGGTTGGGCAGCAGCATCCGGTTGTAGCCCACGCCTTGACAGAGTCTCAGGTCATCTGGGATGTCCACACACTGGGGCGGCTTGCCATAAATGCGGCCGCCTGTGTGGTAAATATCTGACTTCCAGCTCAGGTACTCATACTCAGAAGCACTGCTCACATAAACCAGCACTAAGACCAGAGCCAGGTGAGACAGTTGCTCCCGCACAGAGGGAAAGTACTTCATTATCAGTAACGTATGTTTACAAGAACAAACCAGCAAGGCTCTCTTTAAGAAGCCTTTGCATTAAAAAAAAATAATTAAAAAAATCCTTAGTTCCAATATCTAAAGCTTTGGGTAGTCCCGCACAAAAATTCGGCGATGTACGTGCGCCGCTCCTCTCTGATTCCCGCAGCTCGCTCACACTACGACCAGCCTAGGTAACATAACCGATAATACTGCCGGCTGGTCAGCGGGAGAACATTTCTGAAGCGCGCCTTAGCCAATGGGAGCGCGTCTCAGCCTTTTGGCAAGCAGATGTAAATGAGGAGGCTCAATTAGCCAATCGGCGATAAAGGGCTTAACTTTCCGCCCCACCCCCAGACCTCGTGCTCATATCTTTACTGAAACGTACCTGGCCTCAGCTGCTCGGGACGGCTTTACACTTAGATTGTGTAGATGCTGTTCGGATATATGCTGCTACATCCGAGCAATATCCGTACGGGCGATTCCAGTAATTATCCTCGGTCTTTGCTGAGGTTTCAAATGAAAAGAAACACTTTCAATTAATTATTAATTGCTTAATCACTTACGTAACACGCAAAGTGCGTCAATGAAAATAAAAGGAGTTTGATTTGAGAGTATTCTACGCACGTTCACTTTTCAGTTTCTCGAAAAATAATACGCCGTTCGTGAACATCTTACTGATGGGGGGAGGGGGATTACGTGGGTAGCTAATTTACGCGTCTAGTGGTCGAGCCTACCTTTCATTCCCGTTAGCAACAGCTGTAAATGTTTTTCTTTAACGCTCCCAATGTCAGACTGTAGAGCTTTAGTTTAGCCAAATACATCTGAACCGCTGATTTTACAGGACCCCCAGGAGATTTATTTTATAGGCTCTGCTTTGAATACTTTATGATTTATTTCGGCTGGTATGTGGCGAAGAAAAAGGAAATGACTTACCCTACTGCAACTTCTTGGAAAAGGCAGGTTCTGAGGAACCTTAATTATTTCCGTCCTTGAATGTGATGCGCTATATTTCCTGCTGTAGAAGTGCGTGATATTAAGTGTTTGCTTGTGGTTATACGTGATCATGACAATTTGAGATTACTTTGAAACCACGGTATTTCGGAAGGGGAATTACTAAGTAACTTTGACAACAACTTTGTGGATGGATTTTCAGTTTTTTTTTTTGTCAGAGATTATGTTAAGTATGGCGATGTACGTGTAATTTCGGACAGAGCAGCATAGGGCTTAATTGCAGATAGTACATTCCTATGTTAATTGTCTTATACACTCGTTGAAAAAATTATCTTGAAGTTCTCGAAACGGCCAACGTATACATTATTCCGAACATCCTAATTTTTGTTCGAATGTCAATAATAGAAAAAAAGAAAAACTGCATAATTTCAAAGACAACATATTTGTAACAGCGCCAGTAATCCGTCTCGGTGGTTCACCAAAGCTGCTTCAAATGATCGTGACATGATCAGTGAATATTTATTACTGTGCAGAGGCATACAACCGCAACAAGTGCATCTGAAGCGAATAGCCGGTGAGGTCTGATTAGCTGTCTGCTGGCTCAAATGAAATATTAAGATAGGAGAGCGAAATGTGACTTAGCAGTCGTGGAACGGGTGCATGTGGAAAGAGCTCAAGGCAGGGATTAAACAATTATTAACCCCCCCAAACTGTAACGATATAAGCCGCCCTTTCATGGACAGTCGTGGTTTCCCAGACCGTATGAATTGGGTTTAAATTGATATAATTGGCATTAAGGTTATAGAAATGTTTGCGTCGGTTCAGCCTTTTCATGTTAATGGAAGATGATTCGAGTCGCAGCGCTAAAATCTAAATTAGCACTGATTTGCGTGCCATTGTCTTGGTAATGCATTTAAACACATTTACAACTACTTCTGAAAAAGTACTGTTTATACAGGATCAGGGCTGTATGAGCCAGCATACACAGCAACCCCTATTTACAGTAGCAATGCTTAGTGAGTATATATAGCTGTTCAAAAGCTTTCTCTGTTGCTTACACTGGAACAATTGACGAACTTTGCGATTAAGAGACCAAAACATTTCTTAATTGTCCCTGGAACTGGAATTTATTTTCTTCGAAATACGTGCCATTCATCGTGTTTTAAGGTAGTCTATGATATAGTATTTTTAGAAATGTGTTAAAACGAATAAGAAAGCCTAGTAGATATTGGTTTTTTTAATAGAAAAAACACACCCAGTGCTCGTTTAATTTAAAAGACCATACGCATGGGAAACTTTCTATGGGGAAACGTGCTATGCTGCTGACACACTGCTTGTGATTGACGGAGGTGAACCATAAAAGACTCGGTTATCTAAGAATTGTATAAAAATGTTTGAAATATTAAATACAGATGAAAATATTGTACATGCACTTCACTTAATTACAGGAACATATATAAAACCTCGACTTGTGTTCTACATAAAATTGCAGCAGCTGTAGTAGATGGCTTATTATGGCAGTCTTAAAATAACCAAAACAACATAATTTTCATATTGGGTCATTACTGGTTTGCAGACTCCATGCTTTATCAGTAGATTTATTCATTCAATCTCTAAGCTGGCAAATATAATTAAAATGACAGCAACCATTCATACATCTCTATCAGGCAATAATAATACAACATAACTGAGAGAGAAGTTACTTTGGAAAGTCATAAAAAGCCAGTTCACTAATTTTAATGTAAAGTCTGACTTATGTGGGCCTATTAGGCAAAAAAAAATTGTTTAAATAACATACAAGTGGGTGTCTAACAAGGGTACAATTTGGACATCTTTATGATGTGATGGCAACGAATAGTTAGCACAAAGATGGTTGCTAAAACTAAACTTTGAGATAATTTAAAAGTGGTGCAGCAGTAAAAAGGTTTTGGCTCATTTTTTTCACTTGAACAAGACAACTTCCCTTTTCAGTGATGTGCTTCTGTAAATATCTGTATTAAATGGCCAACAACCATAATATTTTACATGGACTCAAATGGCATGCAGCCAATACACAAGGACATAAAGTGAGAGGCAGCAAAGCCCCCCCCCCCTATACTTTCTAGTGCCATAAAATGACTTATCATGCTAAAACAGCCATGTAATGGAGCCAAGGCAAGAGTTCAGTCCAGTTGGTGACCAGAGATTGGGCATTTGGCTGAGAGCTTTTATTTATCCCTAACTGCACCAAATGAAAGAAACAGATGGTGATTACGGTAGTTACTTCAAAGGCCCTTCATAAGGCTTGAAAATAAACCCAAGACACTTGTTATGCATACTTGAAAATATTCCATTTCAATCAAATAAAGAATGGGTAAATGAAATAAATGAGAAAAAACACCAAGGAACCCCCCTCAGAAGAGATTTCTCTCTATACACTGTAGTACAAGGAGACACATTTATCAGTTTTTTTTTCTAAAGGTGACTGCTAAACCAGGAGCACTTTGCTGGGTCTGCTGTAAGCTTTAACAATGGAGAATGACTAAATATTTAGAAACAGAGCACAAGAAAATGGAGTGTGTTGTCTGTAGGGTATTAAAGAAATCCATTTATATCCAGAAATATAAATACGTACACTCACATGCATGTGTTAGAGGCCCGAGAAAGCCTATCTAGTACAGCATTCCTGCGCTGTATGTGCACACCTAAACATCTCTCCCCATAACTGGTCCTTATCTGCTCCAAACAGGACTTTTTCGGTATAATCCCTGTACAAGTGTGGCATAGGATGTAATTTGGAAGCAGCAATGTGATGGCGAAAGAAAGCTGAATTGTGTACATAGAGCAAAAGAATCAGAACAAATATGGGTTTATAAGGAAGCTATGTGAGATTCCTTCATTTCTTAAATTGTGACTATTTGTTGGATTAACACACGGTCTAAGAGGCATAATGTCCCATGGGGCAGCAATTAACAACCTTTGTTAATCGTTTTTAGCTCTAGGCATGGAGTTGAATGGTGATGATTAGGTTAATGTCACAGCACATTCATGCAGCTAGGATAATTAACTTATCATGCAAGGAAGAGCACCCAGAATCTTAGTGTAGGCCCCCTGCCATCACATTTAAATCAACACAGCCAGAAGGAACAGCTCCAAGTAGGTGGCCCATTGGTTTAATGGAGGCCTATTGTGTCAGGAATGGCAGAGATCCTTATCAAAACATAAGCATTTAAGTCCAAGAGATGTCAATTAATCTGTTGGCAAACATGACTAACCTAGATAACATCCTGGTATAATTAAAAAAGAAAGGCTAACAGGACACTGTCTAAAATCTCTAATGTAATCTACAGCCACCCCCTCCTAAACATACAGAGACGTCATGCCACCTCCTAAATGCTAATTACATTTTTATTCTAAGAGCATCTACACCAGAAGAAAGTAGCAAGTCTACTGTGGTAGAAATTCAGTCAATCAGTTTCTAGACTCACACATTTTCCAAGGCTGACCTGTCCTGTTACACTATACTGGATAAGTGGTTGGTGGATTGATGGACCAGAAATAATAATAATAATTAATACATAATACTTTTTCAAACATCTGTCCTGAAAACTTTAACTGGAAAGCCTCAATGTACTCCGTAATGAAAAATTTATCTTAAGTAAGTTCTAGTTCCAATTAAAAATATTAGCTCAATGGAGAAGACATTTACGAAAATACACAAAACTACTCTGCCTGGTTTACTTGCAGAGCTGGCTGGTATCTAGTCAAAGCAGTCATTGTGTTACCCCATAAAAAAGAATTTTGCAAGAACAGCCTGCAGTGTGCTGTTGGCTGTGATGCTGCAGCTAAAATTTGTGAAGTTCAGATGTAAAATTCACAACAATTATATTACGGTAGTGTTTCCAGAACCCAGGACCAAAATATTGTTTCGTAACTCCATAACCCAGAGCTCCAGGAAGCCTGCGTGACAATAGGGCATTGTTTCCATTATTCACTACACTGAGTGACACCAATCTTGAATTCCGAATTCAGCCTTAGGACCTGATTTAAAACAGCAATGAATGATCCAGTAGAAAAGTTCACAACAAAGCTCACAGATCAGCTGATGCCATAAATAACAGTCTTAACAGTTTCCAGTTAAAAAAAAGCTGATGAAAAAGAGTTTAGACATTTATTTGGGGAATTGCATCGATCAATATTTGTACGGTCTTCTTTGAGAGCTGTAGTGAATATATTTTATATATCCAGTAAGAAAATGAGAATAAGAAAATGATCTTATCTGATTAAGAAAATGAATAACAATATAGTAAAGATGGTGTTGGGTGGAAAAGCAAATTCATAGTCAGAACCTTTAAAAATAAGGGGCAAAAGCCAAAAAGGAGAATTAGTTTTTTTTGGCCAGCAACACTGTATATAATGACTAAAATAATCTTAATCCCTTGGATCACAGCCCTGAACCTAACTGGCAAACACTATAAAGTGAACATTATTAGAACACACAATGGCGAGATCTCTGACTAATGAATGGAACAAATATTGCAAACTTTTTCTCCCTCCATGCAACACAGAGATAAGCCCTTGAACAAGACCATGGCTGCAGTTATTTTTCCAGTGTTGCCCGATATGATCTGTGAATGTAACATTTAAAGCAGACGTAGCCCTTTAATTATAGACATACCTTTTGAGTCCAATGCGCTAGACCAGAAATTCATGGCGCACTTTGCAGCCTGGAGCTAAGGAAGAATCTGTGAAACACAGCTTTCAGCCGGTGATTATGAATTTGTCAAACGAAGGCCTGGTCCGTGAAGGTCCCCGTGGACCTTGACGCAGTGTGTTTCTGGTCCTCGGCCAGACGTGTCAGCTTGATTTGTGTGAGGAGAAAATGGTAAAACAAACAAGCCCTTTGCTTTTCTTTCCAACTTCCTAGCCAAGTGTCTGGTCACTGTTGAGCTCATCTGCATGTTGTGTTGACAGAGACCAGGTCTTTGGTACCATGTAGTGTGAGAGAGGTCTCACATAATTATTTATTCATACATGGTGTTCATACTTGAATAAAAGCACCTTTTTAAATTTTACATTAGATTAGAGACAAAAATTCACCCAACGGTTTGTCTTTCTACTGCAGACTCTATGTGCACGGAGAGTGTGGGATTCAAGATATGCTTTCAACCTGAGCTAAAACTAGCACCCCCGGCAGGGATGGTAAGTGTTGAATATTTTCCCAAATGTGGCAAAGTGCACCACGCTTCAGTATTTTCCATACCGTGTGTGGTAATGTGCTCTTGGCAGAAGGGGTACAAGTGATCTCACCTACTTGAGGGATATCTGCCACTCACAGCAACAATGCAGTGTAGCTGCTGGAGAACTTGACTCCAGACCTTGGAGTGTTGAGCTGTAATATTTACACCTCAGCCTCTGGCTACTGGTTAGAATTCTTTGGAAAAAAAAGGTGTTTTGCTGGTCAATTCAATTCACTTTTCAAAGTGACGTGGATGAAGCCCCCCTGCTGATCAAATACATCAAGTACAAAGCTGTCACACTTATCAGCCCTCATCAATAACCTCTCAACATCCAATACAGTTCTGCCTTGCAACACACTCATTCCTGATATTTCTGGTTTGCCATAGTGAGAACCACCACGCTAGCAAGAATCCTTGTTACACTGAAATAATGACTCTCAATTCAAACACTGTCAACTGGATATTCAGGTGTTTTTACTGTATACTTACAGGCTCTGATACCCCCAGGACTTGAGAAAGGTGATGTCACTTTATTGTATCTTTTTATCCAATGAATAAGGGCACAGAGCCATCGTGTCTGTCAACAAAAATAAAGTAAAATATTGTACTACTTGGTATATTTTCTGTGTTTTTTTTACTTTATACTTTTTTATAAACAGTAGTTCATGACACCATGCACGTTTCGTCAATGCATATTCGTCTTTTTAAAACTAGGCCTTTAAAAATTATACTTTGAGGGACCCATATAACAGGCTTTAGTTTTGACTTTTCTGTCCCATAACCTCTGCTTCTTACCTGCAGCCTCCCAGGCAGTTTATTCTTTGACCCTGTAACTCACAGCTGTGAATAAATGCAGGACCTGGAGGCCGTGACACATTCCCATGCCCTTCACATCGTAGCCCTGAATGATACGCCTTGTAGCCCCCTGTTAAATCCCAGACAGCTGAAAGGGACACAGGAGCATGCTGACAACCTCTGATCCCCAGACAAGCGGCCACACCATTATCCCTTTTGTACGTGTAAAGGAAATGCATAAAGACCCAAGGTGCCCCCTTCTTCCAGCTCACATCATTATAGCATTCACTGCATTCTTGATTATGGGGTTCTTAAAAGTAGTAGAAAGTGCCAAAAATCACTCAGAAGTAAGTCAACAACATTATGGGAGAGTCATTTACAAGCGTACGATGCGTTTATTTTGTTCTTCAAAACAGCTAAATAAGAAAATGGATGCATGACTTGAAAAATAACTCTGCTTGTTTATATATAAACACTAAGTGTTAATATTAACACAGCTTGGTACTGTTATGTGTTTATATATTTTGTATACAAATGAATAAATAAGTGTAGAAATAACTAAGATTATGTGGTCTGAAACATGTTTTTTCAGACAAGCACAAATAAGCACCGGAGGTGAAATGGGAAATGTGTTTTTTCTCTTGAACATACTTGGGATACCATAAGTATCTATACGAGACGGTCATTATTAATTCAGTTTATTCTGGCTGGTGGTGCTCACCACAAAAATAAACATTCTGTGGTTTATTTATCCTTTACCGACAGCATAGAGCGAGAAGCTACAAGAAGGCATATCTGTGTTGCATTCTGTCAGAGTGCATTTTAAATAAAATGTCTTAGTTTTAGTATAATTTGTAAGGAATAAAAAATAACAATCCATAATACTTTTGCATTGATGCACCTTGTTATCACAAAGGAAGGGCAATGATCATTGGATGCCTACATTTCCATTCTGACCCCAAAGTCTTCTGTTTCTCAGTCTACTGTACTGATGCTGGTGCCCAAGCTTTAATTTGCACACTATCCTTTTGATCAAATGCAGGGTTTTAACATTTAACACTTGTTAAATGGTACTACTTAGCACTAGTACATTAGCACTAGTAAATGGTACTGTGATCCTAAGGCAGCACATGGTCAAAAAGGCAGCTGCCTTTGCATGAACTATAGTATCTCTGTTTTGTGCTCTATCTTGCTGTACTAATATTACTGCTCTGGCATCTCAAGTTTCAGGCAAAATCCTCTCTCTTAGCTTCACTGAAAGCTGGTTCTACAATGGGCACTAATGCAGATTTCGCATATCAGTTTTCTGACTTCTGCCAAATAAATTAATATGTGTATGTTGCAGGTATTTATAAGCAAATTTTATAGACAGGAACACTACAAATCTTACATGCGGCCAAAGTGCAACGCGGAATTGTCTCAGAGTTTGTTTGATAAACAACCAACACAATGTCTACACAGCTGCATGGAGACATAAATATCCTGTAAATGTGGCTCATGTTGCCATACTAAATGAACTATGTGGATTAACTATAAGTTCAAGGTTTGACCCCTGGCTATGTGCATGTGATAAGCCTTTAAATGAAACAGGCTTTGCCGAGTATTTATCTCTGTCTAAATTGGATGTATTCTTGCTTTTTGGCATTACTCAATTGAAAATGTCAGTATAAAGTATAAAAATGTGAAAAAAATAGTTTGACTTCTCAGAATGTTGTTCAGTATGTAACTTACTACTTTGATAAATATTTTTTCCTTATTGAATAATTCAATATGTGTGTGGATTGGGTTTATATTACATTGTGGGGACCAAATGTGTTTTTTTGATATTGTGGGGACCATTTTTATGTCTCCACAATAATCTGTGAATGCAATCAATAAAGTAAAAATGCCAGAAGTCTCATAATTTGTTCAGTTACTTATGGTTACGGTTAGGGCTGGGTAGGGTTTAAGGACATCATATTGACTAGAGTTTTCCCCATAGAAATGAATGAATGAATGAGTCCCCACAAATATATAATTACAAACCTCTGTGTGTGTGTGTGTGTGTGTGTGTGTGTGTGTGTGTGTGTGTGTGTGTAGTCTTGAAGAGCATATCTGTAAAATGCATTATTTTATCCAACATATTTATATATCTTATTATATTTGCATGCTTTTCTATATATTGTCCTTAATGTTAATAATATTCTTTGAAATATACTCTTCTATCTTTAGGACACAAATTATGAGCAAACTCCTAAGTACACTTGAAGGTAAGCTCATGTGTTGAAGACATTTTACAAATGTTATATTTCTCTGTGTATCTTAAGGTTGAATCCTACACGACTGTCAGCTCAAACTCTGCTGGCACAGATCCAGCCAAGTTAGTCCCCTCAGAATTTCTTCTCCGTTTGACTGGCAGTTGAATTGAGAGAATCGGGCATGAAAAACTTCACAAATATACTTCCTCAGACCTCAAACTTCCTGGTACACACAACATTCCTAGTAACCAGGTCAGATGGGACTCTTCTTTAAATGAGTTCTAAAGGCCAAAGGGCAAGCTGTTGGTGAAAACAAGGGAGAAGATGAGAATGCATCAATTCCTGACACTTTCTGTATATCAGGATCTCTTCTACTCGGTTCTTCCCAACGTGTTTGCATCAGAAACTCATTGCAGTTGATGAGGATGACATGCTGCTTGGTGACCAGCCATCATACCCATGAATGTTCACCCTCATGTTTTCTTGCTGACTTTAATAACACTTCTGCATAAATGTGAGCCTTCCATGATGCTAAGTTCAGTACTAACTTCATATTTGATGTGTCTACAAATAGCATGTTACTATACTGCTAATCGATTAAGTGTTTTACTTTAACCCTGGAATGAATTTTAAATTAAAGTTGAATGCTGACAAACTTGTTAATGATTTTAGTGTGAATTTGCTGTAAATTAATTTATGTTTGTATTCACTTCTAGGTTACCAATATTCTTATTTTCTCCTAGCATTGTCATTTTCAACATGCTAAAGCATCACAAAATTAACTTTGTTATATTTATTTATTTATTTGAGTTCGTAGATTCTTAAAACTGAAATGGCTGTAACATAAATTTTAAACAAACTAGCCTCCTTGACAAACGGAGTTTATCAAATACTGGTAAAATGTTCTTCAGTCTCTATGAAATTTTATAGCTCTAGAAAGGCACATAAAAATGCATGTGTTTCCATTCAGAATAAAATAATGGATCTGTATTGAAAATTTTATTGAGTTGCTCATAAATTTAATATTATCCCTTTCCACATCTCATACATCTTGCAATAAATCATTCCAAGATGTAAATTTAAATTGAATTTCCATCCAAAAGAAAAAGTGTTTTTCAGTTTGTCCTTCGTCAAGAACCTGAGCGTCTGCTCTGGAGTGTTTTAAGTTTCATCAGTTTTGTTAATTATGGCAATTTTTTTTTGCCATAGAAGTAAATTTTTAAATTGATGTATCCCTGTTTTTGGTTTTTAATATCCATCCACAAGTATATTATAAAAGATACTCACCATAATTAATGTTGTAATGGTTGTAGTGACCCCCTCCTTGAGCCGACACCTTATCGTGGTGGAGGGGTTTGCGTGTTCCTGTGATCCCAGGAGCTAAGTTGCCTGGG
>JAABNY020000039.1:14331324-14352447 GCA_015164015.2 Brevimyrus niger
GCTGCGCCGGTCTGTCATGGTGAAGAAGGAGCTGAGCCAAAAGGCGAAGCTCTCAATTTACCAGTCGATCTACGTTCTTACCCTCACCTATGGTCATGAGCTGTGGGTAATGACCGAAAGAACGAGATCGCGAGTGCAAGCGCTTATTTAATAAGCGATTATTAAAGAATAATTAATTTCAAATTATTGATTAGAGCTGACTACCTACCTTGGGGGGGGGGTCTATGAGCTTTCTCCCTGTTAATTGTTACTGTTGGCTATAAATGGAGCACAATTCCTAGGCCAGGCCATTTGTCACTCAGCTCTGTTTTTCCCATCATCTTGGTCTTAGCATCTGGGTCTACTATGTGAACTGCAGTATCTGAGTCAGAGTGACATGTCATGGGCATCATGTGATACCTTGCATAGTAAACATGGAACTGGTCAACATGGTCTTGTTCTCTGTGTAGCTGGGGGGGTGGGGAGGTGGAATGATTACTGCCGATTCAATTCCAGGTGCATTAGTGGTACTGTATCGGTATAAGCAATCAAATCATATATGGGTGATAGACATGATAGACAAGCATCCTGACTGTTCCTCGGCCCTTGGGGATGAAGTGTTTTTAAGGAGGGGCACTGACAAAAGAGAGAGATAGAAAAATCCCCAACAGAAAGAAAGAGTCTGCATTACCAAGCTGCCAGTGTTGCAAATGGCTAAGAGGTCAGCAAGGAACTTGAGCCTGTTCCAATTCAATCTTTTTTTTTCTCAGGATTGCCCAAAACTCAGGGTCAGACAGATCGTCTGACCTTTGACCTTCTAATTCACGTTTTTCCGTAATTACCTTGAGGCAAAAGCCCCCTGTCACTCCCAGTGAAAAGCAATGTAACAATTTGTCTTTTCAATTGTCTGTCAGTCACTCTCCCCTGCTTCTTTTCAGGGGGTGTGTATGGGTTCTTTTTTTATTTCTATGTATTTATATATCGTGCCTGGAGAAGTGGGGGTTGACTGGTCATGGTGAACCCCAAGAAAATGGTTTCTTTGTTAGCTATAGTTTCCCATTAAAATCACCAGTGTGCTTGCCCTCCCTCTGCTTTCACTCTGTCTCTCAGTTTTGAGACTAACTATCTTTCACTTGTTTACCATTCCTTGAGTTTGAGGGGACAGGGTAATTGTATTGCATTGCATTGTTATTGTATAGCCCATATTAATTAGCCTTTTAAATGCATTTGCTTAGCAGGTAGGGATGCCTGTTTCTGGTGGCTTATTTATAGAACCTTGTTTGTGGTCTGAGGTGTTTCTTTTTGCACAAGAAGATGTGAAGTTGCATTATGACGTGTTACAAAATAACATTCTGTAACAGCAAATAGCCAAGGCGATTGTAAAAATCTGTTAACACTGAAAGCCTAAAGAGGATTGCATTGGTTCACACAGGCCCAGCCAGGACTGAAAATGTGTCATTTATTTGGTTGATTGTTTATTTGAAGCAATTCTGGCTTTTACTCATTCTCAGACTTCAGATTAAGTCACATTGGACATCAGTACTGGCCAAATCTCATCCTTTGTGTGTGATTTAAAAAATCCTCCTGGTTCAACATTTAGTAAATTTACCCAGAATCATTTCAGAATAGAGCTGCCAAGATTTTTTTTTCCCCAGTAACAACCCAAGGGGTTTTTCAGGAAACAAAATGAATAGACTATGTGGCGGGTGTGGAAAGCAGAAGTTCTCGCCCAGTGAGATCTGCCAAGACCAGGAATCAACGTAATATTGTACACATATGGCGAGTTCTTCCAAATTGAAATTAACTACATATTAATGTGCAGTGAATTCCAGAGTAATAGGGCATTTCAAAATGTTCATTATCCTGCTCCTATCTAAGTTGTGGTTCCAATTGTGGTTTAACATCTAAGACTTCATTTTGACCTCTAAAGGACACAACAGCTGTGAGAAAGGCAAGAAACAAATACCAACTTTTTACTTAAAAAAATAACGGCATACAGTCCAAGCCCAAGATAATAAAGAAGAGAAATTATGACTGCTAGGCAAGTCAAAATTATACTAAAAACAGATTCACAATACACAATCATACAAGAGTTTTATTAGTTTTTCTAACACTCATATGATCAGTTGAACCTACACCAGGTGACTGTAAATGAAAGGTCACTGTTTACATATGAGGGATACAAAGATGGATGGTATTTGAGAGATAGCAATATGTATTGCTAGGTTTGAGGAAATCTTGAAAGCATAATGAAACCTTGCCTGTTCAGAGATGCAGTCCTTCATGTAATGAAATAGTCAATTATTCTGTGTAAGGGGCTGGCAGGCAGGCAAGCTGACCAGTAAGTACAGCAGGGTGCATGTTCATGAAAGCCCAACCACCTCACAAATTTTGTCGGCTTATTTGGTTAGAATTCCTGTAAAATCTTCATCCATCATCCTGATTGATATGTTGTTATTAGTGTCAGAGTAAAAAAAAAAATATGTGCCATAGGTTTTGTTGATATTACGAGGAGAATTTTGGTGATGAGCCAGTGATGTAGTCTGGAAACAGCTCCCCCATTCTCCTTCTGTTCTCCTAGACTTTGGGGGGGACATGAAACACAAACACTAGTTTTAGAGCAGAGCATAAGTGATCTGAGCCTGTAACAGATCATAATGGCAGTAGCTGGCCACTTAATCTAACAGGTCATCTGTTAATCACAGGATCTACTGAAAAGTGCAGGTTCTGTAAATTTTATCCAGACCCATGCTTTTAACTGTAAAGAGGACTTCTCAAACAAAAGAGAAAAGCATATTTCTCATAGTGGTGCAGGGCTATGGTTTAGGGGGATGCTTTTTTTCTTTAAAATCCCATTTCTGACTAATTTCTCCTTTAAGAATTGTCTGTGCTTTCTAATTCTGGTTCACTGCCTGAAACGGTGTTTTTCAGTGACATACTGGCTGCCCAACCTGTCCTGAAAAGTAAATTTCTAGCTATGCTTACATTGTATTCTATTGTATCCGTGCAAGTTACTAAACTGAATTGAAACTACAATGCAAAACACAATATATTGTATTTTGCAACTTATTAGTTATATGCTAGACCACTTGTTTAAAATTTCAGTTGTCGCCTACATAGTAAAAACTGTCTCCTACAGTTGTTCTACATAGTAAAAAGTAAATATTGCAGTTTGTTTCACAACCGAAAGCTAATGTACAAACTGTGAAGTCTTTCAGTCTTATCGAGGTGCAGTTTTGAGCTTTATAAATTAATGACATTTTTTAAATAAAACCTTTGACATTTTTCAAGCTTTGGTGTTTCCCAAGGCTAACAATAATTTGTTGCTAATATAGGGATGTCTCTAGAGTAAGTTCTAAAAGCACTTTCTTTACTGACAACCACAGAGGTAAAACAAGAGCAATATGTTTGTACAGGGCCGCAAAGTCTAAACAAACGGAATTTCAGTGCTCCCCAGAAATCTGAAGACCTTTCAGGCATTTTGAAAGGCAGTGCGCATGCTTAAAACAGTGGAATCATATGGACTCGAAAAGGAAGAGGTTAGACTATGAAAGGATGTTTTAGCTTTGAAGAGACATGGTATTGCACAACCAAGGAAGTGCATGAGGTCATTGTGCCTTCACGTCACTGTGATTTATCGCGGTTTGGGACAAAAACAAGCTACCCCTAAGCCAGATACAGATATTTGTCAAAATGAGGTTTGGGGATCATAAGTGCAACATGGATTTAAAAATTCAGAATGCAATTACACTATATTAAATCTTACAAAGGACATATTACAATACAACTGCATGACCACATTAAAAATAAAAGAACAATACATTTGTTAATAAAAGAGGTCGGGAACCTGGCGGAGGTCAGGAACCTGGCAGAGGTCCTACGCTGCCTGGGATGAGCCGCTTAACACCACACCAAAGCAGAATGAATAAGGTATGATGGCTTGAAAAATACTCCCAAATTTTACCATTACAGTACATGAATATAAACTTACATGACTGCATTTACATTGCATGAATTTAAATGAAGGAGGGATAAGAAATGAAAACACATGCTAAGAAAATTACTTTATATTACTATGCAAATTTACTGAAGAAAATGCAAAAATGCAAATATATGCGATATCTGGAATACATTCACAAAATATTTCCAAAACATGATGTCTTTGAACAGTAAGCCTCCAGCAAACAGACAAAGGTCACAGATACAGCGACAGGAGCCACCATTCGCTTTCCATTCCACTTAGCCTGTACAGCAGATTCCTAACATGGTCCTTGGGGACCTGCAGACAGTCCTTGTTTTTGCTGCCTGTCTGGCAGGGAGCTGGAAGGAAGCAAAAACATTGACTGTCTTTGGGTTCCTGAGGACCGGGCTGGGAAACACTGCTATACTGGGTCAGGGGGATGCAGAGCATATCCTGGAAACAAAGAGTGCAAGGCGGGGAATAACGTAGGACGGGGTGCTGAACCATTCACACACGCAGACATGAGTTTATACAATGGGGGGGAGACCCCACAAGAGCAGTACAAAATATGCAAACCTCATATATGGACCAGTATAGATCATAAACTAAATAACCTCAAGATTTAATGTTTTGTTTGTTTTTTATTATTGTTGTCTATATGTGATTCGTGGACTTAGAAAAGGGGGTCCTGTGGGGGGGGGGGGGCTCCAGGAGTATGAGGTACAGGGTCTGTTGCTGCGGGTTATCAACAAACAGAGAGACAGATTGGTTTGCGTTGCCAGCAGTAAGTCAGATTCACTCCCAGTGTGCGTTGGCCTCCGTCTGGGCTGCACTTTGTCATCGATTCTGTTCATGACTTTTGTGGAGAGAATTTCTGGGTGTAGCCAAGGGGTGGGGGGGGTCTGCTTCAGGGGCCTCGGGATTCGCATCTTTGCTTTTGGCAGATGCTTGGCATCATTGGGCCGTGACCTGCGGCACTGGGGCAGTTTGAAGATGGGTGTGAGGCAGCTGGGATGAGAGGATCAGCACCTCCAGGTCTGAGGCCATGGTTCTTGAGCAGAAATGGGAGGACTGCCCTCTCCCGGTGGGGAATGAGTTGTTGCCTCAGGAGGAGGAGTTTAAGTATCTCGGGGTCTTATTCACAACAGAGGGAAGAAGGAAGCGGGAGATCAACAGACGGATCGGTGCAGCGTCGGCAGTAACGTGGACCGTTCTGTCGTGGTGATGAGAGAGCTGAGCCGGAAAGGAAAGCTCTCAATTTACCGGTCCATCTGCGTTACAACCCTCACCCATGGTCATGAGCGCTTGGTGGTGACCGAAACAATGAGATCATGTATACAAGAAGCATGAATGAGTTTCCTCCACAGGGTGTCTGGGCTCAGCCTTAGTGTTAGGGTGAGGAGCTCCTCCAAATTGAAAGGAGCCAATTGAGGGGATTTGGGCATTTATCTAGGATGCCTCCTGGATGTTTTCCTGGGGAGGTGTTTCATGTCCATCCAAAAGGAGGCCCCCGGGGCAGACCCAGGACACACTGGAGAGATTATACACTATAGTATCAAAAGTACTGGGACACCTGCCTTCAATCACACCTAAACTTTAATGACCTCTCATTCTTAATACACAGGCTTTAATATGGAGTTGGCCAGCCCTTTGCAGCATTAACAGCTTCAACACTACTGAGAAGACCATCCACAAGGTTAAGGAGGGTGTTTTTGGCCATTCTTCCAAGAGAGCATTTGTGAGGTCAGGCACTGATGTTGGATGAGAAGATCTGGCTCTCAGTCTAATTCATCTAATTCGCTCTAATTCATCCCAAAGGTGTTCTGTCCGGTTGAGGTCAGGGTTCTGTTCAGGCCAGTGAAGTTCCTCCACACCAGACTCATTCATCCATGTCCTTATGGACCTTGTTTTGTGCACTGGTGCACAGTCATGTTTGGAACAAGAAACTGGCCGTCTGTTCCCACAAAATATGGAGCATGAAATTAAACTGCAACATTAAGAGTTCCTTTCACTGGAACTAAGGGGTCAAGCCTAACCCCTGAAAAACAACCCCACACTATATCTATCTCCACCAAACTAAACTATCTCCACCAAACTTTACACTTGGCTCAATGCAGTCAGACCAGTACTGTTCTCCTGCAACCATCAAACCCAGACTCATCCATTGGATTTCAAGACCGATAAGCCTGATTCATCACTCCAGAGAACTTATCTCCACTGCTTTAGGGACCACTGCATCCAACATTTTGCATTGCAGTTGGAGAGGGCTTGAATGCAGCTGCTCAGCCATGGAACCCCATTCCATGAAGTCCTCTACATAATATTCTTGAGCTACTCTGAAGGGCACATGAAGTTTGGAGGTCTGTAGGTATTGACTCTGCAGACAGTTGCCGTCTTTTCCACACTGTGCATGCCTAGGTGCTTGATTTTATACACCTGTGGCTATGAAAGTGATTGGAATACCTGAATTTAATGATTTGGAGGGGAGGAGTGTCCCAATACTTTTGGCAATATAGTGGCAATATCTCTTGGCTGGTCTGGGAACATAAGGATAAGCGGAAGAAAATGTGTGGATGGATGGATGGATGGATGGATGGATGGATGGATGGATGGATGGAAGGATGGGTTTCCATTGTGCACTGAAACTCTTACAGGCATCTTGCAGGTCATAGTGCTGAGGCGCTGTGCTTTTCTAATTATTATTATTACTTATTGCAATATATGCAATATTATAGTTATATATTATTATATATTATTAGTATGTTACATAATGCAGATATTTGCAGTATAAATATTTATTACAGTTTTTATAAATATTATTATTTACATGCCAAGTAAATTAACCTCATGTGTACACTCTTATTGAATCACATAAACATGGTCAACATTGCCAACTAAATTTAAACATTGCTGCTGTCACAATAAAGTGGTTTCATGAAACAAACATGAAATGATTAAAACATGACGAAATACCATAATGAAAACACCTCCATAACCTACACAAAGTAATGGTATATGTGGTAATTGAATATTTTTAGACAATCCACTGTCATAACTATGATCATAACAACAAACAGCTCATAACAATGAAAAAAACATACTTTAACCTTGCAGTGTGTTTCCTGGGAAATACAAAGAAAAAAAATATAGTGATAAACACAGCAGGTCACAGTATAGGTACAGATTGCCACTCATTTACTTTTGGGTTGGATATAGCTCAGTGAGACAGTGTATGTTTGACATGTATATGGTCTTGAGTTACATCCCCAGTATCCCCACACCCACTTGCAGTATAGTGGTAGTATAGTAGTTAGTATACCTACTATCAAAGCTGTTGATCCAGGTTTGATTTCTGGCCAACACTGCTTTTTTTGCAGTGCAATCATAGCATGTTTGTCTCCAAGTCCAAAGGCTGCATGTTAGAATCACAGCAAGCTAAATTTGGAGGCTTTAAGCTTCAATACTGTGTGTGGCTCTGGTGGTTAGGTCTCCTTAGTACCCTTGAATAGAAATGGCACCGGTTCCAATCACATCGCCAGTAGATTGATCACATCACTCCAAGGCCCATAACCTTGAAAAATGCTCCAGGGTTGCAGGATCGGTAGCTGACCCTGCAAGCTTTGTTCTCGCCTGTATATGTGTGTATGTCT
Source organism: Brevimyrus niger (assembly GCA_015164015.2). Classification (NCBI taxonomy): domain Eukaryota; kingdom Metazoa; phylum Chordata; class Actinopteri; order Osteoglossiformes; family Mormyridae; genus Brevimyrus; species Brevimyrus niger. The sequence goes on from JAABNY020000039.1 coordinate 14,338,915, forward strand.
CATAGGAGAGACAGGATATGTGAAAACCAAAGAACTTCCATGTACTTTTGATTGTACAATGGCGAGCAAAGTATCATTATTACTAAATAGGAAGGAAATGACTAAGTGAAGTAATGGCCAAATTATTCATTGTACACCTTTTTAATATTAGTTCATTTATGAGTCTAGCGATTTTCTGGTTACGCTATGTGCTCTGAACACAGAATCTAAAACAATCATTAGTTCTTCCGTAGCTATAAACATAGTTTAAAAATAATGATGTGTTACAATGTACTAAAGCAGAGAGTTTACTTTTCCAAATAACAAATCACAGAATCACTGTACTCAGGGGGGCTAAATTTTGCAGTTGTGATATAATTAAATCCATTATTGTACTGACCAGCTGTATAATCAAATATGAGAAGCCAAAATATAATAATAATAAAATATAAGAGTATACATATTCCATCGATTTCGAATAAAGACCAAACAATGACTGACTATTAGTAGTTTAAATGGTATAAGGTTACTTACCAAATCTGGAAAACCCATATAATGAAAACAAGGCAAGGAAAAAAGATGAAAGAAGGTCATAGTGAAGCTGAGAAGAAAAGAACAAACTGAGAGAAACTGAAGTAAAAGAACCAAAGCTCCAGTGACTTTGTTGTGCTCAAACGATCCTACAATTGAGGATTTTTTCAAGCCCTTACAAAGAGCACTCCACTCTCATGTAACTTTAAACCAATTAAAATATCGTTATTGCTGTGATGATTCTTCATTTGAAAGACTACTTATGGTGCAATATTACTGTTTTATTACTGTGCTGGGTATGGAAACTGGCATTAGCAATACAATGTATGTATACATGGGCCCATCTATTTGATTTATTTGATGCAAAAGGAACTTCCATATTCTAGTTGCGAGATTAAGGATTCGTTTGAGGTATTTCGGGTGTACAGTTCTTCGTGCCGTGCAATAGTGTGAAATAATGTCAGTGTCCAAATCTCTGTACAGACGATATATCCTCTAGATCTGGAATTAATTTTTCTGGGTCTGAGGTGCATAAAAGCTAAAAGATGATCTCATATAGCCTATTGTCAAACACAATTAGTGCTGGTTTACCCCAGTTACACTAATTACTCCATTAAAGCTACAGAAAATTGATGCAACACTGAAAAGGAAATTTGCATCTGTGGTTAACTGTGTTTTCTATTGCTGTAAATGATAATGTGATGTTAGCTGCCAAGCTAACAGGACCTGCCTGTTTGTGGGTTAAGAGACTCAGATTTTTTATCTCAGATTTTACAAACAAGTCACTCAATGCTATATTACCACTAGATTTAATATTCTTCTGCCTCCTAAGATAGTCAGTGCAAAATTACATCAGCCCAGTAGCCCAGTATAGCTGGAAGTAATGGGAAATACCCCATTCTTTTAGTAAATGATGCTAAAGAGGATATTAAAAAGCTAATAAACATTTAAAAGGAAGAAACACTACTCTTTAAATATTTACCAGGCTGCCAAAAACCATTGGCACTACAGATTATGTGCATAATGTGGAAATAAGAACATTTTCCCTGTTTTTAATTTAATTAATTCATTATGGATGTTAGAACAAACATAAAAAAAGATTTCTTGTAATTCACCACAATTGTTTTAGATGTATTATGTGATGATTTAGATCTGATTTATTTTAGATAAATACAATCCAACAGTTGAATCCAGTACCTATTAGTCTGAACCATTTGTCAGTGCTTCTGAACCCAATGTCAATAATGCTACATCAAGTTCATTTTGTGTGATTTTGTACTCTGCTGAGTAACTGGTCATAGGCTGATCTGGTCTCAGTTTGTTTGGCATTAAATTAATTTAAAGGGATCACTTATTTTAGCCTAAGTCCATCATATGGCTTTGCTGTTATGTTTTTGCTGTAAGCTCTTCTGCTTCCTACGCCCATATTGCTTAGAACCCATTGAGCTTTATATAACAGTTGGCAAGCCAAACCCTTGCAGCTTAACTCATCTGGCCATATTGCCATCCAGTCACGCCTGTGTCATATACTAATCCCCTCATTCTTCTTAATCGTGGTGCTTTTCCAAGTAGTCCTAAGGGATCATCAACTGCAGAATATTGTTTTTTTTTGTTTCCATTGTTTGGAGACAAGAGAGATTAAAGTGTTCAGAGTTGTTTGAGGATATACAGCTTAATTGTGTAACTATTTAAACACTGAAACAGTTTACATACATAATGGCATCACAACCTCAACATCATATTTAGGGTTACTGGGTAACAGGCTAAAAAAGTATGTCCAGAGGATGAACCTGGGCTAAGCGATTTCCTAACTCCAGCCCAGAACACATCGCAATAGAAATATAGTTTCATGACTTGAATGTGGATCTGCAGTTGGCCTGCATTAAATGCCACAGGAGTTTTCACACACCATTATTTTGACTGTGTACACTCCCCTGACCCCACCCCCCACCATTGCCAGACTGCACTCCCAATGGAGATCATGCATTCTGTGGTCGGCAAACTCTCCATCAATAATCCCAATGTTTTTATTGCAATTCCTGGGAATTTAAGTCACGTGTCACTCTCCTCCACCCTTAACAGGTTTTGTCAGTTTGTCGATTGTACCACATGAAAATAAGGACCTTGGACCTTTTATATGCCAATGCTGAAGTTGCTACACCACCCTAGACCACATCTTTCCACAGTCTGGTCCTCTGTTTGCCCACAAACAAGCCCATATTTCTCTCACTGCTTTTTACCACCAGTACTGTGCTGAAGTAGAAGAACGAGGAAGCTCTGCATGATGACTTAGGGGAGTTAGACTGGAACATTCTGTTAATCACATGGGAGGGGGACAAAGAGGAAATTAAGCAGGTGCATAAAGAGTAGAAGAAGGTGCTCTGTGAGATGGAAAAACCACTTCAGGGTCATCCTGAAGTGCAAGCTATATCACATCAGTGTAATGGTGCTGTGGAGTTAGGTGAAGATTGTCACCAGCTACCGCCAGACTGGAAATATTCAACTTTCTTTCAACTTTTAAAGTAAATACATGCATGAGCTGTGTGATGATACTCAGTGGTTGCCACATATTAAAAGTTGATGCTTTTTCCTTCACCTGGTACTCCACTGTAACTTAGGGTCATGAACCTCTAAACCTGGACAAACCCTCAATTTTTGAAAATCCACCCAGATGCCTGGACAGTGGGCCAAACAGAAGATTTGTCCAGGGAAACCTGGATGTATGGCAACCCTGATTTATATTTTTTATGATTTTGTGACCCAAATCATTTCCGGTATTGTTTTTGGCTTACGCATCATCTGAGTTTCTCCAAAAATATCATCTTAAAATCGTTCACGGCAAACTCGTGAACGCCGAATCCGAATGTAATTTGCGAATGTGAAGGATGTAAATTACTATTCTCGGCAAATATTTCAACCTGAACATTAGCTTTAATACCATAACGCTCATTGTCACTTGCGTCTACCCCAGGATTTCCCTTTGGCTCCCTCTCCACCTGCCTATTCTTTTCTTTGCATTTTGCTTGTTTTAAAATTATCAGCCATAGAACATCACCTTTCTTAACACCATGGTTTCGCAAGTTTAATCATCAGTGCATGTATATGTTTGTACTCCCAGGTGCAGGTAAGGAGAGCAAAAATTCAGCAAAAAAAAAAGACAAACTAGGAAAAAAGAACAAAAAAAACTTTTGATCACAATTCATTAATGCGGTACCCGTGCAGGAGCAAAACATCCTAATGATTGTCATACACTGACACAGATGTGACGGCGTGAATGTTTAACTTGCACACTCTCAATTAAAGTTTGCATATGCGACCATTTTTGGTTGCAGTCTAGAGTTCTGCTGTGCAAGACAAGCCTGAACATGCTCCATTTTCTGAGGAAGCTGCTGGAGAAGTTGTACCAGTCCAAGTTGGGCAGTATACTTCTCTATGATTTCATGATGCAGGGGATCCTTCCTTCCTACCTGCTGCAATCTGACTACAATGACTCCTCTTTCACTGGCCATAAAACATCAGTCATGTGTCTCATTGTGTAAGACAAAATTTATATGATGTCAGCATGATCATACATGACAGTCGGCCAGTAACTTATGTAAATATTGCTCTTCAATAATGGACTTCTTCAGAGTTATGTCAACAACATTCGCTGTAGTGTTTGCCATGTTGCTTCAAAGCTACTAGCTCAGCTTAAACACACACACAGCTAATTAGCAAGCTAATTACCAGACCAGTCTACTAAAAATTACTGAACCTCTAAATTAAACAATCAAACTCAAAACTCACATGGGCATCATTAGATCTGATCACTCAGGGCTAGAGCCCCGAGTATTTTACTCCTAGTCCTCAGTATTTTAGCCCTGATGTCAGTCTTCCTTCAAGAAAAAAACTCAAGCCCCCTCTCAGATTTGAAGGGTTCCTTCTCCCAACCTCTGTTTGTAGATCTCTCCACAGGTGCTCTATGGGATTTAGATCTGGACTGATTGCAACTATTTGTCTTAAACCATTTCTGGGTGCTTTTCGAAGTTTGCCTTGGGGTCATTGTCCTGCTGTAAGACCCATGACCTCCGGCTGAGACCCAGCTTTTTGACATTGGGACCTACACTGTGCCCCAGAATTCTTTGGTAGTCTTCAGATTTCATATTACCATGCAAATAGTCAAGACTACCAGTGCCTGAAGCAGCAAAGCAACCCCAGAACATCAGTGAACCTCCTCCATGTTTGACTGTAGGGATCATGTCCTTTTCTTTGAAGGTTTCTTTTTGCTTCAGGCAAACGGTAGAATGATGTGCTTTACCGAAAAGCTCTATTTTTGTCTCATCTGTCCAGAGGACATTCTCCCAGAAAGATTGTGGCTTCCACAGGTACGTATTAGCAAACTCCAAACTGGCTTTTTTTATGTTTCTGTCAGCAGTGAGGTTCTCCTGAGTCTCCTGCCATAGTGTCCCTTTTCATTAAGATGGCAACGGATAGTGCGAGCTGACACTGTTGTACCCTGTGGCTGCAGGTCAGCTTGAATTTCTTTAAATGTTGATTAAGGTTCCTTATCTACCATTTGAACAATTCTTTGTTGTAACATTTCATCAATCTTTCTCTTTCGTCGACGTCCAGAGAGATTAGCTGCAGTACCATGGGCTGTAAACTTCTTTGCAATGTTGCACGCAGTGGACCCAGGAACATTAAGATCTCTGGAGATGGACTTGTAGCCTTGGGATTGTATGTGCTTTTCCGTGATTGTGGTCCTCAACGGCCGAGCATGCATGAACACCATAAATTTCCCAGGCCTGATAATACTGTTAAGCATCACTTGACATCCTTCCAGACAACATCCAACTGAATATATGTCTGAATTCCCGTAAGGTTAAAATACACTAAAAAAATCTTGATTGGCTAACAGGACACAGCAGATGTAAGTGTCCATAGTGTATCATGTGTTGCTGGCATAAACAAAGTGACTGCACTGTCAGCTGTACAACGGTATCTAACCTATGTATATGTATTAATTGAAAGATTGCTGGTTTAATTCCCCGACCAGCAAGGCACCACTGGGGAACCCTGAGCAAGGTTCCATCCCAAGCACTACATTTCGTTGTTGTGTGCTGTGGTGTGTCAAGAATTACCACTGATCACCAAATTCTAATTCTATACTTGAAAGTGATAATAAACAAGTATGTTATGCATTATTGTGTTTACCGTACTTAAGTTGTTAATTTAATGTGTACTCTCTCTCTCTCATACAAAGCATCTTGACTATTGAGGCAGTACATTATAGGTGCACTTATACCATATAGACCATATAGACAGAACGTAACCCCAACATCAGGCAACGCATACCTGTGATACAATGTGTAATTTTTGAAGATAAAAACAATATTGAATTTACATCCCCATTTAGTCAAGGAGGAAAGAATGCCATAGCGTTTGCTTGGGAGGGAAACTGAATGTTACTGGAAAAACACGACTCACGTTCATTAGCACCAGCGATGTCATGTGATAGTCTCCCATTGTTACTCTGTGATTGGCCTCATTTTTACTACACTCCACAAAGACCCAAGGCAGCCTGGCTTTGATGCGGTTCTTTAATGAAGCAAACTGTTCTGTGGAGGGTGAGTTACACAGTCTCTATTAACAGACTCTTGATATTTTCACAAATAACTTTTCTTTACAGAACGGTACATTAAGTTGTTGTTGTTTCTTCTGTTAGTTATTTTTGTTTGTTATTTGTTTGCTATTGTGAAACAACAGCCTGGGGAAACAAAAAATTGTCAAATGCAGGACCTAGTAATTATGTCTGTGGGGACTCTCTTTTTCTTTCTATTGGAAAAACTTTATTACCAACATGACAACCTTAACCCTTACCCAGTCCTATCATTAACCATAAGTAACCAAACAAGATACAAGACTTTTGGCATTTTTATTTTTTATTATATCCACAGATCTTAGAAAAATGATATATAAAATAACTGGTTGTCACGTTTAGGTGAGCGACTAGCAGACAAGGGAGGCAGGAGCAACAAGGATGATGAAAAGAACAGGGTTTAATGGGAAACCCAGACAGGGTACTTACAAACATGAAGACGTGAATGACAGGTCTGGGGAAGACTGACTGAGACACGGACTAAATACCCAACACAAGCTAGACTGAACGAGCAACAGGTGACCACAATCAGGTAAAAACAGGAGGTAACGAGGTGGGCGTGGCACACAATAAGGAGCGTCCGGAGCAGAGCGTGACACTGGTTTTTATTACATTATGGGTTTTATTACATTATTGGGTTAGCCAGAAAACAAATTTAAGGTAGTCTTGGCTAATTGTAAGTGAACAAAGATAAAGTCCGGTTAAACTGGTGTATCTTAAATCCAACAAGTTATCCCCAGGTCATCGATCTGTATGTGTTTGGACTGCAGGAGAAAACATACATGAGTAAAATTATTTTAATGCAGGGGAAGCATTTCTGCAAGCATTTTAGACTCAGAATCACAATGTTATTCACTGAGCGACCACATTGTCCTAAAGCAACCTATGGTTTTCTGAAAAAAATAAACACTATACATATTGTAAGACTTAGCAAAAGCCAAACAACAAAAACAAAGCAACAAATATGACAGCACTGGGAAGGAAGGCACTTTGAAGAGAGAGATATTGATCTGTGTTTTACTAGATAAATACCACTGAAAATTGATTACAGTATAATAGAATGGTAAAAAAGTATATTAATGCACAGATTCTTTTTTCAATCCAACAATAATGTGCAGTGCTTTTAAAGGGTAAGCTAAGAACTGACACGTCAAATGGTTAATTGGCTTTGATTGACCTGAACCCTGTATTTTTGCTTTCAGTATTGATGTTTATGTAAAAGGTTATGACTACCCTTCATTTACAGGGTCCAAAGGGCAAATCAAAACCTGACGTTTTGAAATTATAACTGGTCCACAATGTTGCTATTTTAAAGTTGTCTGCACATTTTTTGTATACATTACTTGCAGGGTACCACAATCTGCACCAAGAAAAGCAAGTTGAAGATGAATGGGTTATACACAGAAATGTAAATAAATATAAATACTTGTTTAGTAGTTCAAGGTAAAAATTCAGTGAAATACATTAGATTGTCCTGCTCATATTGTTTGGCTAAAGTACAGGAGATGAAGAATGGAACTGAAACACCTGGTCAGCAGGGTTTGAGGTTTCATGCCTACTTTTGCTTGGCCTGGTGGACAGTCCTCACTGATTGCATCAGGAAGAGCAGAGGGTAAAAGTTGAATTAGCAGAGGAATAGTACAGCAGTACATAAATATTACAATCCACACAATGGGAAACACATCAATTCAATAGAGGACAAACTGTTGGTATGCTTCTCGCTGGCACGTTTGTGACCAGGACAGCAAGTCTTTGTAGTGTATCGAGAGACACAATATCCAGTGTAATGTTAACATACCACCACAAAGAATGGACCACATCCAACAGGACTAACTCTGGATGTAAGCAGAAGTTGTCTGAAAGAGATGACCAAGTACTAACCCAGATTGTATCCAAAAATCATAAAGGCATCACTGCCCAACAGAATTAAATGTGCACCTTGACTCCCATTTCCACCAAAACTGTTCATTGGGAGCTCCATAGGGTCAATATTCTTGGTCGGGCTGCTGTAGCCAAACCTCTGGCGGCTCATCTCAATGCCAAACACCAGTTTCAATGGTACCAGCAGGGCAAACCTTGGGCTGTGAACAATGAGAAACAATATTTTTCTCTGATGAGTCCACCTTCACCTTCACCTTCACTGTCTTTCCCACATCTGGGAGAGTTACAGCGAGCAGAAGCCCCAAAGAGGCTCAGCACCCAGAATGCTGCGTCCCCAGAGTGCAGCACTGGGGTGAATCAGTGATGGTTTGGGCTGCAATACCATGGTATTCACTAGGCTCACTACAGGTTCTAGATGGGCGCGTCACTGCTAAGGATTTCCGACCCATTCTGGAGGACCACGTTCACCCAATGGTTCAAACATTGTACCCTGAAGGTGGTGCTGTGTATTAGGAAGATAATGTACCAACACACAGCAAGGCTGGTGACAGAGCGGGTTGATGGACTTTGTTTCATTGTCTAACTCTTGTATATCATCCTGGGACCCTAGGAAAAAAGTGTCCTTCAACTGTAGGTTATTTGCCATCAGAGGAAATAAGACGTCTTACAATTTTGATTTTTTCAAATTAATTTTTATCTTGAATTTCACAGCATGTCCTCTTTAGTGTACAACAGGAAAAAATATGTTTCCATACATGAGTGAAAAGATAGATGCAAAAACAAAACGTCCACTGCAATGGAGATAAATGAATGGGCGGGGTCTCAGGAGGATATGACAATGATAACCATGTGCAAAATGCCAAAAGTGGTTTTCTGCAGTAACAGGGATATAACACGGGTTTGGCAACATAGCTAACATGCTATGGATAAAAATTGTAAGCGTCGGGAAAATTCAAATAACATTCGAAACTGAAAATGTGTTCCAGTTGTGTGCCCAGGCCTATTAGCTGTAGATTTCAGTTTAAAAGAGCTCAGCTACCTCCATCTTTCCTAGGCTGCCGAGCGAAATCAGTGCGAGCCCCGTGTCTCGTATAAGCCCTGTGGGAAGCAGAATGCTTGTAAAATGATTGCAACCACTCGCCGTCCCAGTGGAGGGCATTCGGCCTAAGCACACACTGGGAACACCTAGGCCTGCTGTGCCAGAAACTACGTAAATAACGACATGGGTGCCTAATAAAAAGCTTAGCTGCTCTGATGATTTTTGAATCAGTTCATGTGTTTGAAGTTTTTCGTCCAAGTCATCCATAAATTACAGTTAAAACATTCATGAACATCTTGTGCCGATTATGCTGAAATATACATGATTATTGCTTTCTCTAATTATAATGCCATGAGACATACAGTAGGTATAGCCTAGCTAACTGGGCAGACTTATACGTTTAGGCTAGTTAGCTTAATAGACTCATGAGAGATTCAGTAATTATATACAGTTTTTATGGTCCTGGTGAATCCCAGTAAAAAAAATGTCAACAGCATTGCTGTTAAGGTGGCATTTTTCTTATGCAAAGTATGGTACGGAGGAAAATATGTAATGAGAAAATAAGTTTATTACTTTGTGAATTCCAGCAAAGTACTTTTTCCTGGAAAAATCAAGGCACTCTGTCTGAACCTGCTGTCCCACAGTATAAGAGCTACCTTCAGAGTTAAAGTCCTTTCTGATTCCTGACCAGCTGAACAATGCAGCTGTGATAATGTCTTGTGACTTGGAGTAAGAGCCAAGTCTTTCGCACTGCACAGTGACTTGAGGCCACATTTACCTGTCACACAGTGACCTTGGAATACTGCCAGACGTGCCTGGGTTCAGGGGCCCACACTCTTTTAGTACAGATGCACATTGTACTGGAAACACATCTGTTCCTCATTGTTTCTCCTCTGTGCTCACTATTAAACCTTTGTTATTCATTCTTGCATACAACAATAACTCCCTTTTCAAAGAGAATTCCGTAGAAGACCAAAGTTAGCTTCTTTTTTTTTCCTCTGGATGGTTATAGGACATCACATACTTTAAGCAAAAAATTGGTTATTCTTCTTTTTGTCCGTGAATCATAATGTTTGACCATCTGGATAAAAAGAATCAGTAATGGGATTCAGGTGACTGGGGTGAACTTTCCAGAGTGAACTACACTATAAATCCCACGTATAACTGGCCTCATCATGCAAAAAGTAAGAACAGCTTGCAGTGGATGTTTCCATTTCATTGTGCTCACTACTATTTAATCTGATTTTTATCAATCAACTAAACACTTTACTTTGGGATTATTTCTGTAGTTATTGCCCATACTTGCAAGTATGGCTTATAAACAGGAATTTACATAAATGGTACGCAAGTACGCATCCACCTTTAAAAGCGATTAATTTAACACGTATTTTATGTGCATTTGCGCCGATATGTTAAGAAATTACCGTGCATTTTAACCTCTATACCGCAAATGAAGTACGAATTAGCAAAGGTTTAAATGCACCACAATTTTTTGTCCTATCGGCGCAAATGCTCATAAAATAAGTATCCGCATTCGAATTCACGATGTTACTACAATCAGTTACCTATCGCACTTATCCCCTATTAAAGGTAAATGCGTACTTGCGTATCAGTAATGTTAATCCCTGTTTACAAATTGTAACACATGAACATAACTGCTACTACCACCCCTATAGTTTCTTTAAGGTATTGCATCAAATTTAGAAAACGTGGTTTTATCTTTTGTAAATCCAGTATAAACGTATTAGTGACATATGTATAAGTAATAAAGTAAACATAGACTTTTTTCCCAATTATTACATTATTCACAAACTGTGGATAAATAAAATGCTTAACGTGGTTATACGCTATGATACTCATTTGACTCTGACTGAAAGCAAGGAAATTCATCCCATGTTGCTTCACAGCAACAGACCACTGAACACACAAAGAAGCATTACTGACTCAGTGATTCTTTACAGCAGCATAGGAAGTGTGGTTTATTATTATTACCATTATTATTTTGGGATATTTACTAACAATAGTTAAGCCCTGACCACACAAAAAAATTGGAAATTTATTTGGTCAATTTTATTATGCATCCATCGTCCATTTTATTCTACTGGGTTGCAGGGGTCTGGAGCCTATCCTGGAAGCAATGGGCATGAGGCAGAGAATAACCCTGGACAGGAAGCCACTGCAGGGCACACTTACGCATGCACACCTATGGGCAATTTAGCAACTCCAATTAGCCTCAGCATGTCTTTGGATTGTGGGGGGAAACCAGAGTACCTGGAGAAAACCCCACGACGGCACAGGGAGAACATGCAAACTCCACACACATGTAACCCAGGCAGAGACTTGAACCCAGGTCCCAGAGGTGTGAGGCAACATTAACATATACTGTATTTAGTATTAAAAAGCATTTAAATAGCACTCAGGCATCAGTTTCTGTCCTTGTACTCGTGTAGGGCCTACTTTTGTGTTAATATAAAGTATAAATCAATATAAAGTACTGTGTTTTCTATTATTATTTAATTTGAAATTAAATTCCAGTTTATAGGACTAACTTTCACAGAAAAATAGACTTTAAAGTGATATGCTTTCTGTGTTATGATCAGGTGATCCATAGTATTTACTGTAGGTTCCCGGTGACTCGGAAAACTCTGTGCAAGTTCTTGAACTGCAGACTTTTTTTGCAAGCTATAATGCATGAGAGGAGATTCTTAGTGGAGAAGTGTGAAGTAAGAGAATTCCTCCATGGTACCTTAGCAGAAAGCTGCATTTAGCTGAGTAATCGGTCAGTCTGTGTACATAATCTGACTATTGCGTTCAGGGAGACGTGTAATGAGCACCATTTGAGCAGATGTATTAAGAACATATGATGGTTAATTGCCCTCAGACCAAGGATTAGTGCATCACAATCCTCAATAGAAAGAATGTGATATGTCTATTGGAAATGCTTAATATCTTCACAGGCTGATGACAGAACCCAGATCTATGAACACTAAAACACGCTAAGAAATGCCTTATCAACACAAAACAGATTCTAACCACTTTAAAAGCAAACAATGTTTGTGGGTGCGAAAGTTCTCAATATTTATACATAAGATAGAGCATTTAAAAATGTACTTCACATAAATAACTTCCTGTTAACATCTAGTAAACTACATTAATAAAATCATGTGTTGTGTACAGTATAAGCAATATTAAGGCATAAATAAAAATCAAGAAGCACATAGGCTTATCCTTGTAAAAAAAACAAAATACGAACAGAGAATAAAGTTTATTAAAAAGCAGAAAGCAGAGTAAAGCAAGATATATCAAAAAGGTAAATGTGGTGGACATATGAAAAGCATACACTTTCAAAATACTTTTCAGAAAATTGTTTTTGTTTGTCAGTACTTTCAGACTTAACATTATTCCCAGAATAAAGGAAAATGTGTGTATTTAGCTATATCAGTTTACTAGAAAACTTTGCTGCGTACTAAAAGTATGACCGTTTTTTAATTTACATTTCTGTATTTAGACATTTGTTTTACACATCTTTGTTTACACAAATAAGAAGACACATTGTCTTCTTTTGTCTTTTGCATGTGCTACTCTATCTGTGACAATATCCAGAATACATGATATCATTATAAATGTGAAAAATCAGAACTGAAATATCTCATTTAAAAAATGTGAATTTGATATTGCCTGTCAGATTATCCGCTGTGATTATTTTTATTTTCTGGACACTGTGGACAGTGCATTGTAATGTAAAACATATGTGTTCTAGATATATGAATTATTCTTATTCAGTTTATTCTCAAAATTATATATATCATGTGAGTTTCACTCTACAGCTCCTGTTGATAAACATATCACCATAACACACTCTCTATAAAACTCATAAACACACTGTCTATAAAACGTTATTTACAGAAGTCAGATAGACCTGACTCCACCCATTATCTTACCAGCCAACATTACATGCAATCACTGATGAGCAGATATATTTGCGTACTTTTTAAATGAAGTTTCCTTTCAGATGAACACAATTTACTGTTCATTTATGCATTAAATATCAGTTTAACATACCAAGCAATTATGGCTGGGCGATTCTTTAGATTTTTTTCGATTAAATCGAATTTACGTTTTAAGAGGTATCACGATTTTTTAAATAAAAATATTAGGTAGTCCTACCACATGATGGCGCGCGTAATTAACCGCTAACTTGTGAAATTAGAGCATGCACTCTATGAAGGAACAACATGCTACAGAAATATCATAGAGATGGACGGCTCTTCCCGTCAGGATGAACTTGTGGTAGAGGTGGGTGATAAATCGATTTTATCCATTAATTTGAATTTACAGTTCAAGACGATGTGTTTTTATGAAAATCGATTTTATTATTTATTTTACAAGCGAGCGCCAAAAGCGAAACTAATGCGACGCACCGTTCTTCACGGGTAAATTAGCGCAGCGCACCCAAACACTGTAG
>JAABNY020000039.1:14356593-14378705 GCA_015164015.2 Brevimyrus niger
ATGTCCTACTTATCAACCCGATATTTTTATTTGGTGTTATCTTATGTCCATTTCTCGTTTGGTCTTTTCGGATTGTATATTATTCTAGAAAGCCCTACATTGAATTCCTCAGCTGAATGGACTTGGCAGCCTTCCAGGCAAAGATCATGTAATGAGATGCTGTCAAGTCTCCAATTATTGGGCTTCACACTCAGTGGCCTCAAATTTCCCAGCAGTCATATAAGATGTGATAATGACCGAGACCTGACCTGAACAGAGTGCTTATTTCAATGAGCATTAATCGAATACACCATCCACGCTATAGGTTATCTTTGTTCTGTGTCAGTTCCAGTACTAGCTTATTCACTGACTTACATTTTGCCAAACGCTACAAATACAACATCTGTCTTTTATCTGAGTTCTGCATCAGTTCCAGTCATTATTGTGATATGTTTTGCCTTAGTTTTGAATACTGCGTTGTAATACTCAGTTACCATTAGATGCGTTTTTAAGTTCAGCTTACATAGACAGACACAAAAGGCTGAGGACTGGAAACGTGTGACAGGAATACTTTCCACACTTGGTGCCCAGTATACAGACATCAATGGAACACCGCGTAATGGGGAGATGCAAACGCACAAATGTGGTTCTTGAGGCCAGATTAGGGGAGTGCAAAGAAAATCTTTGCATGGGGTCCTGGGAATGCTTAACACCACTGATCTGCAGGAGCTTTTTGTAAAATTGCAGGGGCATAAATGAAATGTGGGTAAAATCTTTCCCAGAGAACCAGAACGGCTTTCTACTGACAAGTGAGGGATGACTCCACTTTGAGGGAAACTGGAGACTCTAGTCATTGCAAGATAAAAAAAAAAAAACTCCATAAAGCCATCGTTTCCTGGTCCCAGTTATCAATACAGGTTGGCCTGTTCTACAGAATGTCATTTTTTTCCATTGCTCCTTTTATCTTCCTGTGTAGGGTCCATATATGTAAAGGTGTCTGGTTATATAGAACAGTGATACCTTGTTCATCCCCAAGGGGAAATTGAGATTTTGGCTGTTCAGTATTGCAGCCCGTGAGACACACAGGTCCATTTTGGAATCGGAGCACAGGGTTAGTCAGCACGCCTGGAGGCCATGGGCACCATTCGATCAGCCACAGCATTTGAAATGGAAATCTTCTGCTCGTGGCTGCAGAGCCTTACTCCGCGGAGACGCACAACGCTCACTACTGTTACTGTTTCTGTTTGCCAGGCCTGCTGTGCGGCCTGTAAAAACTGCCTAAGTAAAAACCTGCTTTAAATATGCAGCCAGGCTAAGATTGCGTGATGTTCAATTGTAATTTCTGGGAATAAGTTAGGTAATACATGGCAAGGTTTAGCAGGTGTAAATGAACCGAAGTGGTATGTGAGGAATGCCTTTCATTCTGCATCACATGGTATTTATTAATGCAAAGTGACACGGCAGACGAAACAGTGGTGAGCAGTTTGAAACTCTTTGTTTCCTCTCGCCAGTCTTCTCACCTCTCATCACCCAGCCTGCACCCTTTCGCGCCCAGCAGTCAGTAACAGCTTCAAGGCCGTGTGTATTTCAGATCGACAAGCAGCAGTTTGAGGAGACCGTGCGGATGCTGAATAACCTGTACGCCGAGGCGGAGAAGCTGGGCGGCCAGTCGTACGTGGAGGGCTGCTTGGCTTGTCTCACTGCATACACTGTCTTCCTGTGCATGGAGACTCACTATGAGAAGGTTGGAGAACTTTGCACATTTCTGACTCGTACACATTCTTCACCGAGATGTAATATATCACTGCCAAGTGCCAATGTTTGTGTGGTTTGTACATCTACAGTATGTGAGATGCTAAAATCTTACTGCCTGAGTAGGACTTCATTATAAGGCTGTGGTTATGTGACTTTCTGACTTTTTACGTACTTTAGATTTAATTGTGATTGTGATCAGGGTAATGTCTCCGCCTTTTGTTTTTAGTAAATTATTCATTTGCACTTTGTGAAAAAAAATAGTCATATTGCATCAGGGACACTATATGGGTGGGGGGGGGGGGGTGCGAGTTAAGACTATTCCAATAGTCCCTGAGTGACAGAGGAAATTTTGAGCATGATTGGATTGGATTGGTGTGGTTTAGGAACCCAATATGAAGCCTTCATGTGGCCCAAGGTCTCCAAAGTCCTCCAAGGTCTCTGTTTTACATTCTTCCTCAAGTAGTAATATGTGTTATTTTCTTTTAGAGTGGCACAGTAGTTCACTGATGCTTCATACTTCTAGGGTTGGGTCTTTCAATTCCACCCCTTCTCCGTGTGTGTCTGAAGTTTGCTCGTTCTTCTAGGATAAGCACTTGGAAGATGGATAGATAGATTAAGAGAATATGTATCTTGCTAAAGTTCTGCTAGTTAGTGTCTGATTGATACCCCTTGGATGCACAATGCACAGATACACATACTGGGTAGAAACTTTCTAACTGAATCCCACCAAGGTGAAAAACGAAGCTTAATGCCTAATTAAGCGTTTGTTTTTATTTTGAACCATTTTCATTGTTCAAGTATGGTTCTTTGGGTGCATTTAGTAAGCTTGGATAGAAATCTTATCTGTGACAAGCTACACAATAGTACAAAGTCGGCCAGTAACGTTTTCCTCGGATCAGTGGGTTAATCATGGTGCCTCAGTTGGAAAGGCACCAGGAGACAGCATTGATTCAGGCAAGTCCTCAGTCGATCACCTTGGTTTCAGATGACCGACAGCATCCTAATAAAGATTCAGGCTTGTGGTCAGACATTTCCTGAATATACTGCATGCCAGGATCTGAGAATGTCCCGCTTCTCAGGCACGTGTGCTCATGAGCTCGGCTGGGTTCTTGGTACCCTCTTAGTTTACAGTTAACTTGGTTGCCTCAGTTTCTTTAGTTTTGCTTAGATGTATTCCGTGAAATTACTGGTGTGATCATATCTTGTAGTACTTCTTATACTTGCATGGGCACACGGGTCTGCAAGCCAGACTGTGTTTTTAAACTTTGCCTGAATTTTTATCTGTCTGTTGCTGTATCTCCTAATAATACTTCGTTGACTTCCCATTTATTATTTCTAACTATGTCCTGATTCTACACCTTATAAAATACAGTAGTTTTATTGTGCATCGCTGTTGCAGTATAGTTACTTTATATATGAAGTATTTAATGTAGTTTAAACACAGCTTTGTACATGGTGAGTGTTCTATTTCACTGTTATAGTATTTGGCAAACCACTCTCTTTCACTGGTAATTCTTAAATTAATTACTGTCCCATTACTAACCGCATCTGTTTAAAGCAAATTGGTGATAACCCCTGTTCTCCAACACCACCTGACCTGTACAGAGCTCTAGTTAGATGTTTGAAACCTGCCTCCACCTTGTGTTTGTGGAGTTTGCATGTTCTCCCTGTCTTGGTAGGGTTTCCTCCTGCAGTCCACATATACAGACATGCAGATAGTTGAACTGGTGTGAATTGTCCGTAGTGTATATATATGTTTGTCCCCTGCAATGGACTGTTATCTCATCCAGGGTGCCCACTGAACAGGCTCCAGCCCACCACATGTGATCCTGCACTGGATACATAATTGGAAATTCCTACATCCTTTTCCTCACCTTTTCTGTCATATTTACCTTTCTCTCTATGCTTTCAGGTTTTGAAGAAGATAGCCAAGTATATCCAAGAGCAAAATGACAAGATCTATGCACCTCGGGGCCTGCTGCTCACTGACCCTATTGAAAGAGGCCTGAGAGTTGTATCCTTTTTACCCTTCTGTCTGTCATGCTGCATGGCTCAGTCAGTTTCTGTTAGCCAGGACTCAGCTTCTGACACCCACTATGTATCTAGACAGGCATATATCAGTGAATGTTTGAATGATTATTCGTTCAGCAATGCTACCCGTTAAACTAGTCTTGTCAACAAGCAGGCAAATTGTAGTCAAT
This sequence comes from Brevimyrus niger, assembly GCA_015164015.2. Lineage (NCBI taxonomy): Eukaryota > Metazoa > Chordata > Actinopteri > Osteoglossiformes > Mormyridae > Brevimyrus > Brevimyrus niger. Next base: position 14,360,529 of record JAABNY020000039.1, read on the forward strand.
TGTGTCTTCAGATTGATTTAATAACACAGGAGTTTTATAGAACTTCGAGGGGCTAATAAATCTGAAAACTCGTCAGATCAATGGATCAGTTCCCACAGGAATTTTGGCTCACATGAGCCTTGTACACCATCAAGTATCACTTGACCTGAATGCAGTAGCTATTTCAGGGTTACGTTGTGTGATTAAATGCTACACACTACACTGATGGTTTAAAGGTATTCATAACCAAAAGCTGTTCCTAGATTACAACTAGATTCCGACTACTCTGCTTGTGCTCTGCCAGCTTTGTTAAGATGGCTGTATCTCTTTAGAAATTGGGGTCTGTTCCATGGTTCTTGAGCCATGGGGTTGAGGAAGAGTTCCTTGTGATAATGGAAGGAAAATAACATTAATCCTTTACATCTGCATACAATCTGTGAGACTTCTTTAATATGTACATTTTCCACAAGTCTACTAGGCTTGACGTTAAAATTACTGGCAATGAAGGCCGGATTTGTGAAGTATTACTGAAATTCGGCCGCTGCCAGCTCCTCGAATGTTTCTTGGCTGCACGGTGACCTAGGTTATTTCTCTAGCACGTCTCTGCTAAGCTGCTGATTTTGGCCCGGGAGCTGAACTGAGGGAAGCATGGAAAGGCCCCAGACCGCTTGAGTTGTATTCCCTCTACCTCCCTTCACTGCAGTTCAGTGACACTGTGGGTCTTCTCGGTACTTATCCTGGGCTTTCGTTTGGGAATTAACTCATTTAGCATTTATGTCTTTCCGAAGCGTTGTTCATTCTTAACACTGCTACTTCCCAGGTTGAAATAACAATTTTTGAGGACAGAGGCACTGGTTCCGGAAGATAAAACTCACAAGAGGTGAGAGTTATATATTTCAGACGGTATGGACAATACTTTGATCATTCTTCTCACTTCAAACAGTGACATACAGTCTACTGCAGCGATTTCTCAGCATATGCACTACCACATAATTCCACTGAGGGTCTTTGTTTCGTATGTGCAAAAGCGAACGTCCTTTTGGGAGATGCTATTTTGCTGTCTGGTTCCCATCAGTTGCAATGGAACTTCCATCATACTACAGATAGGGAAGACAGAACTGTAGACAGCTATGCTTGATGTTACACAGAGCTTTTCAGAATAAGAAAAAAATATGGGATTTCTGTAAAAAAAATTTAAAAAAAATCTGGTATTAACAGTTTGAAAATGTTGGAGACGCATTACCTAGTTACAACCTGCATTATAAGAAAAGATTCTTAAATGTCTCACTGAAATGTTAACTCAGCTTTTTATTTAAGGCAGGCTGAGGCTTTCTGTTAAATACTTAGTTTCTTTAACAAGTGTATTGTTTCACAATAATCATATTTAAATGTTAGCCATAAGTCGGGGGAAAAAAACAATTCTGAGCAGCTGTGATTTAATTAGGCTCCCAGAACACATACACTAAGCAGAATATTTATACAATATGGGTCTGTTATTCCTCTATATAATCATCTTTTGTTTATACATACTAATTTGCTGCATAATGATGTTCATTAGTGTCATTATAAAACAATACAATTGCTTATACATTTGGCCCAAGAGTTTTGGTTCCTGTTGTAACTGCATGTGCAGCACGTACAGTCGGAAAATGTGATATTAAGGAAGTATGTCAACACGGCTCCTTTCCATCTGGTAGCTTGTGCACGGGGGAAGCGTGTCGAGTGTTAAAAGGAAGTTTCCGGGCTGTATCTCTGCAGATCCAACGGTCAGTCAGAGTAGGAGTGTGGCTTCTCCCAGAGGGCAGGTCTGGAAATTCACAGCACGGGGTGTTCGCTCCCTCATGTATAATCACCCCAGACCACAATGTGTACTGTAAGAAAACGACTCATTTAGTGGTAATGGCCGCGACGTGACTCATAACTGAGCGGCCCTGCCAAGACCATCCAGCTGTGGCTGGATACAGCAGAGCAGGACCTATGACCACTGTGTACCATCCTTGGGGAGTTAGTGGGGCAGCTAGCAAACAGTCTGAGAGCTGAAAGTTATTTCCGACCGACATTTCCACCGTTGGTTGATTTTCATATGTACCTGTGCGGTTTTAAATAGCCGGTATGTATCATTCAGTTGAGCTTTTGCTGAGCTACTCTAAGGTCTCTTCTGCCTTTTCTTTGGGCCGTCTGTGACCACGTGTCTGTGTCTCGCCCTGCAGACCCATTGAGAGACTTGCCGCCGACTTGACCGAACACCTCGTGTCTCTGAAAATGGCTCCTTCTCCCTCGAACCCCACCTGGAGTGCTGGTTCAGCAGGACTCTGCAGCCATCCTCCAAGCCATCTTGAATCCCAGTGGAGGGAAAACAGTATCTAATGACCTCTGTTGACTATATGTACATAACAGATTGTCTGCCACGGCCCGTTTTGCTTTGCCCATGGTGATCACATAGTAAATGATTAACATTTATGAAAAGGTGAAATGGTTTTACATTCTGTTGGACTGGCATCTGCTGGTGGTCCTACGCCTTGTCCATCATTTAAATTATTTATTGAATATCAAAATAATTAAAGCAGGAAGTGGGTGTAGAAACCTGATACACAGGGCACACTAGAAAAACTCTGATACCCCAGCGTTAGAAGCTAGTGACATTCAGTCCTCAGTGCTGTGTTGCTGTTTAACTCTGACTGCGACCATATAAGGCACATCACTCTTCTTTTGTAAAATCACTGCGGTGCCATATGTTTGTACTAATAATGGATAATCCTGTCCATGTGTAATCATGCTAAGAAGGAAATAAGTGTTGTGTAATCTGCATTGACTTATTCCGAGGTTTTGTCTTGGTGATTCAGTATTTCCATGTTTTCATATATACATGGCAGTTCTTTAGAACAATAATGTCATTTTCATGTATAATTACAATTGTGGGGTATTTAGAGCATTACACAATGTTGAGGTTCTTTAAAATGTTCTTTAAAATGTTATTGCTAAATATTCCCAAAGTGAGTTTGGTCATTTCTGGATAAAAGTATTAATGAGACTATCACAGAAACCTTAAGATCTCCTTTGCTTAAGTGTTTATATAATGCATTTACATGTGATGTAATGCAATTGCAAATGTATATTTGACTATTTATATATGTACACATACTTTCTTTGAGAAATACGTTAGGAATAAGTGTGTAGATGTGTTTTTATTTTGGGGGAGGGCTCTTGTGGCATTGATGATCTGTTCTTCAAAGATAGGCTCATTCTTGTATGCCTTAATGTCATTTTGATTTAATCAGTAGGCCAGCCTTTAATCCAGTAGTGAAATACACCTTCAGGCCACGATGAACTTGAAATAAAAAGCACACAGTCAGCCTGGGATATAGTTTTGATCCCCAGCTGCTGCATGCTGAAGGCAAAAAATAATTACTGTAATAGAACAACATGCAAGAAAGGGCACTATATTAGGTTTGTGCTGTAACTGTTCATTTTAAATGAATGAGTTTAATTGTCCAGGCTGTGATTGCAACAGCCATAAGATGTAAGGATGTGGATAGGGCAACATGTCTTAATAATAAAAGATATATATATATGTATACTGTTTCTTGTGTTAATGCACACCACCATGCAGTCATTTTCTTAGATTCTGTCACATCCAGATTCAGTTCGGATACAAGTTTTGTTGTAGTGTATTCAAAGAATGCAATGAAATTCTTGTGACAGTCTCTCCTATTATGGGGTTTAGGAGGTGCAAGACAGTAATGTGCTACTGCACATTGGCTTCAGTAAGCATATTGAAGTGGTACAGTGCAACAAAGTAATGTAAGAGAAGAACACAACAAAAAGGCAGTATTGCAGAGGGGGAGTCAGAGGGGTATTTATGTGGTTTAGCTGTCAGAGTCACAATCCAGAGTGTTTACAGTCCACATTTCTTGTGGGACGAGGCTGTCTTTGAAGTGGGTGATGGAGGTGGAGACGTTCCTATAGTGTTTACTGGAACGCTGGTGTGAATCTGTCCAAGTGCTTAATTATGATATACTGTAGGTTATATTGACAGGATCACTGAGGTGAGAGAAAGGAGACTTCTTGGGTAAAGGCATGTCTTAAAACACCACGGAACTTTGTGCAAAGACAGGGACACGTTAAAATCCTACTTACTAAATGCGTTCCTGCTGCACGCCTGGTGAAGACAAGACAGAAGTTTTTGTGTAGTCTGTCTAATAATACTGACAGCAATGTAAGTTTCAATTTTGTATTCAGTTTAGTGGAAATTTAATTAGAATGTAGAAGAGTGGAGATAAATATGATGATTTCAATTTGCTTAATGGTGTTTGGGTTGAAAATTCACAATTATTTGATTTAAATGTAAAAAGAAAAAAATAGAAATGTTAACTTTATGAGTCAATTTAAGAGAAAGAGAACATGAAAGCCAAGTACTTGTAATTACAAATCCCAGCATTTCATTGCTAATACAATTACCCTCAGTAGCCACTTTGGGGCCATCTGCTCGTTAACACAAATAACCTGCTCCTATAAATAGCAAATTGTGGCTGCAGCTGAATACATATAACATGCAACAAGGGTCAGGAACTTCAGTTACTGTGCTACTAAGCATTCGAAAGACTACAATGTGTGATTTTAAGCATTGCACGACTTTGCGCCACATGTGGTCATTGTAATAGAAAATGCCATTCCCCTGTGATTTTCATCTACTACATTGTCTAGCATTTGCAGAGAAATGTGTGATAAACAAAAAAGCACATAGTTAGTGGCAGTCCTGTGGGCAGCAGCACCTAATTAATAAGAGTGGTCAGAGGAGAGTGGCCCACAATCTTTAAAGCTACCAGGAAGTCCACTAATACAAAAATAACAGCTCGGTACAATAGTGGTGTGCAGAAAGGCTTCATGGAACTCATTAACTTTTGAAGAGGCTCTGGACCCAAAAGGGGGACCAACCTGATATTATGTAGGGGTGCCTTTTAATGTGGCCACTGATTGTTTTAACTTTTGTTATTATATACACTAATGGTTTCCCCCTAACCAGAACAGACATGGTATCCTCCAACTTATTGGTTCTGTAATGAAAGCACCATGTGCATACAGCTCTCCACAATGTAGGCTATGCCAATTGTGCTTCTTCGTTTATTTGGAAAAATGACAACTGTTAATCTTCAAGTCCTTCACAGATCAAAATTAGAAATGTACTTATAAAACTACCATCGGGTCGACGCAGTGCTTAGGGACCAGGGTTAGAGTCTCCCCTCAGGCTCCAGGCATGTGGAGTTTGCATGTTCTCTCGTTAATACTTTTATCCAAAAAATGACCAAACTCACTTTGGAAATGTCATTGTGGGGTTTCCTTTGAATACTCCAGTTTCCCCCCACAGTCCCATAGCACGCTGAGAAGTGACCTAATTACCTATAGGTGAGAATAGTGTGTATATGTGCACTGCAATGAGTTGGTTCCCTGCCTCACGTCTGTTGGCTCTGGACCCCCTGCAACCCCAAATAGGACAAGTGGTTACAGAAAATAGATGGATGGATGGACTACCATGTAATATATGAAACTGACTGAAAAAATGAGAATCTTATTTTGTAAGGCTGTAATTTATTGAGCAATAAAACATGTTAATACATGCCTGTTAAATAAGAAGTGATGTGTCACAGACTATTTTATTCAGAGTCTTTAACCAGCTAAGCTAGTTTGCATCAATGATCTAAGCTGCCAGACACTCAAGCGTTTTGTTGATCTTTCCTGTTTTATTCCTTGCTATGTTGTTTATAAAGGATTTCAGCTCACACACAGCAAGGAAAACTGTAGTCTCAATTAATTACTTTTCAGGTCTGACTGAAAACACCAGTGACTTGAAACAACAACCCAAAACATAGCTGCTGTAGGTGGTCTTGTGAAAAAAATACCTCACTTACTGGTATAAGTAGTATGCAGCTTTTTCTTTTGATTTTGTGTTAGCCACTGTAGTGCCCCATAAATATATTTGATTATTGCATTAATTATGTATCACTCATATTTAAAATATTATGCCAAAACAACGTGATATGTAACAGAGCATAACTTTTTAACTGTAACAGATAGAGACTATAACAGATGTAGCAAATATAAAATCTATTTTAGCCTGTTCCAGAATATCATAAATACAGAAAAATAACCTGTCAGAAGGGCGTGCCGTTTTTCCCCATTTGTCATATTTCAAGCATCTAATCTAATGTAGCATATGTACCGCAATGAAAACTGTTTTGTCCATAAGATGTCAGTATTGCTATACTTCAGTAACGACACCGCCGATCTTAATGCCTCCCACCTCTAGGGGTCGTTTTATTTGCGTAGGTAAGATTCAAAGCCCAATGAATGTCCAAAGAAATACTTCCGCTCTTAATTCCCCCCACCCCGTCTTATTCGTTTGGATATAATTCACTGCCCAATGAAATTATTCGGTTTTCTGCTTGCATTTGGGTGGCAATTTTAAACACAACTGAAATTTAGAGACAGTAAAGTTGAGGTAAGGCTAAAAAATAGAAGTATATAATTTATATCTGCATTTTTGGTATTTAAGTTTATTAAAGTAATAAAATAAATAAAGACCATTTTTTTGTCTAAATTTAAGTGCGATACAATAACGATCGTTTTTAAGTCTAAAATTTCAGTAAACGACGTTCGGCTATTTATTCTTCAAATGCGGTGCTTGCTTTAACTTAAGAAATTTAACCAAGACATTAATAGAAAAAGTACAAATGTGTTTACCTGTGTGTACTGAATGCAGCTTGACGCCCAGTTGTGTTAAGTCACTGTATTAATTTACGAGTCCTTGTCTTAAAACGTGTGCTTGGCCACAAAAATTCTCAATTATGATCACTTCTTAAAACGAGTTTAATATGCGTAAACGATATGTGTTTAGATCTTTCGGGTGATATGTAAAACAGAGTTGTCAGCTCTGGTCGGCTGGCTGTCTAATTTTAGGTTCATAATGGAATAATATTGATTTGCCGCAAGATCTTATTGCGTGTGTCTGAGAGCGGAGAGTTACGCCAGATGGGTCAAGGGTTATCAATCCCGGTAAAACCTGCTTTTGAAGGCTAATCATAATAACCGATACTTTATCGATCCTCGTGGAGAAGTCGTTTTTACGCCTCCCTACTAAACTTGCTCTTTGAAGAGTGAGCTGTCCGCGAAGGGCAGCTACCCGTAGCAGCGCCAAGGGAGCTGGGGGTTGAGAGGCTTGCTCAGGGACCCGCAGATGTGCTGAAGCTGGGTTTGAACCGGTAACCTTCTATTTGCAGGCACCCAGGCTTAGCCCACTGAGCCACACGCTGCCTAACTATTTTCAATGAAAGCTGATCCTTCACCAAATTGCATATTTTGCAGGTTTTTCTGTTGCTAAAAAGGTAGCAACTAGGCACCCTGGAGTCCACTTTACTAAATGGCCGTTACCCTCCAAAACAAGAAAATGAATTTGTGCATAAAATCACCGAAGAACTGGTACAATTTTTACAGAAAAACAAACGAAAAAGGTAATAAGGAAATAATTAATTATGCATAACTGGCTAGCTGTTTTAATCGTTAATTACCAACCACTCATGAACAAAGTTTTCAAAATTATTATAATGTTATAGCTCTACATTTGACAGCTTTCATTTATAGGACAGAAAAAAAGCCTAACTCTTCTCTCCTTCCATGCCCCCAACCCCATGTCAATGCAGCATCCTGCTCTTTCCTCCGCTGCCCCTTCATTTTTGTGGACTGATTCATAAGACGACTGAGAGTTATCCATGGCTGCGCGCTTTCTCCGTGGGACATGGCCGAAGGTGGCAAGTGGCAGTGGGCGACTCCCACTTCAGGTGCAGGACAGAACTTTACCAGCGAGCTGTCAGCTAGGGCTGTGCGATACGACGATATATGTGGGAGGAGGAAATAAAAACGTCTATCGTTTCATATTTCGCTCAATCGTTTATTCCGTGGTGTCGCAAAAAACACTGTTTACGGCAACATTTATTTCATCATCTGGATGATAATTTTGCAAGGTTACACGCCACCACGTGGGATGTGGCACTTGTGTGGAAGTTTTTATCGGACCCATTGAAGACAATCCATAAATGTACCATTGAATATGCACAAATGTGTATTTTTTGTGTAAAATCATATCCACAAAAATGCACGTGATTTGTACACGTGAACCGTGTTGTGCACATTTCTAGATCACGTCCTGCTTATTTGTGGATCGCGTTACAAATGTGGCTTCTGACTTCTGTCCTGTTTATTTGCAGATTTTTGGCCAGTTCGTACCGCTACGGAGGTCTGGGTAGGAAAATAGTTTTGTGTTCACTTGCAATAGTTTTGTAATCCCACTACATTTGTCCACTTGCTATTTGCTGCAACCTGACGGCAAGGATAAACTTAAATAATACAGGCTTGTCCTGTAAAGTGTGGTTTAAGCATTACCCTCTGGAGGGCAATGTACACCATGTAACTTTAATATTATGTATTTTTGTACGGATTTAATTGCACTATTTCTATTCACCACCAGTGACTTTAAGCGAGACAGCTGAGCCATTGAACGTGAAGTACACAGATACACACACTGAAATATATTACAGCCATTGAAGGATATCACGTGCAGACGGAAAACTGAAGTGAAAGTTAACATTGCCGCGGTGTCATAGTTTAAACTGGTACCCACATTCTGGAATATTTCAGTATCGATCCGCATGTCCCAACATATATCCCCATGGGGGGAATACCGGGGATGCATACCCGAATGTTGGTTCGGGTTTAAGCCTGAACTATGACATCTTTATGCATCTTAAAACAAAATCAAACAGCACACCTTGGTTTTCCAGATTTCTTCATGGGTAAATTTTAATAACTATTTAATAAATAGTATTAATTCAAATTTAATCAATTACTAATAAATACGTTTAAAACACATAAATGAAAATTACACAGTGGGCATTGTCCCCTATAAATTAACTCTTATAGGATATGTTTGTATTTCCTTAATTGTACTTTAAACGGACACGCAAAACTATTGCAAAAAAAATATTTTCCCTCCCAGACCTCTTAGGGGCTCTGTATATACTACTGCAACTGATCTGTAGAAAAACATACATCATTATTCACAGATATATATTTTTATTTGTATTGCGTGAAATGCATATCACTGGATGACTTCCCGTCTATTTGTGGATCGCGATGCATATATGACCTCGCTCCTTTTTATTTGTAAATTTTTGTCCAATTCCTACTGCATCTGATCCGTAGAAAAAAATCCATAAATACGAGGTCCAGTCGTGATGTGACTTGCATAGACACTGATATTGAAAATTCATTTGTCGTCTTCAGGTTACCCACAGAGAAGGATGGTTTTCCAAAAGTAAAATTTGAAAATTCGCCAGGCCAACACAGGAAAAGGAAAAACTACAAGCCTGTATCGAAATGTAAGAAAAACTGGGGATTAAATGGGACCTGCAGAACACCCAAGAACATGGGAAATGTGCCTGTCCGGACCTGGGAAAACGACAGCCATTTATGTGCCTCACATCAGTCTGCTTCTGTGGAGCACAACTTGAGTGAATCAGAAGAATCATACTTCCACGCAAAAGAAGGATTTGCTGTAACTGGCCAGGCTCTACCATTTGATCAGATGGCTTCTAATTTTATGGAAATGCATTTGGATGACTGTCCAGGAGGTGGCAGTATTGCTCCATTTCTGGTTTTAACTAGGCCACAGATGAAAGACGCAGATGATTCTGAAGCTTACACCCAAGAGGTAAAAGGCAGAAGGGGTTTTACCGTCTGTAAACTGTGATCATGGTAAACAGGGTTTTAAATGCCATCATAGCAGGAGATTTGAGTTGCCACACAACTGTTCCAAATTAACATTTAAATGAATATTTAACATCGTTATTTTTCATGGATATTTCCCGTTTACTATGACTGTGACTCACGTTTGCAACAAGTATGCCTTGCTGTTGATAAGTACGCGGTGTTGCAGTTCATACTTGCATACAAGTTTACGTCAATTTGGAGGATTGTAGGTTATGTCCACCAGGGGGCAGTGAAAGAAAATATCTTGGTCGGCTCCTTTGTTTCTAGTCTTGTTTGTATGAGGTTGTGGCCTGAAATGTTTTACACAATTTGCTCCACGGCAGTTACTAATTTTATAATACTGTTGCGGCATTCTCTATATTTCACCCACTACTTCATATTGGTACATGGCTTTTCCACATATCACTTTACTACTTCATGTTGAATGTTGAATTATGTAGTTAGATGTTAGTGTTTTGTACTTAATGTTATGTCTTTCAATTATTTTGCAACCAGTAATCAAAATATTTCGGTGGCAGGTGCTCGCAATCCTGAAGGACATGGATTTTACCATTGAGAAGGCCAGCAATGAGTACTCGCACTATGGGAGAGTGTGTATCGACACCCAGGAATTCTCTCATGTTGTTGAAATATACGGTTACCCTCCAATGTTTAATACGGATGACCTGCTTGATGCCTTCATAGACTTCAGGTGATGTGTAATTGAAGTCACGTCATGACAGGAGAAGTGTTTTCGTGATTTCATTTGATTATTCTCCCAGCAGAGAGGAAGGTCTGGCGATGAAACGGGTTGATAACACTCACACCCTTGGCATTTTCTCCAGCGAGTCAGCAGGTATCGCCCCGACCTGCAAGAATGCTGAATGTTGGCAGCCTAATTATCCAGAAGTATCAAAAGTTCTGACTTTTGGATGTTCTAGAAAACTAGGCAAAGTGTTTTACCCAGTTCAGGCTCTACTATCTGTCGATGTAATTGAGTTATTTTTCTATGCTGTACCTGGTTAGCACTCAGAGCCCTATCGATCCGCCATCCACTGCTGAAAATCCGGAAGTTGTCAAAAGGCACCAACAAATCAAGAGCCAAAGCAGTGAGCTGCGCAGGTATGTGACAAGTTCCCAGATATGAATTTCTGGAATGTATCTTCAGGATGTTTTAAATATTTGTGGAATTCTGTTGGCTTAAATTTTGTTGTTTAGCATAGTGTTTGTGAATTGCTTACCAAAATAATGTTTGTTCAGCTTCAGGCTTGAAAATATTACTGGCACTATTTGTGTGTTGATGCTAATTTTATGAAAATATGATTTGCTATAAATACAGTGGTCATGCCAGTATATGGTATGCTGAAAAATTTTCACACTTGCAGAGTTTATCCAGAGTATCAGAGTGGGACCTCACAAAGACACTGCTGAACCCGAAGGGCAGAGTTGCTAGTGGAAGATTGTACAGGTGTGTACTTGGGGGTACAGTGGTTAAGATTCTTATTAAATCCAAAGGCCCCACATTCCTGGGAGCTCCATGTTTTTGTGGGTAATCCATGGATTGAGTCTTTGGTTTTGTTTTAGAGAGTAGCATCTCATAAGCTACTTTGAGTTAATTTGGCAGGTGTTTCAGTTTAAAAATCAATACTCAAAGAACTCTTAAAGTGCAACAGATAATCTAGAATCTATCTTCTGAACAGAATTTGAGTTTCAGGTAAAATGGTTGGGTAAAAAAGAATAAAAATTCAACAATGCCCTTTGTCTGCTTAATATCCTATTATTTATTATGGCAAAAGCACAATATTGATTTTACTCTCCATTCAAGTATGAGCATCGGTAACAACCATTCACCAGCCGGCAACGTGTAACCCTCGTAAAACAGAGGATCACAGTTCGATAGCACCATTACAAATATGAAGGAAAACGATAATCAGACATTTGCATACACTTTAGGTTTGTTTATACAAATGGCAAAACAACTGAATCAATCCCTGACATTTACATCAATAATTTACATTAAAGGCTTGCTGGAAACTGTTCACCACATGTAGAAAATAAAAATTAAATGAAATTCTCCTTTACTTTTTTATAAATCATACTTCAGCTGTCCACAGGAGTTCTATTGATTTTTCTTCTTGTACTGTATAATGCTGAAGTAACCATGTACACTGTGTGATATATCGGTCCAAGGTGTATAATTACAACCACTGGCACTAGTAGCCAATTGTATATTCATGATTAACTTGTCATACATATGGTAATTTTGGTTTATGTTTAGTCTATAAGGACTTTCTGTAGTCTTTACATAGTGTGACATGAATTGAACAGGCATACAATATAATCTTAAATCAAGCTGAAGGTACCATCACCAGAAATAATTGCCCCGTTTCCATAGACTTTAAACCGAAACTAGATTCGGTGAGGTATTTTTGTATGTCCACAAGGTTTTAGACTGATGTACCCAGAATTCCGGACAAAAGCAAGTGATTGGATGGTCTTAAAGAAAATGGCCACATCAGAGAATCAGTGAGAAATTGACTACAAAGCGGTTCTGTATCAAACAAAAGCTGAAGGGGACAAAAAGAACAACAGTAGTACAGATTTGCATATTACTGTGTAGTACCATAAAATATCTTTCATATAGGAACCATGACTTCTAGACTAATGTGTATTTATCAAGTTAAAAATGTAGAGAATGTAGATTTCTTTTATATACTGAATAATTTTACCTCAAAATACCAAAACTGAATCTGCTATTACATGCCAGCAAGATGGGAACTACATGGCTAATTTACTGAAGTGTGGTGCTGAAAAGCTTATAAATTTTGACCTGAACTACTTTGTGATTTGTGCAATTCATCACAAAGCTGGCTTCTTATGTATGAAAAACTGAATGGAGTGAAATTATTCTCAGTTGCTTCTTACATATGGAATAACCCCCATGAACTTTATTATGACTAAAAAAAAAAAAAGCATCCATCCACCACTGAAAAAAATCAAAGGTTAAGCTCCTTTTCATATCGCTGGATGTAAGATGTAGATTCTTTTTTTGTCCTGTCCTCTTTTTACCTGTGGGTCACCTGGTTGTTTAGAAGTCCTGGGAACGTATTTTCAGTCTCAGAACTGAATGAGCCACCTATGAAATAAGAAGCGCAAAACTCAATCCTGAACACTGCGCAGTTTCCTTACAAGATTTTTGTTGAAAAGAATTCTTAAAAGCGATTGCCATCGGGTGTCGAGCAATAAAAACAAAAGAAATGATTAAGGATAAAAAATTCTGACTGCAGTATGGAGCCAGACAGGTCCATGACTAAAATCTGTTTTTAAAGTTATCGCTGTTCTCTCTCCCCCCTAAACAGGAACTCTGGAGTGAGAGTCAGCCATCTGCACCTGCAAGCTCTAAATTAGAATGTAACTTTTTTCCTTAAGAAATAAATATATTAAACTGAATCCAGCCTATACTGTTCAATACCTCTATCCTCCTGCCTGTCCTCTAGAGTTGTGTAAGTACTGTGGGTATTACTTTATCACTGTTAGCACACTATTTTACATCAGCTTATGCACTGAAGTAACATTAATTTAACCTGAAATTAAGGTGCTAGTTAAAGACAATAACTGAAATGCATCATTGAGCGTCTTTCCATACACTTGGAGTGCTGCAGCACTGCTGCCTTATAACGCTGGTGCTTTGATTCCTGCAATTAGTGTCCAGTTTGCATTTGCTCCTCTCACTTCTGGAGCCCCAGTTTGAAGCAATAGGCTGACTTTTTTTTTTTTTCCTGATGAAATATAACAAGTAAACAATTACTAAATATATATGTGAATATCGTGTCTATTGTGATAAGACTATAGATGCAGTAAAAGGGGCCCCTTTGCTTAGCTGTGAGGACCTCACCTATATGACAGCTGTACATCCATATCCTGTGGCCATCATAGCGACACCTGCACTTCATGACGTTGTTGGTGTAATCGGACTCCGCCACCTCATAATTGGGATTAATTACCACCTGAATGCGAAGTGAAAAAAGAGAGAATGCCGCATCAGTAGTGACCTGAACGAATACTTAATATGGTTTGCTGTGGAATTCAAGATGGCTGACTGAAACGATTAGGGTGTCAAGGTCGCATGCTCTTAAAATGACCCCTAAAAAATTACCTGGAATATGTAATCTCCAGGTTTGACGTCCGTTATGTCGACCCATTGGCAGTCAATGTCATGCCTGTACGTGTCCCAGCAGCCCAAAGTGATACCCTGTTCACCGAAATTTGCACATTCGTATCTCTTCTCAATACCTGTTTAACCAAAGAAAGAATATTTAGGATATTATCAAAGACGGAGAAACGCCATATGTTGTACTGTAAAGGCAAAAATAACCACGAGTGGAACTTCTGTGGCATCTAACGCTGCAGCTCCCCGACCTTCGTCACACTCCGAGTCCTCCAGACAGAAGCTGGCCTTGTGTCCCTCAGCCACCTTGGAGCCGTTAAGGTTCAGCAGGTCATAGTGAGTGAAAACTTCCATACTGTGGTAATGCCTGCAGAAGCGAAAAGATTATAGCTGCGAGTCACTTAAAGCGGCATTTCAGGAAAATGTTCATGACTCCTGATGTGCTTGTACCTGCCACACAGATTACACACCATGTCCCTCTTTTCATATCTTATACATTATTATATAGAGCAAATATGTTTACATTTCTAACCATCTCATTGCCATACCATACGCTGATATTTGACTACATCACAACTACATTGTTCTCAGGTTTGCCAAAAATATTTCTTGCCAAACAAATCAAATGCACATACCACCTTCCTGTCACCATAAACTCAGCAGTTTTTCTAAACTTAACTCTTAGCCTAAAAATTTTTTTTTTTAGTGTCAGAGAGGACTAAAAATGAACTTCATCAGTGATAGAATTTAAGAAAGAACTTTTTGTTGGAGAGTGTCGACTTAAGGTAAAATTGACATTCTCGGTACTGCATTTCTGCCATGGGATCAAAAAAGCTCCATATCAGAAGGTATTTTGTTTAGTTTATTACATTAATACTTCAACATGTGTGAGAACGTTTCATGAAGAAAACATCAAGAAGCAATGCCTCTTACTCAAAGAATAATCTTTCTTTAAGGTCTTTTGTCATTAACGTGGGTGGAAATTACAGTATTAATTTGTCCTTACAGTTACCATATATTACGTAATCTCTTCATCTAGCATCCCTTTTTAGTTCAGATATTTAAAGCAGAGCACCAGTCATTCCCCAAAGAGAGTTTCCAAAATTATATGTGACACTATATAATTTGTAGAAGTTCTGTGTAGCAGCTCATTTTGAACTTTTACTGCATATGTTGTCAGGGCATAATGAAAGAGCGCTGAAGGCTCGTGAGGTTCTGGGACCGAGCAGCGCTGCCAGGGTTAAGCAGCCAATCAGAGCGGCTGACCACAAATAACTCGGGACTGTTTGCATTGCACAGATGTAAACACACTGAGCTGATTACAAGGCACGGGGATGAGAGAATGGAAAACGGCATCTGAACCGAGCTGTACTGTAAAACCGACCCATGTCATAATATGTGCTTCCGTCAGCAAAAAAGCCAATCTGGTATTTAACTCGCATTTCGTATTTGACCATCGTTTATGGTGTTAATTGCCAGCTCCAGTCAGAAAGAGTAAATACTGTCTGGTTTACGGACACTAGAAGATCGATCGACCGAGATCTGGCGGAAGACGCTGAAATGCTTGCCTGTGACAGTCGTGCCAGACCCAGGATTCGCGACTAGCCTTCGGACGGAAGTCCGACTGGCCGTTGTTGTGGATCTGCGAGGAGAAGCGGAGCAGGCGCCGGTATGAGTTGGCGGGGACTTGGCTGGCCGTTCTGGCGAGACAGTTCTCTTCATAGGCACATTGCAACATCGTCATGGGCCGGTCTTCCAGATAGGTGGTCTGCTCCACGATCTGGGGGTTCAGGACCAGATCGGGGGCCGCTGAGTGAAACGAAACAAAGAGGCCGGGGTGATGACTGCCTGCTATAATTTATTCATTTAGAAGATTCTTTAGTCCAAAGCAGCATACAAGTGAGGATCAGAAGACAGTCAGGCAATCCCTGGGACACTTGGAGATAAGAGCCTTGCTCAAGGGCTCATCCATGAAATCACTTCACCAGCCATGGAATCTGAATTTCATGATCCACAGAGTCAAACATCACCCATCACAAGCATCGCAGTTTGACAATACAGTGTCATTACTGTATAAAGCTACCACATGAAACATCTCAGGATCTAACCTGGAAATCTACCACATCCATGCTAGTCAGGACAAATGTGTCTCAAGTTTAGGAATTTTTTGGTAAAACACTGGGACTGGCTGTCATGGCTGGTGGCTGAGGGTGGGGCTGGGGGCTGGAGAGCTAGAGGAAAGCAAAGTTTTTTTCTTTACTCTCTGAGCAGGATACTCCAGCGGCGAAACGGCCCCCTCCTCTCGGACAGTCGAGATATTCTCCGTGATGCAGACAGTGAGATAAGGACATTTCTGTGCCTGAGCACCTCACCCCGCTCATCAGCACCCTGTCGGCTGTCACCTCGCCGGGCCAGTACCACGTCTCCTGCAGGCGCACCCAGATGGCACTGTTACACACAGCACACACTGCCTCGTCTCAAAACACAATTCTGCCCTAGATCAATAGTTCCGAACCTAGAGGCTGTGAAGGCCAAGGAAGAGGTTACACCACGTTCGAAGAATGCTCGACCTAAAGCAGTCTGCTAATTAAATTATTCTGATAACTACTTTGCTGGAGCAATGGAAAATCTCTGAGCTTGTTACAATAATATGAATACTGGTTCTAAATTAAATGTTGCTTTACATCTCAATAAAAAACAGTATGTAACAGTATGTAGCTTTGGATTTATGGGAATTAATCAGAAATAGGCTAAAACCTGCAGCCCTCAGTGGCATGAATGGTGATAAAATTAATTCTACACTACCACCTGGGGGCGCTCTTCATATATGCAGCCAGACAAGCTTGTGTTGTGTCCTTTCTGACTGAAAATTAGCTTTTATGTTCACCAGAGGTGTGTTTTAATAGTTGCAATTCTGGTAAAAGGTATATTTAAGTTAATTTCAACAGTTTAAGGACATCAAATACAAATACTTGCTTTCCATAATCTGTATCACGGCATAAGAAAGAAGCTTTTTGGGGCAGAACAACAACTGCTTCGTATTTTAGCAAAGTACTGTCTGTTTAAGAGGCTCAGAACCTTCCCAGTCCTGCATTTGTTGGCAGTAAGAAGCTTCTCTTGGGAGAAAAGGTCAGGGACTGATTTTCTGCACTCTGTGTCTGCAGAAACACTTAATATAAGAATGGAAGGGAGCCCTTGTCTGATATTTCTGTCTCAGTGATGGCAAAGGAGCATTTAAAGGCAGAACTTTTGGGCCGTTAATTACTGCGGACATAACTGGTGATGAGACCAGTATATAATTCTTGCTTGTTTTAACCCCTAACACTGTCTTTTAGGTAATGTCATAAAAAGTTCTACACGCATCACACATTTTGCCTTTATACAATAAGTCTCTAAAATAGCATTTTAACTTTAAACGTCTGGCCTTTTCTCCGTAATATGCACCTCTTTTGTAGGTGTTTAATAATAATTAAGGATAATGAGATAATTAATATGAAATTAATTTAAATCTCATCCATCCATCAGTTTTCTGCACCCTCATGTCCAAAGCAGAGTCATGGGGTTCTGGAGTCCATCCTAGAAGCCACAGGCACAGAGCAGGGAATAACCCAGGGAATTTAAATCTCAATTTCTATATAATGATAAGCCTAGAAGATACATTAAATACAACCTTATTTTCATTTGAGCTGCTTTAAAAAGACATGGAAAATATGCACAATTTTTTTCCACCTAAAAAACTGGAATCTGACAAATCTTTCTGTCAATAAAATTGAAGGTATTTATTTATGCGAAGGGTCTGGATATATTGTGAAAAGGTATTGCTGGACTGCATCCAAAAGCCTATAAAATTATTCATGAATTATGCTTCTGGAACGGAATCTAATGTGTTTTAAACAATTCAGAGAGGCTTTTTTGTTGAGCTTTGAATACTGGTCAGACTTAAGCGCCTGGCAGAAAAGTTTAAAGTTTTTTTTTCTATCTGAGGCAGCCAAATGATGAAACCTTGTAAATATTATGTTTGCTGTCTTATCAGTATTGTACTTTTTAATCTTTTTGTTGTCTTATTCTTCTAAGAATTCATTTTCATGCAAGCTTTGATCAGTGCACCGACAATCTATGGTTGGTATTATAATTTGCATAGTTTAGCTTGAAACTGGGGGCGGCATGGTGGTGCAGTGGTTAGCACTGTTGCCTCACACCTCTGGGACCCAGGTTCGAGTCTCCGCCTGGGT
>JAABNY020000039.1:14388371-14403008 GCA_015164015.2 Brevimyrus niger
AGTTTGTGGGAATTACAGCTACCTAATGGTATGTGCCGGTTTCGGAAAGAAGAAGGTAGCAGGGGAGCGGACTTAATGAATGGTATGCGAGGTTATATCGAATGGTACTAAAGCTGATTTATGAGGAGTCACATGAAGCGTTGTGGTGATGCGAACAGAGCTGGAGGAAATGTCTCCGCTGGACGTGACCAAATGACGGTCCCCAAGAAATAAATTCGTATGAAACTGCTGTGATGCAGTGTTGAGGCCGTCGAGGCCCAGAAGTCACCCCAGTGAATCACACGGAGGTCATGGCCCTGAATATTTTACTAATAGCCCTGAATTTCAGTAGATGTTTTTCTTTTTTCTTGTGCTAACAGTGCAGTGTAGTAGGTAGTCCTTCATTAGGCTATTTTTCTACCGATTGCATATAATTTTGTTTAATCTATTTCAGCGGAAAAGACATGCCCCATAAAATTTGTCTGCATTACAATAAGCTGGGCAACCAGACGTTGAGTTAATTTCTTGAAGAGAAATTTGCCAGGCTGTTTTTTAGTTATATGATTGCTTATTTCTTGGAATGAACTGGACTAAATCCAGTGGAATGCCAATGATGACATTTTAGTTTTCCATGTACCTTAAGATTAAAACAGACTTGCGAAATCTCAGAAATTAACCTTACGTTTAGCGGTTTCTACATAAAAAAATGTGACAAGACTCCTCAACATATCGGGTCGCATATTAATATCTCTGTGTCAAAAGGTCTTGCCACAATGAGAAGTTTGGAAGAGGCAGAGGGATGAGGGTGTCACACTTTTTCATGGTGTCATTCTGTGCTGCCTGTGACTTTCACAAGTGCCTTATACTCACTTGTACACTCGAGCGTTGTATCTCCTCTCACCAGGAAAGCCGAACATCCCGCAGATGACATGGCTGTTCATCGGGGTCCAGTCCACGTCACACAGCTGTTTCCATCTGCCCTCGTCCTTCACCTCCACGTAACCCTCTGTCACTGGAATGCGCTTGCGGTGAGATGCCAGTATCGCACGGATTCGTACGTCCTCCACGTGGATGTTTAGGCTCTGTGGAGAAGCACGGCAGTGTTCAGGAGCCAAAAGATTCAGGCCAGGAATTCATTTACAGCATCCAGATTGTGGAAAGGCAGTCACAGAATATGTGGATTACTGTCATTTTCAACAGATTTCATCAAACAAATACTACACATGCATGACTATGGACCCCTAAGACCTTTCAGATGGTGTTGTGAATTCCTTGTGACCATGCTGCATTTCTCTGACTGAGGTTTACTTTAAAACTACACACATTTTATTATATAAATGTATATATTTCAGTGGGTAAAAAAAATAGTTGGAATAAAACCATTATATTATCCATTATCCAACTACCCATATATTTTATAACTACTCATCCTGGTCAAGACTGTGGTGGGGGGGTGGGGGGGGGCTTCCAGCCTATCGGAGACAGCACAGGGCTCCAGGCTGGGAAACACCCTGGATGGGATGTCAGTCCACCACGGGGCACATGCACACACATATAATCATACTCTACTTTGCCATTTAGAGACACCAATTAACTGCATGCCTTTGGACTTCAGGCTAAAAAAAACAACATGAGGAAATTCCTGCAACATCGCCCTCTCCTGGTGAGGACTTGACTTACTCCTACTTCAAGCGGAGGAGTTTACGTTCCTCAGGGTCTCATTCACGAGTGAAGAAAGAAGGGAGTGGAAGGTCAACAGACAGATCGGTGCAGCGTTAGCAGTAATGCGGATACTGTACTATTCTGTCGTGGTGAAGAGGGAGCTGAGCCGGAAGGGGAAGCGTCTGGTATGGCAGTCGATCTAAGTTCCTGCCCTCACCTACGGTCGTGAGCACTGTGTGGTGACCGACAGATATCACGGATAGAGGCGGCAGAAATGAGTCTCCTCTGCAGGGTGTCTGGGGTCAGCCCAAGGTGAGGAGCTCGGACATTCAACAGGAACACAAAGCAGAGCCGCTGCTCCTCCACATAGGAAGGAGCCAGTTGAGGGGGTTTGGGCATCTATCCAGGATGCCTCCTGGACGCCTCCCAGGGGAGGTGTTTCATGTCCAACTGGGAGGAGACCCAGGGGAAGAACCAGGACTCACTGGATATAGTCTCTCAGATAGCCTAGGGACACCTTGGTATTCCCCTGGTGGAGTTGGAGGAGGTGGCTGGGGAGAGGGAGGTCTGGACATCGCTGCTTAGACTGCTGACCCCACAACCCGACCCCGGATAAGCAGAAGAAAATGGATGAATGGAAGGATGGATAGATGGATGGATGGATGGTGAAAATCATCCCACAACCCTTCTAGGGTTTTATACACTGTCACAAACTGCCAAAATACACAGTGTCCACTCTACCTGGTATGCAGTAACTGGGCAGGATCCAATTCCACCACGAGACTCTGAGGGGTGTCAAATCTGTTCAGAGAAGCACCCTTGAGGTTTTCCATCCTTTTCTGACCTCCTACCAAGATGTTTTCAGCCACAGAACAGCTGCTAACTGGTGTTTTTTTTGTTAATAGCACCATTCCCTGCAAACTCTGGACACTGTAGTGCATGAAAATCCTGGGACCCTCAAAATGCCCCGTGGGCTGTATGTACTCAATTGTAGCCATATGATCGGCCGTCTGGAAGAGCAGGCTGCTTGTGTTAACGAACAGGTGTAGCTAGTGAAGCGTTTATTGCATCTGCTTTCTCCATCTTCAGGGCTAAAAACAATATATCTGTGCTGTGTGACTTTGGTTGGTGTAGTCTGTACATCTTCATAGCAAGAGACCGGAGGCTCATTATCTAAAATAATCATCTCATTTCCAGAGCCTAATATAAACAGCGTTGGCTTCTGTGCAGGGAATCCCTGTATTGAGGGCCAAACTGCTTGGCTTTCAGTCACTTTTTAGATGAGATGAGATGATGATACTTTATTGATCCTCGTATGGAAATTCTCCTTTTCCTACCCCATCTCGCTCTCCATGACACAGAGACCCATGCAGATGAGAGCGAGCTTGGCAGTGAGGGGCAGTCACCCGTAGCAGCACCCATGGAGTTGGAGGTTAAGTGCCTCGCTCAAGGCCCCACAGATATGACCCTTCTGCTGAGGCCGGGCTCAGACCGGCGACCTTCCCAGCCCACTGAGCCTCACTCTGCCCCCATTTACCCTTATTAAACAGCAACAGTATCCTGTTTTTTGCCTGCTAAATTATCCAACTTAACTTTTGGTTTTTTACTCCACCCTTCTTCATGATATGATGCCCATATTTACGCCATGCCCCTCTCTGTTACACACTACACTTTATGCTCTTACTGCCCACAGTAAGGTTTCATTTTCCTTTGTCTGTCCCAGAATTCCTCACTTCGCCCTTTGCCCGGGACAAAACTTGAAATGTTATGCTGACTCCAAAATGCTTTGCTCAGCAGAAGTTCTACAAAAGCACGTCTTTTCTGCTCAAGAGCAAAAGCCAGCTAAAAGATCATAGCAGCTCCTTGTAATTAAGAGTGGTTTCCTAGAATTTCCCAATACTCCTAGGAATGCACAGATGCCACGATGCTAAACACAGCACAAATCTGCGATGAAGAGCGTTGTTACAGCTGCTATTCTAAAGGCTGTGTAAATGGGGATGAGGGAAATGAGAAGGCGATAATGGAATCTGGCAGAGCAACGACAATGGGTCGGCAGAGGGATTGTTATTGTTATTTAGATCTTACTGGGAACTGACGATGGCTGCAATTGCATAAGAATTGTTGTCTCAGAAAATCAGATGCATGTTAGATGTTGATATTAATATTAATGAATATTATACTGAAGAAAGTCATGTCAAGTACCCTGCTTATGAACTCTCTAGGGACTTTAACCGAGACTTTAAGAGACAAAATTACTAAACTGTTAGGCTAGCCACTGACCCAGTTAATGTAGAACATATAAAAGTCTTTGTTGACAAATAAATTACATTCCTGAATTTTGCAAATGACCTAAACAATTTCCATCATTTCCTTCATTGCTTCTTCAGATGACCGTGGAATGAATGGAGAGATCCATAGTGATATGCTGGATGCAAGTAACTTAAGAGAATAACCACCTGTTAAAACCACTTGCCTTATACAGTGGTACGTATGAGCACCCTGAAGGATTCAATTACATTTCCTAGCATGACAAAGAAAAATCCCTTACTGCACAAATCTTTATGCGCAAAACAATGGTGTACAGTTGAAATATTTTAGGGCAACAGAGGAACTTTAACTGTATGATGTATGTATGATATCAGTACAGCGTCTATGCAAGCTGTCCTGCAGTAAGAGATACATCCAAGAAACAAGACAATCCTAAGCCAGAGACACTAGGAAACACCTACAGGGGACAAATATTTCTCATTTATAGTTTCTGAATTTGCAGAGTGCAGATGTATGAATTCATAGATATTCTAGACATACATCCCACAGATAAAACAGGTGGCTTTGCGGTCTGATGTGCAAGACAATAATGGCTTTTGGCCAGAGAAGAATAAGAAAAAAAATGTTCTGTTTTTGTGCATTAAGTCATAATAGGAAAACTCAGGAAAAGTCACACCATCAGGTGATCATGGGGGGTAATTTGTCTTTTGTCTGGGGTTCGTCTCCAAACAATACCAGAAACCTGTGTTGATAACGATGCTGTCATTGGAGATCATAAGAGAGCTGGCATCCTTCTGTCATCTTCATGACTCAACGCCTTGGTTTGAACTCTAGGGAGGGATGTGAGGCAGCTGGAATAGCTATGTGCCGAGATCAGAGAGGTCAGAGAGGGCTGGGATAAAACTCTGGAAAAAGCCATGAAGCACCACCAAGGAGCCTGGGTCCTTTCCTACTTCACATAACTGTGCTTCTATTGCCAACGGACAGTTAATTTTGTAAATATTCAAAATTAGATTCTTTTAAAGCATCTGCCTGTTCAAGCTTACAGGCAAGATCCAATTTTATAAAGTTTAAAAAAAATCAAGTTTATAACCATGCTACTCCTATTACTCTTATTACTACTACCCCTACTACTCCTATTACTACTACTTCTACTACTCCTATTACTACTCCTACTACTACTAAAACTACTACTACTACTACTACATGACTGCAGCAGCAGCAACCCCTCATCCATTTCCCAGCCACTTATCCTGGTCATAGAGGACATCATTAGACATCATAATGCTTAACATGGTTGGGCATGTCACTGTGGTCTAAAGGACAATAAAGCACTCCTTTATTCCTGACAGCAGCACAAGCTACACGCTAACAAAGCAAAGTGTATTATAAAGCACACACAGCTGATGGGGATATGCGTTGTCTGTTACAGAATTCTTAATGTCCAACATAGTAGAAATTCAATTCAATTCAATTTTACATACTAAGTGGTTCATGATACAGGGATAAAAAGAAAGAAAATGCCAGAAAAGAAGCACAGCCCTGCTACCCCAGTGCCTCAGCTGTCCTCCTGTGTTCCCACTGAAAATCCCTTCCACATGTCTGACCTAATGCTGCACAGCTTGATACTGTGCAGTTCATAATGAAATCTCAGTGCGTGCTACTCATTTCATTTCATTTACTTATTCGTAAACCATTTTGTCTCTCTCAACCGAAAGGCCCTATCCAGGAGTATCATTTTGAGCAGGCATTTAAACTGCGACTGGAATTTTTTTTTCCCTCCGCAAATTTCTTCAACAAACAGACGAAAATAGAATAAATAAGCAAAGCTTAGCAGGCAATTTCCCGGGGTAAGAACAGCCCCCCCCGGTTAACTGTGAAAATCACTTACTGTGTCAGCTTTGAAAATCTTGTTTTAACTGCACACAAGCATAATAGATCTGAAATCTTGATATTTTAATGTTCTAGATATTGTAAAAAGATTTATATGCATGAAAGGTTTTGTGGCTGAATGATAAGTGTCAGGGCTTTAAATGTTATTATTTATTGTTACTTTTCCTCAGGCTTTAAAATTTGGAGTATCATTATAAGAATGTAAAAGGTTTTAACTATAAAATCTTCAAAAATAATAATTTTCTTGTATTACATGTTTTTTAAATTATTTTATAGAATTCTAAAATACTAAAATTGTTGGTTATTTGGTAATTCAGTACAAAGAAACATTCTGAATCTCTACATATGTACTATATGCACCGTGAATAAATATATGAGATTTGCCTCGAAAATTTGCGATAAATAAGTGGAATATTACCATAGTTCTGCAAAGAATAATGGTCAAAGTCAGCCATCTTCCAGGACACCAAAAATGACAGACACCTGCATCTACTTACATCTGCTGGCAAGATATCATTCAAGTCTGATAAATTTACAAACAGACACAGCGTAGATCACCATTAGTGCTAGCAGCAGTGTTTCAGAAAAATGTGAATGCAGTTACAGTGAGTGGGGCTCAATTTCGACATGTGCGGCTATTTATAACGTGCTCCTGTCAAACGAAGCTTCAATCAAAAATAAATCTCTCCAGCTGAGTCCCCTTCCAGCTTCAGTGTGAAAGCTTAGGCTTCATCAGACGAGATATTCTCGGGAAACGCTGAAGTGTTAAGTTAAGTAAATATTGATTTAAGTTGCAAAAAAATTCTAACGAGTCTCAGCTATAGATAATTTATAAAGGCAAGCTTTGTAAAAATATTCTGAATATCCCTTAAATCATGACAGTTTGAAAATAATGACTGTTTGAAATAATTATAGGAAGAATTTCCACTTGTTGGTTTGTCATAGTAAAATATACACAAGTTTTACTGGTGTTTATTGCACCTGTTTTCTTGTGACAGAATCCTACTGTAACTACCACAAACTTTGAGCGCATTGACACACGTCTTACTATTTGGAACTGAATGGTATGAATGTGAGGCACGCTATTAACAATAGATATAGTAAAATATTCTCAGTGTGTCTCATTTATGAGGTACAGAATTGAATCCTTCACTCCTTAAGTGCATTACTTTGTGAATTGCAAAAAAGCTGGTGGATTCACCTTATATGCCACACAGGACGCCACCAAATTGTCTTTCCAAGTACCAAGCAAACACCAAGGTTAAATAAAAAGGTTTACAAAAAAATAAATCTGTGACCAAATGATTGTCTTTAAATACATTAATTGAAATGCTTGATGCAACTGGGCATAATAAATGTATAAACTGCACAGCTTCCATAAACTCAAATGTATCATAAGGTAATGTAAAAAGACTGTTGTATGACAGCATCTTATCTTCTACCATTCACAGCATCTTCTTGGAAAGCATTGCAATCTATCTGCTAGACCATAAAGAAAATGTCCCGTCATTCGTGCCATTAGACTGCTGTGTCAGTGAGTCATGTTATTAACATTCCTGGAGGATGTGTACGTAGGAAGATCTGGTGGAGCCCTCTGTGTTTATGGAATCGAGTGCAGCTCATGTCGTCTCTGAGCATTGGAAAATTTGAGTCTAACCTTTCCCAATGATTACTCCATATGTGGCTGCGAGACATAGAATTCGTCTAGGCTTCCGCAAGTTTATTTTTTGTGTGACGAGGGACTATATCTTCCCCTAATTCACCTCCGTTAAACCTCAAATACCTGCCAAAGTAGTGTCAGTCTTTCATCATTTTATTTCTAATTCTAGGATGTTTCAAATGCCATTACATTTCTTGGCTTTACACGCTGAGAGAATCCTTATCCTGTTTTTGACTGTTGAGTTAGGCTGCCATAACAGGAAAACCAGACAGATCTCCAGGGGTTCCATGTCTGACAGTCCAGGAACACATACTGTTTGAGTTTCAACCAAGTGAAACGGAGGGGTGGGATCCAGTGCAAATGCATCCTGACTTTCGGACATAGTCGTATACTGCTGCCCAGTTCATGACCTCCGTTTGAAAAACATTTTGTGCTTATATAGTGAAATCACCATGTACTCAACTGACCCAGCAACACAGACTGTGAGTAACTGTCACGTTTAGATCCCACAATGGAAAAACTGACAAAAAATGCAAGTGAGGGAATTGTTATACATTGTTTCCTTTAATTGTCTGTGAAAGACATTTCCACCCAATAGTATTCATTTCTATTAGAATACGGGTTATATTCTTTCCTAATGAATATTAACAATGGAATTTTTAGGTGGACCTTCTGGGTGCAAATACTGGAATATAAGCTTTTTTTTATTAAACAAATGTATGTATCATGACCTTCACCAAATGAAAAGGAGGGAAAATGACATTCATGATGATATGTATTTCTGTTGAATATGTTAAAATTGGCACATGAATAAAAACATGCACCTAAAAATAAAAACCTCGCTTGTGATAAACATTAATTTAATAAGCACATTGGTCATTTTTGGCAGATTTATTACAATTCCGCCTATATTTTTCTCAAGCTGAGGCTAACCCAGTACTTAAAGCCAGCCTCCATAAACACTTGTCCAGCAGGGGGTCATAAGGGGGCCTGGAGTCTGTCCCAGTAAACATAGAACAGAAGGCAGGAGACACCCAAGGCAGGATGCCAGTCCATCACAGGGCACACAATCTCACATGATCACAGACTATCAGCAATTTAGTCACTAGTTCCACAAACGGCACAAACAAGATCATGCAAATTCCAGACAAAGGAGGTGGGATTGTAACCAATGGTGCTGGTAAGCAATGATGCTGGTGGAGGTTTTGAGCCTTTTTTTGGGATTGCCGACCCGTCACTCTGCGGCTACTGAAATCATCCTAACTTCCCCCCCCCTTTATGGCACCCCTGATTTTAACCCCCAACCCAAGAGGTACAAAGCCACATTGCTAACTATTAAGCCACCATGCCATCCTCATAATTATAGTCACATGTTAATTTAAAAATTCCTGAGGCCTCTGTCTGTACAGTAAAAATCCAGCCACTGTACTCCAGTATGATATTTACAAACAATTGGTGTAATACAATAGCTATTTCCCCCAAGATATATTTACCTCAATGTTGTTGGTGAGGGTATTGACGAACTTAAAGCCGGGAATCCTCTTGTCACTGCACAGCACTCCTACGTCTTCTGTATGCTTGCAGTCGGACACCCCAATTCCATTAGAAGAACACTGGGCCAGTGTTTTCTCCTTGCCAGTGCAGTGCACATTGTCAAACCAGATGCGCCCTGATTAACAAAAAGAGCATATCTTAAAAACACTATTCGGTATTCGAAACAGATTCAATTATTGAGTCTTTTAAAATGGCACAATGGATTCTCAGATGAATTCTCACACAAAATGGGGTTTGATTCAAAATAAATTACACCTATAGTAGAATAAAAGCACAAAGGTCCTTAGTAAGAACCTTCCTGTTTCACACATGTTTCTACACGTCATTCATTATGACACCCAGCAGGCACTGCATAGACTAACAAATTATCATTTTTATAGAGTCAGCTAGGTGGATCTCCCTGAAGCAATGTTACAGGAGATCAAGACAGAGCATCAAGTAATAGGAGCGGAGCTCTGTAGCAACCCTTAAGGAGGCCACCAGAAAAAGCAGCAGTTCAATCTGCAACAGGAAGTTCCTGCTGGAGGGGACTCTAGAGAGAGACACACAAATACGCAAACCAGTGCAGATGGTACTAATATGGAGATTGGGCACCAGTCTGCTTCCAGGACTACCCAGTAGCTGGATATGATACAGGACCAGCAGTGGGAAGTCCAGCAGACTGTCAGCACAGCCCAGAACTCCAGAAAGTTCCTGTGTGCTGTGAGCAAGGAGAAGCTTCAGTCCTGCATCACAATGTAAAGCAGGGGTCCCCAAACTACGGCCCGCGGGCCGATTGTGGCCCGCCACCAAATTTGGACCGGCCCTCTGAACTTTGCCAGAGACATATTTTGTAATTTTTAAATGTAATTTTAAATATACTTGTCTGTATTTGATAGCAAAGGTTGGCTTTCAAACTAAAATTTCCTTTAGTTATTAACGTAGCCTAATTAATTTTAAAAATTCACATACCAACAAAATGATACGTTCGATGTAACGGGCCATTACAATCGAACAGATAATGCGCGAGCTAAAAGAGGAGACACGATAATACTAGGAGTCACTTGTATAATTTTCTGCTGTAAACCAACCTGGCCCCCCATTAAAGCAAGAAAAAGTTAAGTGTCCCTCGCAGAAAAAAGTTTGGTTGACCCCTGATGTAAAGGATCAAGTGGGTAGATTTACCATCAGATGAGACTAAAAGGCATTCTACTGAAAGGCATTTGACCTATTTTAAGTCTGAAAAAAACTGTAAGTGTTCCTGCACCTTTGATCCATGTTGTGGCTTGTTGCGTTCAACCCAAACCAAACAATTATGGTTTTACATTTATATTTTGCCATAACTGTGATATAAATATGTATCAGCTTGTTGCTTGGCTAGTACTTTTAACTAAAATGACTTTTAAATGTGTCCACCTTCACACTACCAGTCGCAAATGTTTGCACACCACAGGTCTTTACCACTTTTCCATTATTTCATAAAATGCAGATTTTTTATTTGTTAAGCTTTGGAAACCGAGTGAACAACTAGAAATGAATAAGAAAGTCGACTTGTTTAATTTTCCTTTATAACATGGAAAGAGAATGTAACAGTATACGTCTGACATCCTATTGACCGGTTGTGTGGTGATTTCAGTGTCAAATTCGAGGCCATCCTTTAACTTTAAATGCACTATTCAACCGGTTCATCCCACTCGCTGTAAATTAGCTCTTTAAATATCTAACACTGTTCTGATGATCCACATTATATTAGGTGGCTTTTTGTAGGTCAATAGTGAGACATTTTGTGTGTCTGAAACATTGATTATGGACGGCAGATATCAACTAGCAGACAAAAGACAAGCAATTGTTACTCTGACTAGAGAAGGCTATAGGAGAAATTCAAGAAATTGAAATTTCCTTTCCGCAGTTGCTTATACATTCAAGAGACACAAACTGGATCTAACCTGGACAAGAAGAGGGCTGGTAACAAACAAGTTCATAATAGTGACAAATTTACGTAACAGAAGGTTAA
Source organism: Brevimyrus niger (assembly GCA_015164015.2). Taxonomy (NCBI): domain Eukaryota; kingdom Metazoa; phylum Chordata; class Actinopteri; order Osteoglossiformes; family Mormyridae; genus Brevimyrus; species Brevimyrus niger. The sequence continues at coordinate 14,399,381 of JAABNY020000039.1, forward strand.
GTGCACCAGAAACTGCACAGCTGAATGAATGCCCTGGCACCCAAACGTCAGCTTCAACTGTTTGCAGAAAACTGAGGAAAGCAGGGCTGAGGTTCCGTTTCAGCCAGAAAGCCACTTTTGAGGCTGCTTAACAAAAGGAAAAGGTTTGCATGGGTGGACGAATAGAGAAACTGGTTTGTAGAAGGCTGGGTGAAAGTGCTGTCGACTGATCGAAGCCCGAAGTCTATGGTTCCTCAAGGAGGGGGGGGGGATGCTGCCGCAGATTATAACTCGCACTGCAGCATGAAGGAGGCAGTGTGATGGTTTAGGGGCACTTTGCTGAATCAAAAATTGGAAATCGGTATAAGACTCTAATTTTGAATCAGAAAGGCTACCATAGCATCCTGCAACGACGTGCCATTCCAGCAGGCAGAAGACCCATTAGTCAGCCATACGTTCTGCAACCGGACAATGTCCCCAAACACGCCTTCAAATTGTGGCACAACTATTTGAACAAGAAAGAAGAAGAAGGGAGGCTGAAACTCATGGCCTGAACCTGATAGAGCTACTCTGGGATGAACTGGACAGAAAGGTCAACTGGTGTATCACACCTGTGAACAATGCCATAGGAGAGGAGTGCTGGGAGGTGCTTACAGGGCAGAACCAATGATTAAAGTTTCCTTGTAAAAAGAATGCCTTGAATTTGCTCTGCTAGAGGGGGTCACTTTGATGAACCAAAGCCATTACATTTGCCTGCTAATAAAGCTTTTCAAATTGTCAAAATACCATAAATTGTTTGCAAATAAGTCAGTTTTTAGTAAATATTAAGCAAGTGACACGCAAATGTAGAGAATCGAAGTGTGCCTTGACTGGGACTGTAATACAGCTAGAAATTACACTAAATCTTAACTGCATATACTAGGAATTTGTTTTGGCAGTATTGGTGCCTACACTCACAGATAACATAGAAAAACAAAGAACATAAATTAAGAAGAATAGATAAGTAGAAATAACTGAACAGACACAACCCCATTTATTTAATGGATATTTGTACAGTGTAGCAGGAAAACTGCGCATTACCACACTCCATTTAGTGGCAAACTGAACAGCCCGGACAGCTAAGGAAATGTTGAGTCATTACCGAGGTAGGTTAATTACAGTGTTACAGTGCTGGGAATGATGTGGCTTTCATTAAAAGCTACTTCACAGCTTACTCCCATGTTCCAGTATAACATTTATGGATCAAAGGAAAGAGCTGTTTAAATCAACTTTCGTTTTTCTTTATAGATTTTACATTTTGCAATTCATCTTCAGCAGCATCTGTATGATGAGTGTAAGCTTAATGTCTAATACACAAAATTGCTACATTTCCATTTTACTTACTTAGCAGACAATCCCTGGGGCTGTTGGGATTATGGGCCTTGCTCAAGGGCATGAGGGTAACATCACTCTACTGACCTTGAGGTTTCAAACCGCAACCGTCCGATCAGAGGCACAATCCCAGTCCTAATCTACGATGCATGTACCTTCATAGTACACTGCATATTTGCATTTTTGCATAATTATTCTGAATGAACAGGGGGAAACGCCAAAGGATTTGTTTTGAAACACAATACGCATCATTCTGACAAACTCATTACCATAACACATCAAGTTTCTCTAATTTTAAGATTATCACGTTATATTATCGTCCGAAAAGTTGTCCCCGTTTTAGTTAATCGGCTGCGGAGTAAAACAAAATTCAAAACACTGTATTTTGCTGTAACATTTTGTTTTTTTCGTCAAAAGGAATCTCATGTCATGAGAACGATTGTACCAGAGTATCGCCATGCATCCATTTTCAAAATAAAGGATTTCTGTGGGTTTCAAATAGGTTCACAGTGTAAATGAAGTAATCTATGTTCCACATTTAGCTTCTTGTCAAAATCATCATTATCATGGTCGTAACCCCGCTTCCTGCTTGATGAATTTATTATACGTCTTGCATGGCCACGACTTCTTTTACAGGTTACGCACAGTGGAAATGTCCACATTTCTGAGGGGAGAATACAATTTTGGATGTATCATTCTAAGGCAATCTTTTCATTAGGTAATTGCTAGACAGGAGAATTGACCCCAGTGTCCAGTATTTCCCAAACCGGTCCTCGGGGACCTATTAACAGTCCACATTTTTGCTCCCTCCCACCTCCCAGCACTTGAAAGCCACAAGAGGATAAAGGATTATGAACTGGGGAAATGTTTGGAGTTAAACTGTCTGATTCATGCCTCCTAGTCCTACCATGCCTCCTAGTCTGATTCATGCCTCCTAGTAACGATACACGCAATCAAACCATCACGTAACTGTATACAATAGCTAGCCTACCTTCTCCTTTGCCGTACTTCGAACCTGGGTACCACGACACGGCCTCCGTATAGCCCAGCTCCCTGCAAACCACATGGGCAGCGTGAATGGTGAAGTCATCATCGCAGACGGTGCCCCACTCGCCGTCATAGAAGACCTCCACGCGTCCCTCGTTGTGCTTGCGCTTTTCCCCCGCCAGACGCAACTGAATCTTCGGGGTGTCAGGGGGAAGCTCTGAGGCGGTGTGGTGCTCCGGCTCAGCCTCGCCGTAGGCCTCCGGATAGCCCCATGCCTCATACTGGGCTGCGCATGGCACCCATAAGCACAGCAAGGCGACAAGGCAACATGCATGGGAGCCGCGGCCAGGCATGATGATATTAACTCCACACTGACAGGGGAACCTGAAGGCGAGAAGTGAGAGAAAAATATTCAACTTAACTCCAGAGCTGTCATCCAATTAGGAAAGCAAACTAATCGCAAATCATAACCACAGTGTGAGGTACTAAAAAATGATATCACTTTAGTATTTGCAGAGGGGTCGATGTCCCTGTCGACTGAGGTGTGGAGTTTACATGCTTTGGACGGAGAAACACCAAAATATATATTAATGTGCATATAAATTAGTTTTTGTGGCGTATTCTACCACTGCGCTTAAGTGCATTTCTCGCTAAGTCCTCTTAAGGTGTTGAGTACTGCGCCCCTACATGGCCAAACGTAATATTGCAGTTTTCAGAAGCAGAACACTGAACAAAACTCTTTTGTTAACATGCATCATACACTTAGGAACAAATGTGACAGTAGAAAACGCTATGCGAATAAATCTAATTATGTAAGTAGTATATAACGCAATGATTCAAGTGACATCTGCCTTGGTAACACGCCTAGCAGGTGAATCAATTAGGCTACACGACTGTCCATTAGAAATAATTCTTTCAATTAAAAAGAATTTTAAAAATAGTTCAAAAGAAGCAGCGTGTCCTCGCAATCCCTGTCCATAGCGAATGGATTTGCAGGCCTGCAAGACTGGTAAGGACAGAGGCGCCACGGTATTGAGGTACTTCAACTGACCGACACTGAATGCATTGCATGTTCCCGGGTGGATCGTAAAACGCTCAGTGTTGAATTCCGATTTGTTGTATTAAGCTGACGTCATTTTCCAAACGAAAACAAGGCGGCGGAAATTTTACCGCAGAACGAATAGTAACAAGCACCAATAAATATTTAAAGCCAAGTGAGTGACTGGTGTGTGAGTGTGCCCTGCGATAGGCTGGCCCCCTGTCCAGGGTTGTTCCCTGCCTCGTGCCCATT
>JAABNY020000039.1:14403108-14427359 GCA_015164015.2 Brevimyrus niger
GCTGCAGCGGCCAAAATTCATTAGAAATAATTGCGTTGCTTTGCCCACACACCGATATCAGCGAATTATACGACATTCCGCGTTTTACAACGGAATCCATTTTATTTGTTGAATTCTGCGATTCCGTCCGCGTTTTCCGCAACGCGGAAATCATAGGGCCCTATTAATGTATGATAACATGTGCCCTCATCCCAAATATAAAATACATACATAGACTACTTTAACAGTTGAGGGCTCATTTGCCTCAAAAACTAAATTTAGGTGAAATATCTGAATATTTTAGAAATCTTTGGGTTCAATGAAGTGCACATAGCATAATACTTTATACTGGCTTTTAGACAATTGGAAAACTTGTAAACAATATTATCTTAGTAACAACATCACACTTAGTAATCATCCTTTTGCAACAGTTCAATAGTTTGATTAACCCTTTTGATCCTTTCTGGGCAAGTTATTCTAATACTGTGAGAACCTTAAATAAACCATTGCGTTATTCTAATCATGAACGATACCTAATATCATTTAATACGTCCAGTGTGTGGACCTTACCCAAGATCCTTCCATGGCCAAAAGTGTGTTCTTGAAAGCATAATACTTGAAGAAATATATTATTGTATCATCACACCCATTTTTTAATGGTCTGCAACCTTGACCTCAGGAAAACATGTGATAGACTGACAACAGAATTAAATTAACTCATACTAAACTCTGGCAATAATCTAAATCTGTATATGTACAGTAGAATATGCTTTTGTATATGGACATAACTGGCATAAGAATAAAAATTCCTCATGCAGCAATTCTGCATGGCAATTACAAGAATTATACTATTTAAGGGTCTTGCTCAAGGGCCAGCAGAGATGTGACTGAATCAGGCTGGAACCATCAACCTTCAGACTGCAGACACATAGGCCTAACTTGTTGAACCACAAACCACAGCCTAGGAGTTGATATTAACTATATGTATCTTCTAACCGTTTAGCCTGAGCAGGCTCAGCGAGGGAGGGAAGCGCCTAGATTCAATCCCAGGCTGCACAGGGAACAAGGCTGGGGAAAACCCAGGACAGGAAGCCAGCCCTTGGCAGAACACATACATAAGAGGGAATTTAGGGGTGACAGTTAGCCTACCTGCATGCCTTTGAACTGAAGGAGGACAGAAAAGCAACCCAAGGAGATACAGGAAACATGAAGGGAGCATGCAACCTACAGAGAGAGAGAGAGAGAGAGAGAGAGAGAGAGAGAGAGAGAGAGAGAGAGAGAGAGAGAGAGCAGAGGTAGATATCAATCCCTCAGTCTCAGAGGCACGAGGAAACTCCTAATCTCTGAGCCCTGCCAAATCCATTACCTCAAAGAGGAAACCAAATACATCTTTTAATACAATAAACCGCAAAAAAACTCAGACTGACCAAATGTATGAGCTACCATAATCATAAGCCTGCCTCAAAATCTTTTTTCCAGAAACAAACATTAGGGAATTAGTTTTCACCCACACACCTACAACTCATATCATTAGCCCCGTAACATGATGATAAAAGCAGCTCCAATGTAAAAACCATACCATGAGCCACCTCAATGTAGAATATAAGCTATCAAAATGATTACATCAACTCTTACATTAACTCTTACATAAACAGAAACGTTCATGTATCTACACTGGGGCTGTACCCTCAAGGATCTGCCAATTGTACCCTATAGCTGAAAGTAATTGTACCTTTTAAGGTATAGAAATGGTACAAACCATACTAATTTACCCCCAATGGTGCAAAATACAGGTTTCTGTACAGGTCCAGTGACAAGCAAAGGTACATACTCTTCTTTTGCACTGTTGCCTCACACCTCTGGCCTCCTTCCTTGCCCTGAGTGTGTGGAGTCTGCATGTTCTCCCGATGGCATCAAAGGGCGACCTCTGGATGCCCCCAGTCCAAAAGCATGCTAAAGCTAACCGGAGTTGCAAAAATCATCTGTCGGTGTGAATGTGTGTAGGTGCCCTGTGAGAGGTTGCCACCCCATCCTGGGTAATTGCTTGGCTTGCACCCGTAGCTTCCAGGATAAGCTCTAAACCTCCGTGACCCAGTATAGGAAAAGTAGGTATAGAAAATTGATGGATGGGTGGATCTAAAGGGGAACCCAATGCCGTATGAAAGCACACCTGGAGATTTATGACCCCATCTGCACATTTACTGAAAGTCCTTTGTCTGCTCTGAAATGGGAATTCTTATACACAAATGCACAACTTCCTGTGACCGCAGAAGTGAAATTCCACAATCTATCTCTGCAGTATAAACTACTTGCATGCTCATTTAATTAGGAATGCTAAATTACTTACATATGACATCAGCCGAACAAAGATCTGGCAAGAGATCATATGTCCTAAGGTCTCAGGCCGAGGAAGTGTTTCTATGGCAACCATACTGTTTTTTTTCCCCAGAATGTTAGAGATTATGTACTTGTCCTGGATCATTCCCTATTATGTAGAGTTTCCTGACTATAGCATCTTAAGCTGTAATAGGTCTATACATTAGCCAACTAACTTAAACTTCAATGTTTAAAAGTATGAATCCAAAACTTCAGATTTGACTATTTTATCTTTCCCGCCCATACATAAGATTCAATTTGAGTATATAAAATAACATTAAATATATATGGGATTAGAAGTCAACTCCGACTTAAAAATAGCCGCAAAGGTCAACCCCAATACGCTATACAGTACAAGGCAGTCCCGATTTAAAAGAACAGCCGAAGCAATGACATATAGCACTGTAGCAGTGTAATGCACTATGCCATAAAAGTACGATTATAAAACTGATTTTAAATGTATTGATTTAAAATGTAAATGAAATCTGAAAATCTACATATGGTTTGTATGCCACGTCAGTTTACCTTGAGGGAATTTTTACTAAATAAAAGTATGAAGCTAATGCATAAACTAACACATTGAAGTGACATCCTTGCTCTGTGCGAAGAAGGAAATGTGCATCTTAACCGAAAATCAGATTTTGAGGATTTAAAAGCAATAGTGAATACTGTCATGGAGTAAATTACAGCACAGAGACGTGATGCCTTCTTGTACGTAACGTAAATAATAAGTAACTAATGTTAATTATAAAACATATATTTAAAAAAAAACTATACGCAAAAATCAAGCTATATATTTATTTCCTAGTTACAATTAGCTCTCTTTCAAAAATGCACATTCTACTAATTACGATTTTAATGCAGGAGTCGAATGGAACTGTCTTTTAACTTACTTTGAAAACTGAAGCTTTCCGTTAAAGGATTCCTCAGGATACAACTCCCTTGCGCTTTTACCGGGAAAATCCTTAAAATTGCAATGTCCCTTTTTCCTTCAGTTGAGCTATTCTAACTTTCACCACCTCCAACATCATCAGTAAGTTTTAAGAATAAGACACGCCTTACAGGGCGGCTCTGTCACGCCTACGGCCGCAGTGAGCTCATCCTTAGCTCTATAGCTTTACAGGGAGGGAAATCGGTCGCCGATGTCCATCACATACTTTCAAAATAAAGATGCTTATCAAACTAGGAGTCGGTGGGCTACGTGCAATTCTGAACCATTCTGGTTCAAAGGTCTTGACGTCTGGAGTTGAAACTCTATGCTATGTGACTCCTATAGAAATGTAAAACAACTGTTCACGGTGATTAAAATGTGTTGCCTTTTCAAGGCAATTACGGTAACTATAAATGTGTATGCATTAGTTTTGTATTAATGTTTTTATGTAGATTTTTACTCTATCACTTATCGAAATCAATTATTAATCTAGGAAAAATAATCATGTTTACATCTTGATCAGCATGTTAGAATAAGTTAAGCGGAGAAAAAAAGTAGTTCGAATAAATATTTCACCACAAGTTTCACATACTGCACGCATATCACATTGTAATATACTGCCACCTTGTGCACACTGAGCACCGGTACCCTGCAGCGACATTTTGAGGAGCAGGTGCCCGAAGCCTTTGACACTTGCATTAAAGGGCCACTCAGCAGCTTAACGGGGAGATTTTAAATAGTTCGGCCAATAGGGCAGATACTCACCCACCTGCAGCCCTCCCCCTCTGCACTTGCCTGCTGAGCACAGCTGCACTTGTAAAGCACCCATCAACCCACCCCCATCCATCTTTGAGTAGTTTATCCAGGTCATGGCAGATTGGAGGGGCTAAAGGTACATTTCATATGGCATACAAGTACACCCAAGATGGCACTTCAGCACTGCTGTGTCTAGACCTAATATCTGATACTAACCTCTTTAATCGGTTTCTTCATCTGGTTATCCATCCACCCATTTTCCACACCGGCTTGACTAAGGCAGGGTCATGGTGAGGTAACCCCAATTTACCACATCAGGTTTTAGGGGGGGGGGGGGGGGCAGGACTAGTGAGCCCGGAAGAAACTCCACAAGGAGAAGAGGAGATCATGCAAACTCTATACATAGAGACTATATCCCTGGTGCCAGAAGTGTTAGCTAACAATGCTAACAACAGCGCCACCATTCAATAATTCAAACACTGTTGAATTCATTTTGATGATTCAGCATCACCTCTTGTCTGATGAATCTTCTCTGTGACCTTCACCCGCCATGCAGTTTTCACAGTGACTGTCTGGATAGTTTGATTTTACCAAACTCAACAGTGAATCGTGGCAGTTGGTATTAGTACTGTATTAAGTTGTTTCAATTCCTGATAGAAAAGTAAATAATCATCATTATTTACTATAAAGTATTTCGGGAATATTTTGCTATTTATATTTCTAATCATTTAAGTATGTTTATAGTTGTAGTGCGTGAAGCATGATGATAATTCAAGTACCAATATTTTCTAACAGTAATTATTTCATCATAATCCAATAATATATATTTCACATTCAGGCATATGTAACTGAACAGAGGGAAGAACTAACAAACAAATATTTTTGCAATTTTTATTGCATAAAAAATTAAATATACAATTCATTAGATATGTGCAATTTTGGCAAAACGTTTAATTGAATACACAATACAATGCAATAGTTGTAAATTTTGATCTGGGGTAATTTTGAACAGATATATTGTATTTTAAGAGACGTATTTCATAAATGTATTTATTCCAGAAAAAAGTCAGAAGTGTCACATGTTTACTCTGTGTGTCACTGATGTATTTCAATAAGTAATTTTAGAAAATTCAGTAACACTTTACATTAAGTGCACCTTCATACTCCATTCATAAAACATTTATAAGCAGCATACAAGTACCATGTCATCCTAACATTATACAATTAGTATGTTTGTTATTATTAGGTAATGCTTGTTATTAATGTATATTACAGCTGTTAAGAGATATTTAGATGTTATGGTATAAATACATGATGTTTATGAATGTTTTATGAATACTTATTGAATACATTATGAAGGTATACTGAACATTTTATGGATGCAATATAAAAGCATTATGAAGACAAAAATTCTTTAGAATGCTATCGCCATATATTATATCAAGTTACATTTGATTGAATTTTGTCTTTTGTGAGTTATAATTCAGCTGGCATGGTGATGCAGTGGTTAGTATTGTTGCTTCATACCTTTGGAAACATGCTTTGAGTCTCAGCTCCATGTGTGTGGAGCTTGCAAGTTCTCCCTGTGTCATTGTGGGTTTTCTTCCAGGTAATCCAGAGGTTAACTGGAGGAATTGCCTGCAGACGTGTGAGTGAATGCTGTGTGTGTCTGTGCCCTGCAATGGGTTAGTGCCCCACCCTGCGTTCTTCACCGACTTGAGCCCATAGCCTCTGACATCGGCTCCAGATCCCCCATTACCCTGAACAGGAGAATTGGGTACAGGAAATGGATGGATGGAGTTATAATTCATTTAAAAAACTGGCTCTCATTTATCTTATTTGGTCATCTTCTTTACCAAATACGATTGTATTTTGGATTATATAACACATATTTCCATATTTAATTATTATTATTATCTGATGCAGTAGCCCTTTATACCTTTGTACCTTTATGCTCAAGATTTTGATTGTAAAAATATTAATGATGTATTTCTTGGGATTGTTTGGAAAAATATGTTTCGCCGCTTAAAAAGTTGCTTCTTTTGTTATAAATAATTGAAGGTGGTTTTGATCTTTTTTATTTCTTTTCCCTAAGTGTGAAAATGTTTAAGAACTGTAATTGTCAACTTATTTTATCCAACATACTATCTATAATCTGTTTTGTAAGTTGGTTGTTGACCTTTCTAACTTATCAAGAAGTCTTATGTTCATTTTTTCCACAAATGGTTAAACATATGGAATAGTGGTCCTATTACAGATTAAAATTTTGTTTTTGTAATATTGAGGGTATGTGTGCATTCTGCCCTGTAAGATCAACCTGGTGAATCATTCTCATATGAGGATTTTATGTGCCTTGTGGAGAGTAACAAAGTACATTTGCTTGAGATTGCTTTAGGACATTTTTCGAGTATCTGTACTTTTTTGTATTTGTATTTTTTTCTTTGGAAACATGACTTTTACTCCCCTATATTTGAGAGACAAATGTTGTACTTTTGACGTCACTATATTTTCATGAAGATTCTCTTTACTCATTACGTTGACGCATAGCTTTTAAATCAGCAGATAAATTATCTTTTAAATAATGTGATATGCCTTATTGTGGTCCTCACATGAAAAATCTTTTTTTTCAAAGTTGTCATTAGAGAAATGTTTTGGAAAGATTTTGAGTGTTTTTCATTGACATCTGGTCGTAGTGGTAATAATAATCATAATTGCGATGTTATTTGTGTAAAACCATTTGAACCTTTTGATTTTATTTGACAGATTTCATGCACACAAAGTCCAATATAAAAATCTAAGCTACATTTTAAATTTTATAGCTGGATAATTTACAATTTCAAATGCATACGCAACAGAGAGTGCACTTCTCACGTTTGAGAAGATTTATACAACCGTAGACGTGTTCTATGTTGTCGCTTTTTAGCACATTTTTAAAACTTTTCTAAGGATGTTTTTCTTAGGAGTTTGTTGTTCTGCAAAATATCAGCACGTATTTACTCGAATTCGATTGGCTGACTGTCTAGCCAATTGAATTTATGCTCCTTTTATAACGTTAGGTTATATTTAACGGCGGTTGCGAAGTTAGTTTTATTCGCCTTTGTTGTACCTCACCCCTGATAACTAATTAGAATTTCTGCTCTAAAAAGTACTTTAAGCACCGTTACATTTTGAAAATGTTATGTCGGGGATTAATTTGGAAATAGCTCACACTCCGCCAAGCAATTTAGGAACAGTTCACGTATCAAAGTACAAGGAAACGTTATGCATTAAATCGAGAGAGATGTGTCATGACATTTCGGTACTTTAGCAATTCATTATGAAGAGCCATAACTGCCCGAAATGTATTACCTAATTACTGGAGGAAGCTTTCAAGGTGACCGGATACAGATGAGTGCAGAACTATTGCATCTTATTACACTTAAGTCGATTAACATTTCTTAAGAATAAACAAGGAAAATTGCACACATTTACCATATACAGTAAAATATTTATTTATAAAAGGCATCAATATTATCAGACCCCGAAAATACAATAAATACAAAGAAAGATGAGTTCGTCGTCTGACAAAGATTGCATATTAATCACAAAACAAAAAATATAAAGTTAAAACAATCGAGCCTAATATCTCAGGGTTACAGACATCCATATGTGGCTCCCTTTGTCTGATTGGATGTTGGAAATTTTGGCGCATTTATTCAAATCACATGTAGACTAAACCAGGGTTATAATTACAAATTTTTACAAGCAATCAATTGTTTACAATGGGAAGAAAAAAAGTTGTATTAGTGTCTAATAAAACTGCATTACTCGATAACATGTCAATCTATCTTTACAAAAAGCTCATCTTGCATTAAAAGATACTCACTAAAATACTTTTAAATAAATATTTTACACAATTTTTTGCAAGTTTAACACAACAGTATACAATTTCCTTTGCAGTCTTCGTTGCCTTTACTAACCTTGCCAATTAACATTAATATATCGATTGCCCTACCAAATTGGACTACCTTCTTTGGCGTGCATATTAAACTACAAAAACTAACGCTGTAATTATATGAAACTGTACATTTTAAAATACTCCAAATCGTAACAAACAATACTTATGGAATAATTAGGTACTTGTACGAAGACATGTTGGCTCTTGTAAGAGCCTTTTTGGGTAGCAAAGTTCGTTATTTAAAGTCCATTTATTTCTTCTTAGGAGCTGCCTTCTTGGTTTTTGCGGCTTTCTGCTTCGTGGCTTTGGGTTTAGCCGCCTTGGCCTTCTTGGGAGTCTTGGCCACCTTCTTCACTGGTTTCTTCACTTTCTTCGGGCTTTTCGCAGTCTTCTTTGCCGCAGCCGGCTTCTTCGCTTTCTTTGGCGACTTCTTCACTGCTGGTTTCTTCGCAGTTGCCTTTTTTGGCTTTTTAGCCACAACTGGTTTCTTGGCCGCCGGTTTCTTGACTTTGCTGACTGTCTTTTTCACAGGTTCCTTGGACTCGCCTTTCTTGTTCAGTTTGAAGGAACCAGAAGCGCCGACACCCTTGGTTTGCATCAGAGTCCCCTTCTGGACTAAGGATTTCAGTGCCAGTTTGACACGAGAGTTATTCTTCTCGACGTCATAGCCACCAGCGGCCAAAGCTTTCTTGAGGGCTGCTAGTGACACTCCTTTGCGTTCCTTTGACGCGGAAACGGCTTTCAGGATGAGATCGGACACACTGGGGCCGGACTTCTTCGACTTTGATGCCGATTTCTTCTTGGGAGCTTTAGCCGGAGCCGTGGCAGGAGCTGGGGCGACTTCGGCCATTTCCGTGGAGTGTTGCCGCTTTACCCTTCCCAGTTGAACGTCAGACAGACAATGGTAATACGACACGTAGAAAAGGGCGGAACTTAAATGCCAAGTGAGAACCCTATAGACTCAACCGCCCGTGTAGCAGCTCCGGGTTGTGGAAAACACTGTGGGGTTGTGTTTTCTTCTCAATGAAAATGACGAAATTTTAGGGCAAACGAACGCTTGTGTAAAAATCAAAACATGGCAATGAAAACCAAACATCGGCATGTTTCAGGTGCATTGCCGTTAAACAAAAAACGTTTATACATTTTCAATATAAACACGGAAAGTTTGTCGATATCACGAGTAAACCCGGGTACTTAGACGCCGCTTCCTCCAGTCTTTCAGTAATAAATTGGTGAAACGTTCGCCTAGAAATTGAATAGACATTTTTTCGTCAAAGAAAAGGCCCTGCGTTACATTTGTATAATTGTTTTAAGTTTATATTATTCATAAAATAGCTATTCAGGCGCTTTATCGACGGAGCAGTTAACACAGTTCATCATAGGTCGCCATTCCATTCTTTCCTAATCAGAATGACGCATTCCTTACTTGATTATTTTAAATAAGTGAATACTTAATAAAATATACACTAGGAATATACTTGCTTCAGTAGTGACGCGTATGTAGTGATTTGAGGCGAAACGTTTAATTGAAAGAAAATTCTGTTTCTGTAACTTTTACTCATGAACCTAACTGTTATAATACTGTACAGTGGTGGTACTTTACTGGCAATTACATAGTACTATTTATTAGATTCGTATGTTTATATAGGCTAGACATGAAACAAATATTATAATGTGAAACTTACTTCTGCTGAATGTCATTCAACGAGTCCAAAGATTTTACAAAAATATTACAGCGTTTTCTATATCGTGTGCATTAGTGACGCTTGTTAGTAATGCAATCATTTCGTTTATATTAAAGTTAATACATCGTTTAAAAACGTGCATAAAATGTATTAGCCTAATATAAAATACCACTATATTGAATTAACCTTTCTATAGAAAACCCTGTATAGGACGTTCTTATATGACGACGTACGTTTTCATTAAGCGACCAACTGAATTGTATTTACTGTCACGGACTATCATCATTCGCACATTTAAAATTTCAGTATCATCGTTTAATTTTCAGCCATTGTATGAATAAAACGACTTTAATGTGTTCTTGTAATATAACAAATTTCACATTAATCTATCTTATAATGATGGTTGTAGTTATGAATGGTCACCGTATTTTTCTGTTCTCACACCACTGACGAGCTCGACATTTTTAATGTATGCTTGCGTTTTCTTTTCACGTATGAAATAGGCTCTGAAAAATGTGTTTGGGTCAGAGTATAACTTTTGAAGGCGTACGGTGTGCGCGTTTGATGTTTCAAGACATACAGGGGCGTTTCTAGCTATTGAAAAGAAAAAACAGGGGTAAAGTCAAATTTACCTGGGGCTTGGATTTTAATTTGAAGATTGGCGTTGGGGGTAAAACACTCGGGGCTATATCCCCGAGTAATCACAGCTACGCCCTTACATATAGGACAACCACTACCCTAACAGTTTTTTCGTTTAGCGTTTTTAGTGTAGGTGACGAGATCACGGAAAATTTCTAGGAAAACTTCAGAAAAAAACAGCCGCAGTTCCTCATAAGAGGTGAGTGATAGCTCGCTCGGTAATAACCCGTACATTCCTATGCACTAAGACTGCACGATACCTACATTGCTACATAACATTATTGTACACGTAAGGATAAACAACAAACTGTTATGGGGTGAACGCGGACCTAATTGAAAGCAATTCTCTTTTTTTTTTTGCAAGGATTCATTTGAGCGTGATTGGCTGGCTTGACTACTGCATATTTAACCCTGTATGTCACGTATACCAAAGTGCTGTTATTCTCCTCGAAATGTTGTAGATATGTAGTTTATTTATATTGAATTATATAGGGATATATTCAATTGTGTATATAGCGATTATGTTTGGTACCGGGACAATCGATATGATCTGTTTATTAGAAGGTTTAAAACTATGTGAGTTTCTTCCGAGGAATCTTACTAGCAAAAGCAGAATTACTTCATGTCCCGTGATACTTTAAAATCTCCAGGTTTACTTTGAACTGTGAAAGCATTTTTCTGTGCTCTAAACGAATTCTCGTTATAATATTTACGTAGGATGTGGAATATTTTGCGGCATTTTCAAAGAGCAATAGATTCTTGCTAAGCACTCTTTGATCGACTGTATTCTTTACGGCTTATAACGCATATTTTATCAAGAAATGTAATTTATGTTTTAGAGCTTTTGAAACTAAAAGCACATGATGATGTATTTGTTAAACTATCGTATGTTGCAAGGTCTCCAGGTAATACTGGTTGTCGATTCCCCCATGAAGTGATAGGTATAACTGCTCGTAATGTATTCGAGAGACACGTAGCCCGCATAACTTTTTGTGTCTTAGCTGATCTTTCAGTACATTCATTCTGATCAGTTTTACTAGGTTGCTGTAGTACAGCGCATTTCATACCTAAATTAACGTTTTAGTAGGAATGGACAGATCCATACGCACATATCCATAACTGGATACTCAAACGTTTCTCATTTGGTATCGATTACAACTTACAAGTTTTAAGTATTCTTTCCGGTCGGCGAAATGTTACCACATCACTTGAGCAGAAACCCACGCCATTTTTTAAAAATCAAGAATATATAAATATATATGTATATATGTGTGTGTGTGTTAGAAAGTGCCTGTTTTTTAACAATAAGATTATACCTATGTGTATTGTTTTGGTAGAAATAGAATTTAGTGATCAGTGGTCATTGTTAACACAGCACACAGTGCGCAACAATGAAATGTGTTTTCTGTATTTAACCCATATGTGACTTTCGTGACATAGCAGGGGGCAGCCAATTTAGCACCCGGGGAGCAGTTCTTGAGTACATTACCTTGCTCAGGGTACCTCAGTGGTGACTTGCTGGTAGTAGGCCCATTCAAATTAATACTCTATTTTGCCCCACATGTGTATACAGATATTTTGTGTATAATCACTAAATAAGTCTCTCGTATGGGTATCATCATTTAATAAAATGATTGTAGGCGTAGTATTCCTTACCAATACATTCTACTTTATCAACTTTAGCAAATGGCGATGAGTCTACATTTCTTCATGCAAATAAAGAACACCTACAAACAGTGGTTTTATTGGTCTGTAGAATGAATCAGTCTCTCTTTTCTCTCTTTAATAGCTATCCCAGGAAGGCTCGTGTTCAGGGATAACACAAACTAGCCATAAGGTGATTCAAATTGTAGCATTTCTCAAACAGGGAAGTAAATCAAATGAATGAATAATTTATCATCATTTATCAAGAGGCACAGAAATATCACCGACTCAAAAAGAAATGCACAGACTGTAATATATGTAGATTTATAATTGAAATTACGATATACATGGCTGCTACAATGGAATACACTTGATTGGTATGATTTCCTTTGATATACAGTAGAACATCAACATGAACGAAGGCTACTAAAACAAAGTAGATAAGGCTGGGAAATATCCATTTTGGCGATGATGCACTCTATACACTGTTCCAGCAGTGCTTACAAAAATATTTTCTTTGGTGAAAAACACTGTTCCACAAACTTGAGATATTCATTCTCCTTACTGAATTGTGTGTTTCATTCCATGTAGTTGTATCAGCTTTCTTCTTGAATCTGAGAATAAAGTTAAACAAAAAGTCAGAAATGTTTTCTGATCGACTGTTCAAATGACAGGACTAGAGTTATTAAATTCTACACAGGAGCCATTATGTAACGTTAATCTCAAAATGCAAAAGTATTTTTTGCAACACAAAAAATACACAGTAAATCATTGTGAGAATATTTTGGTTGTTATTATACTTGCCCTATAACTCTCCTCTTCTCTCCCTATGTCTGGTCGTTGCCAGTCTGGATTGGACAGTATTTTATAGACAACTAATCCAAAGGCTACAATCAGGATTCCTAGCGAGTTGGCAAACACGGCCTCTGGTGGCAGCTTGGAATATGGCTGGGTCTGATTGGTGTTTCCTTTACTGGAAAGGGAACCGATAATATTGAATTTAATACCAACCTGACGGAGACTTCACATGGGGATCGCGTATCTGTGATAACTCAACATGAAGCTACTTAAAAAGAAATAACATAAAATGAGATGACAATAAAGCAGCAGAAAACATTGTGATAATCACTTGTGCCAAAAATAAAGTAACTGCATGCTGTTCAGTTAAAAACTGGACATTTTAGTGTAAACAAGCAGCACGGTGGTTCAGTAGGTAGCACCCACACCTAAGGCCTATAGGTTCGAATCCCACCTCTACTACTGTATGTATTCCAGTTTCCTCCCACGCCTGAAGGGAGAGGCGCTCGATCGCTCTCGTGCGCCATCGAGCGCCTAAATTGCCATTTAGGATAGTGAAAAATCACGCACGCCAAAAAATAAAACATTTAAAAATCGTGTTTCCGCGAAAACGATCGGGAATTCCCCTCCTCATGCAACCCGCATTAATATTACAGCTACAACAATTGGTCTATCGCCATTATGAATACGCAATTGACCAATGAGAAACCAGGTTTCACGTATTGCTAGGCAGCACGGATAACAATGGCAAAGAACTAGTGCAACATTTTTTAAGTGGTGTGTGGAAGCCCGAGGCATAGTGCCGCGGATCAAGAAGGAGAATGGAAAGGAAATGGTCGTGGAGGTAATTCAAGCTTATTTATCCGTTCACACACCCTATATTAGATATGTAAATTGGTTGTATTTGGACAATTACATATCATAATCATATTCAATTAATTGCCTGCGGGCAGGGAGGGTTCCATAGCTGGGTTTGGGGCTGGATAATCCATTTATCAGGACCCCATCCATGATGGGGTCCATTGTAGTATAGTACTTGCTTGGGAATTTTAGCCATAATGATATGATAAAGCACTTATGGCAGTGACTGAGTATAAGAGGACAAATTTGCTATATCTAAAGCTGAACCTGAAAGTAATTTCATTTTATTGTTGTTAATCACACAAACAGATATATATAATACAGGTAAATGCCTGTTTGTCCAGGAATGCGCCACACTTGGAATGAAACATTTCAGTTCAGCAGTTCTGTACAAAAAAAAGCCTCTCACTCATCAGTGAACAAAACAGCTCCCTGAGGCCAACCTAGGAGAGCTATTTTTCACTCCCCTGGCTTTTTTCCCTTCATGCACTGATAGTCCAAAGACATAATTGGGTTAATTGGCACCTTTAAATTACCCACAGTGTAAGTGTGCCTGTCCTGCAATGGACGGTATCTCTATGGATGCACTAATGTAGGTGGTTACTTAACAGATATTAATATAAAAAAAACTGAGGACTCACAGGGCGAAGAAAAGCTTCTCATTAATGCCAGAAATGCAGGATGCGATGGCCAGGAAAAAGATGATGCTGCCCATCCAAACGTGTACAGGCTTGAGGCGCTTCCGTAACGCTAGGGGAGACCATGGGAGTAGAAAGGCGAGTAGACCCAGCACCCACTGAGAAGACAACGTGCAAAGAGAATCACACCATACCATTTACAGCAATTCATGGACTATAAAGGATAAGGCAGTGAGAAGTGTAACAGAGGGTGTGTTACATTCCGCATGGCGTTTAAATGTAATATGCACTGAGAATTCAATGAAGGAGACCAAATATTCCTATAGTCTTAAGAAACATTATGGACCACTACAGACCAGGATACTCGAAGACTGAATTTTTACAAAGGCTGTCTAAACAGTATTACCGATTCGCTTTTAAGGTGATGCAGTACAAAAGCAGAAATCGTACACTGCAGATGTACCTGAGCAGTGAAGAGGGCAGCAGTGCAGATGCCCAGCCAACTGTGCAGTGAGTATAGGTTGGGGGTAGAGCCTGCATTGTGGTAGTCAAAGACGGCACAAAGACCCAGGACAGACAGGACGAAGGCTAGGAACAGCAAGCCGGCATGCAGGAGCTTCCAAGCCAGTTTGCTTTGCGTCCAGGTCAGTGGGACACGATATACAACTGCGGCTAAAACGCGGCCAAAGAAAAAATAAATGTTCATGAATCCATAGTGTATATACCCCGATGAGCCAAAACATCGTGACCACCCCCACGACGCTACTAATGTTTACCATCTTGTAAAAACAGTACATGCCAAGGTGTGAGATATATTACATGTTAACATTCAGTATTTATGGTCGTTATGTGCAGAGGAAATGGGCAGGGATGATGATCTGAGAGACTTTGAAAAGGACCGAATTATGGCCATGCAAGTGCGTCTGAGCAACTTCGAGATGGCCAGACCTCAGGGTGAGCCATAGAGAGTCCTACTTAGAGTGGTCCAAGGAGGTAAAATCATGAAAAAGCAAGTTGTGAACGGAGGCAATCACATCTGGTACAAATCAACCCGAAGGGTTACCATGGCACAAATTCTGATGAGGACCATGGGAGTAGTGTATCATGGTGGACAGTGCATCAGGCATAGCCAGGGCCAAGTCAGAGTGCCAAGGCTAACCCCTAAGGAGGAGAGTTTTTACAAGAAAGTTTACAAGACAGTCAACAGTATTCACTTCCTGTGCGGATGGTCAAAATGTTTTGGCTCATCGGTGTAAATAGACCATAAGCACAATGTATCAATTAAGACAAGACAGATAGATATAGATGAAATGAATGAACTACAAAGCATTTAGGATTTAAAGAAAAAGAACAAAGTCACATCTGTTCAGAAACGGTTTCAGAAATAAAGTACGGAAGTGAGAACAATGCATGAGCTCATGTGCTTCTTCAGTCATCTTCTACCCACGGTGACACCGAGTGCATGGAAAGCACCATCCACTGTGACGAGCGTGGAGAATCCCATTACTCACCATTCCCGTACAGCACGACAAGGCCGCTCACCATCAGAACCGGATGCCAGTTGAACTGCAGTCCCGAGCCGTCCCAGGCGAATCCCCCACGCCACTTGTAGTTCCAGTAAGACACAAACACCACAGAGAGAATTCCAAGGCACAGGCAAAGCAGGTAGCTGAGATAGAACGGCAGAGAACCCATCCTGGCCCTAGGGAAGTGTTTCATAAAACATCAAATTGGTAATGTGAGAGACAAGTGGATGATCGAAAATAAGTCCATCGCCAATCAGGGAGATTTTAAATAAATAATTACAAATTTTCCACCAGGCATCAAACTTTAGATGACCTGCATGCATGTTTTTTAGCAATCCCTAGTGAATACTACAGATTGATCAAGGGTTTCGAAAACTTCTCCAACTACTACTAACATACAGCAGCAAATCAAACACACGGAAACACACAAAGTTTAAGAGATTTATAATTTTTTTTTTTAATTATAGTTGGTAGCAGCAATTTTGTGATCTTTTCACAGTTTTTTCCCCCTCACATTTTCGACCACTTCATGTTGAGTATATTTTTTCAATACATAATCCTTTCTAAGAAGTTACAGTATGCTGGTCATCAGTAGCTATACATTTTTGTAGAAGCTCATTTATCACACAGCTCATGTGAAACATTGCCCAAAATGTATAATTCTGTGTGACAGAGTATGAAATGATACAAATGTCATACAATCATAGAAAAATGAGACTGGATTGGGGAAAACCTGAAACAAAGAGTACTCACTCAGTAACTTATTCTCCAATGTCACAACGTCTTTAGTGAGCTGCCCTTAGTACTGAAAAGCTTCACCGGTATTTATAACCCCTTCTTTCAGTGCCTGCACTGGTTTCTGTAATCAGTTCCCATCTCTTTCAACCTGTTTGTTTCACTTCTTCATTTCCTTACTGGTGCACATAGGAAGTCAGGTGACTACAGGGGGTGCGCCCTCAAACTCATGGCGAGTCCTGAGATTTATTGTCTTGAAATTCTAGAAGCACCACTTCAGAATTGCATGTTAACACTACAGTCACCACAACACAAACAGTAAAAATATGGCTGCTTGATATATTACCTAAAAGTAGCCTAAATTATGAAGAATTCCAAATGTAGGATAATACGAAATGGCATTTTATCACTTTGTAAAATAATGAACAGCACATTTTAAGCACAAAACTTTCTGAAGCAATTTGTAAATGACAAAAGAAACATTAAACCACCTGTTCTGCACATATTTTGTGGGTTGACTTCCTGCCTTCAGTTCTGTATAGGAGTTTGCATATTCTCTTTGCATCTGTGCCAGTTTCCTCCTATAGTCCAAACACAGGCACTTGCACAATTTATTGTTTCAGTACCACTTTAATATACCAATAAGGGCCCCTTTTGCCCGTTGTGAAAGGTAGTAACTCATTAATAAAAAGAAAACTGTTATAACTTGTTTAAAATTGTCTATTAATAATTTACAAAGTGTTACAACCAAATTAATAGCCAGATTATAAACCATTCATAAACCCTTTATATGGGTAGCCTTATTGTAAAGTGGCACTGATATTTCTGTATGGTCCGTCATGTGTGCTACACCAGGCCGGAATTACATCCAAGGTGTGTCCTTTGCAACTAAGATAAGGTCCCAACACACACTGACCTTGTACAAGAGGTCATGGAAAGTAGATAAATTAATTCAAGTCACCATTTCAAATTATGCCCTATATTTACAAAGCCTTATACTATGAAAACTAAACATTTAGCCAGCTTATTTATACTTTATTCACAAGATTGTTTACTCATGGTTAGATTCTGCAAGCTTTTGAGAAATGGTTACGCTATGACAAGTAAATTCCATAAAGCAAGCTGATGATTTTATGCAAAGTCATGCAGCAGGCTGTAAAAAGTACAGTTTGAGGGATTTAGAGCAGGCTAGAGATAAAGGACATTAACCTGTAACTCAGAGGCTGGTTTGTACATTCAACCAGGGGCCCTACTGTGGAACCATAAGGCAAGATAGCAAGCCTGCATTTATCATACAATTCAGCATTCATGAAACGGAAGCACCTGTAATTTAGGTACAATGTACTTGTGTAAAAAGGAACACACTTAAGATTGTCAGTTATACATTTTAAATTATACAATGTTAACATTTATCTGTTTAGTTCCTTAGTGCCTGAATGGCATTTCAGCTTTAGTGGGGCAATTTTTTTAGTTTGCTTTGTTCTGCTTCAGTGCAGACTGCTTTTCAGCTGTAAGACAACAGTAAATGTAGAAGGGGGAAGTTAGATTTCTTTTTCTTCTTTTTCATCCAGTAGGAGATACCAGCTTTGCTCTGCACATGGTTTCTGATTTCCCAGGGACCAGAATCTGACAAATATAAGGTCCAAAGATGGAGAGAGAAGAAAGGCAGTTAAAAAAAATCTTTAACTATGGAAAGTTTGCTGCAGCCTTGGCACAGGACTAAGAAACTTTTACTTTTCAAACCGAGGAATGAGAACTGCACTTTCATTTCACTCTCTTTTAATCCGCTTCTTTCATTAAAAATAACCTGATTGTACTTAGTGTTGACTAAAATTTGTGAAGTGTTTTGAGGGACTTTTCAAAAAATTCCTCCTTTGTCTTCCAAGATGAAGTTCAATACAGCCAAATGTTACAGCTTGTAAGAAAATCTGATATTTTTTTGTTACCCACTATGTCAAAGGGAAACGTGTGTGTGTGTGTGTGTGCGCGCGCGCATGTTTTTTTTAATGAAAAACATTTTTGAGCTCTGGAAGGTTTGTGTAAATTCACATGCTAAATTTCAGCAAAATCAAAACTAACGATTTAAAGGTCATTTGTTAAATTAAAATGGAATGATCCAGTAACAACTTGCATCAATCATCCTCAATCACACCATGTGCCGTATCTAATACGAAAAATGTTATTACTGGGGATCGTACAGTGTTGTTGACCGAGGGAATGTAAGCATTAAGTGCTGTTTTAGAGCAAGAAACCCTGAAATTGGATATTAGGCTTAATTTTCTATTAGAAATAGAAAGAGAGATATATATTTATTAAATTCTCTACCCCATGTTCATCTCCAGGAGACATTGCAAAATGCTTTGTCTGGAAGGGTCAAACAACAGCATTTGATTAATAAAAATGAATAAAAACCGTTATGGTTCCCTCCTTTCCTAAACCCATGACATCAAGGCTTTCAGTTAGCACTGTCTAAAGTGTGACACTGCATGTTTTAAGGGAATGCAATTCCTTTTGTATAACAGCTGATTTTTACCAAAAGCGAATCAATATGAAACATTTGTTCTCATAGATTATAATCTAGAGCATTGTTCCTAACAATATGGGGATCAAAGAAAAATAGGAAATACAAGTCAGTCATTATTCTGAATACTGTAGGCTCATGAATGGCAGGGGATTTGCATCCACCAGTTACAACATGTGTATTTTAAGAGTAACTCTCCGACAGAGAATAGCAGCAAAGTCCTACTAAATGTTTTTCATATCCCTTTGCAACAATTTCTTTATGTAGTTGACATTATTTTTTTAATGTGTAGGTATAGTCACTTTTGCCACATAATAGGCTCTCCTGACTTATCAATATAACACATAAACTGAAACACTGGCCCTCATAGTATTTAACCATCAACCCACAAAGCAGAATCTACCTTTGTGGTTAACCATTTAAGATTCTACTGACTGGACCATACGAGATTGTACTGAGTGATGACTTTTTTCAAATAACCCCCACCCTTTTCGTATTGCATGTTTAAATTGTAAAGATTATTATAAATTCTTGTCTTACAAATTCAATCAAGTTTTGTGGCTGAAATCTGATTAGGTACATAACAATCTAAACTTAAGCGTATTTGTACAGTACTTCCTCCTGACATCAACCAGAAAACCTATTCTTCCGTTTTAAATACATTTATACTTCCCTTTGCAGTTAAGAACGTAAGCTTTTTATGTGCAATTTTACTTCCATGTTTTTTGTGTTGGTATTAATATTTACAGCCATAACCGGGATAAATTAAATACTCTTAAACTCAAACTTACCTACTGTATGGTTTAAACAAATTAACTACAAATATTTATTAATACAACACTATACATACATTTAATTTAACATATTTTGTGCTTTCGGCACAGGGAAGGGGGGAGGAGATAACATCAGCGAAAAAAATAGCTAGTTGCTAATGCTAGTCGGTACAGTTTATCCCCCTACAGAGTTTGCCCTCCCTGACATTAATCCCCATCGTAGACGTGATCATTCCACTAGTTCATTACCGGCTAGCAAGTTAAGAATGCTTACGGCTGCTATATCATCTAATCTAGCAAACACCGCTAACTACACTGAGTGCATCAGACGAAACAAGGACAATCTCTCCTTATATCTTCAGCTTCTTGCAAGTGAAATATTTCCGACGTGCGCATAAACATTAAAAGGAATAAATGAATTGCAAGCGTACGGATGCATATTTACCTTTCGCATAGAGCACACAGATCTATCAGCCCACTGATCAGTAAAGCGAAAGCACTCGAGTCAGCCCCGCTTCTCCATGCTCTTTATTTACAGCATAGCCAACCAATATGGCTGATGCCGTAATCCTCGACCGTGGCGTCTCATGCCAAAACCCTCACGGTCGTATAACATTTTCGCCTTCTGCCACTTACTAGTGCCGCTTTATGCAGTCTTCCCCATTGTTTATTTTTATTGACATGCTTTTCGTACCATTATTTCATTAAGTTCTCTATATTACTAAAGTTGCTTCTACGCTGTACCGTTTTGAAAGAATTTCCACGTAATTCTCTCTGTCCAAGATATTTTGCGAGTTATGTCTCTTATTCTCTGGTTACATTAAATATCGACTTTTTATTGGCTGCACGAAACTAGGAAAAAAATCTTTATCTTTAGCATATTTACATCGTGCATTGACATCTTGAAGACTCATAATGCGATGTTTTCTCAGAAACAAGTTTAATTTTGTATCTTTACATAATTTTGTCTTAATAATCATTTCGGAATTCACGCCAGGAGGCACCATTGAACATCTAACCCTTCTCAAAATTTCCGTTATGCGTTTGGTCCCACACAATTAACATAAATTTTGTATTGACCAGAATATCTTCATGTGACATAAGACCTTCAAAGATTTTTTTAAATAAAATTTGTAATTTGTACATATTTGTAAAAATATGTACAAAGGTAACACCATGATGTGCCATAGAAATATATCTTGTATTGCTTAATATTTCAGGGTTGACTGAATGATACAAAAGCCTTATCTTGGATTTCAATATTAAAAGCTTGAGAGTTTTCTATAAAAAATGTGCTTTAATTGTTACTCCTGACTGTGTCAGCAGGAGAACTTTATAATCTATCTATTGTATTTTACAATGTGGTTGTGGTATTTAACTGTGTCTCTTACTGCAGTTTTCCCAATATCTACCAGTTAAAGGATAAAAAAATAGTCCCACAAACCTTCAGGAGGGTGTCCAGACAGAAGACCGTCCTCAATGGTCAAAAACCACACGGCTTAGAACAGACTTCAGTTGAACCAGACTGTATCTGTCAGTGCTTTGGCGGTGACTGCATTTTTGTAGCTATGATGAACAGAAATATTCTGATATTCTGGCCTTACACTATAGAAAAAGATTGGTCATTAAATACTTCTGAGGAAAACTTTGTCAGCAGAATGAGCAGCTGATGCACAGATCCATCGATAAGACAGATATTTTCTCTAGTTTGCTACAGTAGACAGTTTTAGCCTACAGCTGCTATTACACATATGCTGTTCTCAAAATAAGAAAGGTCATTTCTGTTAGCTTTATATTTAAATCCAAATTTTACTTATCTAAAAGTACTCTCTTGGATTGTGTTTAAAATTTTAATCATATTGGCTCAATGAAAAATCAGTAAAGAAATTTCTTTTGACCAGTTCTAAAGGAAAACATTAGTACTGCTAAAAAAGAACACCAATAAGATCCTTTATTAGGATATTGGTTCACCACAAACTGCCAGAACAATGCCTTTAATGCACCTTGACATCAATTCTACTAGAGTTTGTAACCACACTATTATTAGCAGACCAATCGTCCATCCATCCATCCATCCATCCATCCATTATCTCCCGCTTATTCAAGGTCGGGTCGCGGGGGCAGTAGTCTCAGGAGGGAAACCCAGACTTCCCTTTCCCCGGCCACTTCCTCCAGCTCCTCTGGGGGAACCCCGAGACGTTCCCAGGCCAGCCGAGAGACATAGTCCCTCCAGCATGTCCTGGGTCCTCCCCAGGGCCTCCTCCCAGTGGGACATGCCCGGAACACCTCACCAGGGAGGCGTCCAGGAGGCATCCTAATCAGATGCTTGAGCCACCTCATTTGACTCCTCTCAATGCGGATAGCAGACCAATCAGCATGAGAAAATAGAAAACAGAGCTTCAGAGTAAACGTGTGGCACACGTGTATCCATCCATTAGTTAGGGACAGGATGCTGAATGACATCTTCCTCCAACTGCTCTGAATTCAAAACAATATTTGCATATTAATATTTTAGCTTCTCATGCATTTATTTACAATTGTAATAGTTAATTGTTATGCATAATGAAGTGTCTTTACCCATGACACATACAAACCATTGAATCATTGAATTGTTTACAATGTTTCTCTATGTATCCATTGCAACACTTCACTTACAATGTTATGTTTATGTAGTAATTAACCTTGACCATAATGTCCTTGGGATTACATATGGTGTGTGCTTGTGCCTTAATGAGATGATTCAATTTCTACCTTTTTTTGTCTTGCATTTTAAACTAGTGCTCAGACACCATGGTAGAATTGGCACCAACTGGCCACTTTAGGTTCACCTGATTGACTGCTCATTGAAGCAAATATCTGATCAGCCAATCATATGTCAAACAGCACAGTGTATAAAATCATGCTGATATAGGTCAGGAGCTTTAGTTAATGTTCACATAAAACATCAGAATGGGGAAGAAAGGTGATTTAAGTGATTTTGAACGTGGCATGGTTGTTGGTCCCAGACAGGCATGTACTGCATGAGTATTTCAGAAACTGCTGTTCTACTAGATTTTCATGCAACCTAAAAATAAAAAACATCCTGTGTGGTTCTCTTGGCAAAAATGGTTTGTTGATGGCGTAGGTCAGAAGAATGGCCAAACTGGTTCAATTAATAGAAAGGCAATGGTATATTCACTGACCACTCATTACAAACAAGGTATGCAGAATAGCATCTCTGAATGCACAACACATCAGCCTTGATGCAGTAGGGCTACAGTAACAGATGGACCCACTGGGTGCCACTCCTGTCAGCTAGGAACCGGAAACTGAGGCCACTGAGTGGTGGCCTAATGGTTAGGGAAGTGCATGAGTGATTGAAAGATTGCTGGTTTGAATCCTTGACCTCTAAGATAGTGCTCTCAAGCACTGCTCTTTGGACACTGAATTAGCTATCCTCTGCTGTGTGACATGCAAGGTAAATGCAGAGGACATGTTTTGTTGTTGTGGTGTGTTAACAATGACAACTAATCACTTTCTTTCTTTTCATAGACATTGGGCATAGGCTCACCAAAATTGGACAGCGGAAGACATTCAGATGGGAGTGTCGGAATTTGCCGTAAACAGGGTAAAATATGGATACATCCCGCCTTGTATCAACATCTCACACTGGTGGTGGTGGTGTAATGGTGTGGAGCATATTTTTCGGCAGATTTTGAGCCCCTTAGTACCAACTGACCATTGTTTAAATACCACAGCCTACGGGAGTATTGTCGCTTACCATATCCATCCATCCCGTTATGAGCACGGTGTTCCCAGCTTCTAATGGCTACTTCCAGCAGGACAACATGCCACGTCACAAAGCTCATATTACCATTCACACACGTCAGACACCTCAGTGAGCACTTTTCACTTGAAAACCTGGGAATGATCTTTACTGAGTGTTTGATGCTTCTGCATTGGTATATATCTGTAACTATCCAGACACAAACTTTAAAACACTGACATGAAAAAAGCATAGTAATCGGGGTGAAAACAAAAAAAACTTCATCAAAAAACTTACAGACTTAAGAAAGATTTTGAATAAAATAGTACCACCAAAACAGGAGTAAGAATTTTATTGCATTGGAAAAACTTGTTTTTTGTCGGTGCAGATGACAATAAAGCTTTGAACCTTTGAACCTTGAACAGTAAAAAAAATATATGTGAAATTAAGGCCAAAGAACTAACAGAGTCAAATAAATAGCAGAATTAAAAACAAGAAAGAAGTACATAATAAAATTTATTTTCAATCTGAAAGACATTTAAAATCTGAAATAAGTGAGAAATAGAATTAACATGAATGAAAATTACAGAGCCCCTCTGGTGACATAGGAGGAAAAAAAATAGCACGTGTCCACGAGATAATAACGCGTGGCCCCGATATAATTAAGTCGTGGCCACCAGATTTCCGAATGCCTGAAAACACATGAA
>JAABNY020000039.1:14428756-14443267 GCA_015164015.2 Brevimyrus niger
CCTCCCTGGTGAGGTGTTCCGGGCATGTCCCACTGGGAGGAGGCCCCGGGGAAGACCCAAGACACGCTGGAGGGACTACGTCTCTCGGCTGGCCTGGGAACACCTCGAGATTCCCCCAGAGGAGCTGGATGAAGTGGCCGGGGAGAGGGAAGTCTGGGTTTCCCTCCTGAGACTGCTGCCCCCCCCGACCCGACCTCGGATAAGCGGGAGAAAATGGATGGATAGATGGATATATAAATTTATTGGTATTTATTTGTTGGTAACCTTGGCAGGTTTGGTCGCTTTACCTTAAAAAGGATGTTGCTGCCTTAGAAAGGCTTCAATGTATAGGGCTACAAAAATGATTCCTGGTCATAGAGGAATGTCTAAATTTCACAACAGCTGTGTCTGAATTTAGGGGCTGCATCCTTACTAAGTTCACCTGAGTGTTTTGGAAATCTTAGGTGACCATCCACAGCTTTCCGTTTCATTCATCTCTTAAGTATGAGATGTCATAGAGGCCCAATTTTATTTGTCATTCATCACTATGAGAAAGTAGAGGAAATACAAATGAAATGAGACAAGTGTGCTCGCCTTTAAAAAAAATCAGGCAATGGCAGTCATGCCCTGCTCCGTATGATCCTTCCTGTGTGCCACGCCCACCTCGTTACCTCTTGTTTTTGCCCGATTGTGTTCACCTATTGCTCGTTCGGTCTAGCCTGTCTTTTGTATTTAGTCCATGTCTCAGTCCGTCTACCCCAGATCTGTCATTAGTCTACATGTGTGTGAGTACCCTGCCCGTTCTACCTAATAAACCCTGTTTCTTCCTCCAACCTGGCTGCTCTCGCCTCCCCTGCTTGCTCGCCACTCCCACACCGTGACAATGGCTATAAAAAAATAGCTTCATACCTGAAAAAAACTTAAATCCATTATTAGGTTAATAAGTATGAAACAACCAGAATGTTAATGATCTGGTCTGGAAAGAGACCAGTGTATTTGGCTGACATGCACATTGAGAAAGAGTGGTGAAACATTTGGTTGGGTTTGGTGTTTTTTTTTTTTTTTTAAAAAGATGGTCATTCAGATTACAACCTGGACCTGAATATATTGGTGAAGCTGTGATGATGTGGGGTGTTTTTTCTTTCTCGAGGCTCTGGGAACCTTGGTAGGATTCATGGCATCATGCATCCTTAAGGTCGCATTCAAAGACCATATGCATGACAGTGATACAACAAGGTTGCCCCATTTCTAAGGGTGTTTCTCAATATGCATGCTTGAGCGTACTTGTATTCTCATGTATCTGTTTTACATCAACTTCCACTGCCCAGGACTAGTTCCAATACTCAACAACAGAAGTACAGAGGATGGCAAAAATCCTCAGGTGTCATTCTTCCTAGCAAAGATATCAGACTTCCTAGCAAAGACATCAGACATCATGCTGCAAAAACTAAATACAAACAAAAGTTAAATATGGTGTTGGAAGCATGGTGCTTTGGGGCTGCTTTGCTGCCTAACAGTCTAGCTAACTTGCTATTACAGAATCATCCAAGAATTCCATGTCGGATAAGAGAATACTTTGGGAGAATGTGAGACTATTTGTCAAAAAAGCAGAGGCTGATCCATAAATTAATTTTACAACATGCCAATGGCTCTAAACACTCAAGCAAATCTCCAAAGATTTACTTACAAGCAGAGTGTGGATTAACAGCTGTTATATTTAATACACACACACAAAAACATATGAAACAGCAGCCATTGTATTTGATACAGCGTGTCCATATATTAATTCTGCAGATGACTTCTATATGTACTCAAATACCAATTTACAAAACCCTTTACAAATGCAATTTAATTGTATTAG
This sequence comes from Brevimyrus niger, assembly GCA_015164015.2. NCBI lineage: Eukaryota > Metazoa > Chordata > Actinopteri > Osteoglossiformes > Mormyridae > Brevimyrus > Brevimyrus niger. The sequence continues at coordinate 14,430,597 of JAABNY020000039.1, forward strand.
AAACGTATACAATAAGTAAATGACACCATAAATATAAAATACATTATCCAAAGAAATAAAAAAACATTGCATTACAAAAATTAAAAGTAAAATTTACTTTCATGTTTGTTTTAAATATTGATATACAACACTGGTGTCCAACTTTGAGTAAGAGCCACTTTTACAAAGAAAAGACTCTGGTGAGCTACTGAATTGCGACTGAGGGGTGTGCTCCTCCAGTGTGTTTTGCTGATGCACTAAAAATGTCCTTGTGATCGACTGGTTGACCACCACTGATATACATATTTATAGAGTTAACTTTCAAAAACACAAAACCTTAATTTCTTAATATATAATACATCAGTTCATGATGCATGGACTGCATAAAGTTCATGAGGCATGGAATGCACTGGGTGGAGCTGTTCAACATATTCATGAAATATATAAGTATGGAATGAATCCAAGAGAGAATATAACCTATACCAGGTTATTGTATAAACAATTTGAAGCAATCATGAGAAACGCAATGGCAAATTTTCCGAGGTAAAACACAGACTGGCATAAATAAATCCATTAAAAAATTCAGAAGTTTGAGTTTATATAAATTTAATTTACCATAATAAAATACATTCCTGCGGATTTTATTTTTTAGTGCATTCTTAGTATAAACACAAACAGCTGTTCAAAAATAAATCTTTCATACTACATATCCAATACAGGGTGACAAAAGGAAATATTTAACAAAAATACTTTTAATCTTTGTAAACACCTAGAAGTAAATCAAGTATACTCAGGACGAATAGCAGTGAGTGCATAATGTTGTCATCACACAATATGCTACAATAATTAAAGTTCATGCGCTCTTTATGGTGCCATAAAGGTCAGAAATACCAATAGCAAACAAATCAATCGTCTTCATACAAAAAATCCCCATTCTTAATGGCTTGATCGGTGATATTTTCAGCAGTGAGTTTTTGATCCAGACTGAGTAATACTTCAAGAAGGTGATTGATATCCGCTTTCAGACCTTCTTTTTCCATCCACATTCGTAGCAGATCATACACCCTGTCTGCATGAGGTAAGTGATCCACATTTTGGATCTTAGTATCACTTAACCCAATTCTTCTGAAGAACCTCTTATGATAGCTACTATCCAGTTCACCAAAAAGGTCAAGACATCTCTTCAGTGATTCTTGCCCTAAAATTAAAAAAGGTTATAAATTATACAATTTATCACCTCAATATATATAAATTACCCCAAGTACATTAGTGTTAAATGTACTCTACTATGAGTGTGAACTACCAATAAGTATTGATAATGATTTATTCTTATTCTTATTATTGTTATTATTATTATTAATGAATCTTTGTTCTGGATTCTTACCATCTAATGGAATAAGACGTCGGTACTGGAAACCTTCCTGAAAATATACAGATGATGTCTTACCACTTTATTTGAGGAGGCACAAATAATTTAGTAGTACACTCTTACTTAATTTACTAATTAACCAATTAACCAATTAACCAGAAAATGTGGTAGTTGCATACTAATCCCATATTCGTTCATCATTAATCAATCATAACGGTTCATGTATATTATGCAGTTATGATACTTGTTCATGATTTTTACTTGGGTACCTTGGTAGCCAAGTTACTTGTACCCCTTGAAGTAAAGTGTTAATGATGATGTTATAGGGCACTATACATTATATGCGGGTTTTTTTCTTTATCATGCAATGCAAATGGAAGCCCACCAGATTATTACTATGATTTCAAGGTATAGTACATGCCTGTTGACTGAAATTATGGCATACTAAGGTAGGAGGGTGATGTGAACCATGTAAGATGGAATGAATGGATGAAGAAACTTTAATTGGGAAGAGCAGTGGAGATGATATTGAATTTTATGTGATAAAGAAAAAAATATTAATAATTGTATTGAATAAATATGCTCATCACCAGACTTCACCTAGCCCGAAGACATCTTTTTTTAACCTGAACTTTATATTCAATTTAACTTTTGGGAAAGAAATGCTAATTTGATCATATAAACATTTTAAAACATTCAAATTGAACAGAGAGAGTTATGGGCACAGACTGTTCAGCAAAGACCGGCCCCTTATATTAGCCCTCATTAGACGACCATCATACAAGTACCTGCGATGGGTCTGGCTGAAATGGATACGCCTCATCTGCACCCCGCAGATCACCCTGGAAGATATACATTCAAATTTACTAGAAACAGCTCAATTCCTTAAATGCCATTTACATTGAATGCATGTGTACTTGTCATCCTCTGTAATATCATAACTGAATATATTACATAACAAGAATGACCTCTGACTTGGATGGTCTTATAATGCATTTTGAGATGGATCATGTATTTATATTTAGATCCTTAGCCGAGGTTCTACATTTTCATATGAAGGGCTTTGAAGAGGGGGGAAATATTCCATATTCTCAAAAAATATTTTTCATGCAGTAAAAATGCACAAGTCTTCTATTCAAAAGTGCCGTATTTTGATTTGTTCAGCGTACAAAGGTGCCTTGTGATTTCTAATGTTTCACCAGGTGACTTCTAATATCTTCATCAAAAAGGACAAAAATCCTTCTGGTTATAACTCACCATGTTGGACTTGAAAATCTCACTCGTTTTGCATGAAATCTCTGTAATATAAAGGACAGGAACTGCAGTCAGATTCTAATAACTGTCAGAGAAGCTTGCAATTATAACCAACATTCAACTGGTTTAACGTACATTGCCCTGCAGAATCATTAGCACTCTTGGTAACAAGGTGAAAAGATAAAGACAAATGTTTTTGGTCAATGACCCCAACTTTTAATTAAATTTAAACTTCCTGTAAAAAAACAAAAACAACCTCATATATATATTTATTTATTTATTTAAATAAAACCACACATATCACTGCTTTATTGGTACTTGTGCTATTAACTATTGGCAACCCCTAGAAATTATATGAGCAAAATGTTACTGAAGAACGTCCCCACTTATGTTTTACTTTACTTGCATCCTTACTAAGTTCACCTGAGTGTTTCGAAAATCTTAGGTGACCACGCACAGCTTCCCGTTTCATTCATCTCTTAAATGAGATGTCAGAGAGGCCAAATTTTATTTCTCATTCACCACTATGAGAAATTAGAGGAGATACAAATGAAATGAGACAATTGTGCTTGCCTTTAAAAAAAAATCAGGCAATGGCTATAAAAAAAATAGCTACATACCTGAAAAAAAACTTAAATCCATTATTAGGTTAATAATCAAAATCAAAATCTAGCTGCCTCTATGAAGAAGATGAATCTTTGACATGATTGAAGATTCAGGGCCAATGAGCCAATGTTCCTTAACACATCCAAAACCACACAAAGACCCCTGACCTAAACCCCACCAAATACCTGTGAAGTGTGCAAAATTGGACCATTGACCCTCAAAGATTTGGTGTGATTCTGTATTGAGGAATGGTCTCACTTTCCTTTCTCTGAACTCTCCAATTTTATTAAGCATTATAGTGTTATGTTTGCAATGGTAGGTTGATCAAAGTACCAAACGCAGGGGTGCCAATAATTGTAGCACACGTGGCTTTGTTACAGACAAAAACAAACAAATAAACAAACTTACTTAATTTCTCTAACTTTTTAAATTTTTCATAACTTTTCCTATTTATTGACAATAATTCTGGAGAGCACTATATATTTATTCTTGACAACTCATCATAATTTACACGTCAACAAAAATTAAACATATGTTTGTTATATGAGATATAAGGTAAGATATAAGGACAACATTTATGTCCCTTGGGGAATGCATGCTGCAAACCAAAGAACATGGTAGTTATACATGGACATTGAAACAGCCCCACAGATGATTATTTCCATTTGTACTACAAAACTGCTAAATTCTCAAATCTGAAGGGCTTTGATTAATTTTCATTAACCAAACAAGATGTGCTGGCCAGGCCAGTCACAGTAGTAACTAAAAGTGTGACTGTTTTCTTAAATTTTAACTAAATTTACTTAATGGAAAATAGAAAAGCAAATAAATTGCTAATAATCACTTAGAAAGCAGCATTGTTTCAAGATGATTTACTGATGCCATGCACTTGTAGTCCAATTAAACATTACAGTCCTGCCTAAACAAGATGGTACACAAATCTGATTTTACTAATTAGTCAGCACTATATAAATCAGGTTTTATCCATAATACGGCTGAATGCCAGAAGGTATATAAAGCTATATTAATAAAACAATTTCTGAATATATAAAACGTGGAAAACAGTAAGAGACCACAGCACAATTTTTCCTCTCATTTCTCAATTTATGGGTGTGCATCTGTGAATTATGTTTTTTGCAAACTGCAGCCTGGTTCTTCCCTTCCTACATCCTTACTTTATGGGTCTTCAGTCCTGCTTCTAGAGGCCTGACACACACTGTCATACCAGTGCACTTCACACCTGCACTCCATGTTTCCCGGTTCTTTTTAAAGGTCACTCAATGCCATCCTATGATTCATGAGACCCTGTTGGATAAGCCAACGGTCACCTGGCATTAGAACGTCGCTTCCGGCTGTTCCCAGTGTCTCCTGCTTCACCTTATTTTTGTGCACTGACCTCTTAGAAATTTTGAACCTTGAAGCAACTCGATGCTCTGCTTAGCCTTCTACCAGCAAAGCCAGAATTAAACTGGGATTTAAAAATGCACATTGATTTAAAAATATAGAGTTGGCTTAATTTTTTCAGTGGCTGTGTGTACATTATATATATTTACACGTTTTTCCCTCCGCTGCCATGCATGCAACACTATATGATACACTGTTTGGAGTACATTAACCCAGCTAATACCATGGAACGTTGGGATATTTTCTAAAATGCAATAAAAACAAAAATCTGTGATATGTAAATTTATGTGAACCTTTATTTGACTGACAACAGTTGTACTGACTATCAGTTGTATTTTGGAAATGTACACAATGCCCCTTAACACTATGAACAAAAGTTGGGACAGAAATAAAATAAGATTGAAAAGTGCACATTGAGTATTCAGTAACACTGGTTTATTTGACTCCACATTAAGCAGACTAACTGGTCGCAGGTTAGGTGTCATAATTAGGCATATAAACAGCATCTAACAAAGGCTAGTCATTCAACATCCTCAACAGATTGCAGAGAGTTAGGTCTTGCAAAACGTGGAGTACATAGTATTGTGAACAGATTCAGAGAATGTAGAGAGATTTCAGTGCGTCAAAGGCAAGGTTGGAAACCACTGTTGAATGTGCGTGATCTTCTAGCCCTCAGGCAGCACTACCCAAGAAACCGTCAAGCTACTGTGACAATTATAGCCACCTGGGCTTGGAAGTACTTCTAGAAACCATTGTGACTTAACACAGTCCATTGCTATATCCAGAAATGCAAATTGAAACTGTACCACACAGACAGAAAGCTATACATCAACTCAATGCGGAAACGCCAGAGTGTTCTCTGGGTGCCAGCCAGGGCATGTGAACGGAGCGGAGTGGAGCGGTGAGAATTTCCACTCCTCGCTCACAAGGCTGTTGGCTCTGCCCACTCCTCCGCTCTAATTCGCACTACGCCGCTCCACTCAACACCGCTTCTCGCGCAACTAAAATTTCCTCCCGCTGCAGTCAAATCGCTCCCCACTCGCTCCAACTTAAGAGGGATAAAAAATCTACATGGCTGACAAGTGTCACATTAAACCAAAGCCTTATATCATAAAGAAATATGAGCAACAGCAATATTGTCACTCAGGACAGAAAATATTTATTTTTAAACAACATATGGGCAACAACGGACAGATTTGGCAATGGCATTCCACATGAAAATAGGCTTAAAAATAAAGGAATCAGTGGACTTAATACACTAAAGAATATACAGGATAAGCATCCACGTTTTAAATTCCTCAATTTTTTTCTACTGTTGCTGCTGCGTCTCTCTAGATATATATATATATTAAATTTCACTTATCGACAGCGTTACATGAATTAACAAAAATCCTATTATACCTAGCTGCTTTGAACAAAACTAATTTATTTAATTACCTATATATTTACTTTATACGCTTTATACTTTTACTTTATAGATGTGATATGCTACACTGTGCAACCATAAAAAAAACTCACGTTTTGCTCTGGCCTCCGCATTTTCACGTAGCACACTCATGTTTCCGAGAAAAGTGTCTTTTTAGATTGCAAAGTGAATCTTTACTCACTGAAACAGTTTCACCACATTATTGTTCTTGCTCTTACGTTACTGTCATCTGTAGGCCAATATGTTTGATAAGAATAGTACACTTGTATATGACCTATCAATTTCCTTTGTGAAATACTTTGCGAATTCAATCTCATCCAATTTGTGTAACAGTCTTAATAATTGCACAGATCAATTCTGGGTAGATTTGGGCACCCCTCAGAGTCGAGCGAAATTGGAACGAGAAAGAGCGACCGCTCCAGCCTTAATTACGGTAAAAAAAACGCTTGGCGCTCTGACCAAATTCCACCCGCTCCTCGCTCGCGCTCCGCTCACATGCTCTGATGCGAGCTCATCTCAGATGGGTCAAAAGACTGTCACACTCTGTGCCAAAGATGAAACCGACCATCCAGATTGGCATCAGCAAAAGGCGCAAAAGCCAACATCTGTGATGGTACGGGGGTGTATCAGTGCCCACGGCATGAATGAGTTGCATGGATGTGAAGGTACAATTGACTCAGACGTGTATATTAGGGTTTTAGAGAGACATATGTTGCTATCAAGGCAACGTATCTTCCCAGAATGTCCATACTTATTTCAGTAGGACAATGCCAGACCACATTCTGCACAGGCTAAAACAACATGGCTTTGTAGACACAGAATGTATGTGCGTGACTGGCCTGCTGGCAGTCCCGATTGAGCTGCTTTTGAAAATGTATAGCATACCATGAAGAGGAGAATCGGACAATGCCAACCAGGGACTGGCGACCAGCTCAAGTCTTATACCATGCAAGAATGGACAAAATTTTCAATTGCAAAATTATTACAGTTAGTATCCTCAGTTCCAAAATCATTAATAAAATATCATTTTTAATGGTGATGTAACTTGTTGCAGTCATCAATTTCTAACTTTGCATATATTTCTGAAATACAATTAAGTCAGTGAAACTGCAGAAAATCTTTTGTTTGTATCAGTTACGTAAAGATTCACATGAATTAATGAATCAAAGATTTCCATTTTTATTGCATTTTAGAAAATATCCCAACTCTTCTGGAAATGGGGTTTGTGCATAAAAATTAACTTTGTAGCAGGCAGTTTTGAACTAATGACTGACTCTTGGTGTTAGCTGTGACGTCCCGCTTCCAACGATCCTGATTGTGTGCCACGCCCCCATCGTTACCTCCTGTTTTACCCTAATTGGAGTCACCTGTTGCTTGTTAAGTCTAGCTTGTGTTTTGTATTTAGTCTGTGTCTCAGTCAGTCTTCCCCAGATCTGTCATTGTAGTACCCTGTGTGAGTTAATCTGTGTGTTCTGAGCATTAAACCCTCGTGTACCCCTCTACCTGAGGACTCCTTCCGTTTTGGTTCTTGCGACACTCGCCCAGTCGTTACATTAGCAATGGACTATTTCCTACTTAACGATGGTGGCTTGGATCATATATAAGGATACTGTTTAATATTCCATACCGCTCAGACACTACAACACAATATTAGGTTCTTCAACTGTATTTTAAAAGTCAATGCTATTTCAATACTTTGATAAGCCATGTTGCCATTATACCGAAATAGACTTGTACTCTACTTATAAATGCATTTTAAATTCATAATAGAGTTGTCAGGTTTACTCAATTAAATTTGATCACTTGATTATTTAAAAGCATTAATAAAAATTTTCCTTCTTGATGACTCGCCAATATGGTGAAAGGAAGATGAAGCATAGAAGATGAGGGTCCAAATCGAGAGCAAAAGCTGTGTGGAGGCACTTCACATTAAGACAAATGAAAACGCAGTGAAATGTCAGCACTGTGCAAAGCAGAAATTAAATATTACCGTAGCACAACTGCAATGCAAATGCATCTTAAACATGAAGGTTTGACGGACTAACCCAATAATGCGAGGTCAGCCATAGACACGTGCCATTTAGCCTCTCAGAGTGGCCTAACCTGTGTGACACCACCTTGACTTAAAATGTTTTGCTTAATTTACTTTCTATGATTCTTGCTTGTCAAAATAATCTCTCTCACTAAGTCTAGCTCCCTCACTTAGCCGCATCATCTTACATAGTACAATACATAACCAAATAATATTCATCATTTTTGAACATAGAGCATTTTTGGCTGACTGATATTGGAAAAAGTTCACATTGCACATGCTGTCACCGCACACTGCAGCTATATTATATTATATAAACAATTACTCAATGAATTGTCAGATTAATTAGTAGATTATTCATTTATTGATATAATCATTAATGACAGCCCTAATTTGATAAAGTAAAAATAACTACCAACAAATAGGCCAAATGTGTGGTAACTGTGGTATGAGTTAATGCACTCTGTAGCCATGCCTTTAAAAATGCATAATTTGCAGCTTGTCATGCATTAACCCTTACATAGAGTTCAGTTTAACTCACCTGTTTCTTTGTTGAAAACTCCCTTTCTCCAGCAGATGAAAAAGATGACCAGAGTGACAAGCATACATAATACTACGACAACAGCAATCACCCCTATTAAAAAGGGAGAAAAAATTACACCGTAATTTGAAATGTCTGATACACATTTCAAAGTGCCATGCTTTTAAATTCATGAAGCCATTGCATCAACAGGAGACTCAAAACCCGTTATAAGAAACAGAAGGAACACATTATGGAGATTCAGTGCCTTTGGTACCTGGCTGAGATCTACCTGAGACATTGAATGAAGAGGACTTCATTTTGCAGACAGTATTGGAGATGGAGGTGCAATTTTTCACTTCCTCTTCACCCGGTTTGCATCTGAAACAGTACATAAAAAGGTTAATAGATGAAATTTAGAAGTTACCAAACCAAAGTGTCAAGTCAACCCAACCGCTTAAAAAAGATATTATTAATGATGATGATACTCCTAATCTTTTTCAACCAATCATCATCTATAGCCAACACAACATCAGTACCAAAAAGTTGCTAAGCAAGATTCACCCACAAGCAGTTATAAAACAGTTAAAAAATAAATTATATTATTTCTGTTCAGGGATGGAATATAATAGTAACTATAGACAGACTTGAAATCTTAAATTTAATTCCACCAGCCCAAGGTGGATTTCTGCTATACTTCCAAGGACCTTAGTCCGAACAGCTCAAGTAAAATAGCTAAAAACAATTTTCTATTAATAAAAGCAGCAACTACAGGCCAATGAATTTATGCAGAGCGCCAATCTGTTAAGACAGCTGAAATGGTATTGTTTTTCCTGACATGGTTAATGTAAGTTATGTGAACATCTAAAATGTATTTCATAAACCTACAACTTGTTAATAGTCTATGAATGGCCACTTGACAAGCTACACTTATACAGGAACCCATTCCGTTTCCACGGGGTGATACGTTCCAAGTTCTAAGACCTACCGGGGACTGAACCTGTGGATAATGGCACCAAATCCACGGACCCCATATATAATGAGATTTTCCTGTACATACATATCAAGTTTATTTGATAAATTACACACAGAAAGTCATTATTACCATTAAATACCTTGAAAATTAAGTAAATTGTATAATATTATACAGCATATTACACGAAGGAAAGGAATTCTTTTTTAGCCTAATTCTCAAGAGATGAGGGAGATATGAAACAAATAGTGTATAAAATGATGATGGAGAAAAAAAAATGCTTTTTGTACATTTCTTAATCACAGACACTGTGATAATGTGGCAATGAATGTAATCATGAGAACACTAGAGGCAGACTGGATGAGAGTTTTGCAGGGAACATGAATATGGTAAGAAAGCGAGATGAGTCACATGTACTGGGGAAAACTGGGCTGGCAGGTTTCACCAAGTTACTGCCTGTACTTGGCTCACGGTTTGAAACTTACAAACTGCCAATTCTTGAATTTTCAGATTTTCTTTTTTTGACCACTGTAAATCACATATAACTAAAACCTCAGTTATTTAACCCAGAGATACAGCAGTCCCACTGCCATTACTCACTATGTCTTTTGCCTTATGTAAAAATAGGAATAAAGGAATAGGAACAAATAGGAGTAAAGTAATGGAGTTTAATTGTGAAAACCATACTGCTTATTTCCCATTGTTTGGGAAAATCAATTGCAGATGATCTGCAGCCTGAATAGCTTGTTACATCTCATCACACAAATACTCAAATGAATTAAGACCTAGTGACTAAAAAGGAAAATATCAGGAATCATTGCTGGACAATCCAAGCTTTGTGCTCTGCCAAAATAACCAACTTGCAGACAGAATTGCTGCTTCCACAGTGGGACGATTAGAAAAATCAGGACTTTAACGCTCACGTGGGCAATGACAGTGTGACCTGGAAGGGGGTGATTGGAAGGAACGGCCTCCCTGATCTGAACCCGAGCGATGTTCTGTTATTGGACTTCTGTGCAATGCATGGTTTGTCCATAACAAACACCATGTTCGAGCATAAGGCTGTCCATAAATGGACATGGTACGAACAGGCCCGGGGCTACAGGTCGATGATTGATTTCATAATCGTATCATCTGACCTGTGGCCTTCGGTCTTGGACACTCGGGTAAAGAGAGAGGCAGAGCTGTCAACTGATCACCACCTGGTGGTGAGTTGGCTCAGGTGGTGGGGGAGGAAGCCTGTCAGGCCTGGTAGGCCCAAACATATAGTGAGGGTCTGCTGGGAACGTCTGGCAGAGGATCCTATCCACCGGAGCTTCAACTCACGCCTCCGGCAGAATTCCAACTGCATACCGGGGGAGGTCGGGGACATTGAGTCTGAATGGACACTGTTCCGGACCTCCATTGTGGAAGCGGCCGCACGGAGTTGTGGCTGCAGGGTGGTCGGTGCCAGTCGTGGTGGTAACCCCCGTACCCGATGGTGGACACCAGAGGTGAGGGGGGCCATCAAGCTGAAGGAGGCCTACCGGGAATTATTAGTCCAGGGGTCTCCGGAAGCAGTGGGCAGGTACCGGCAGGCCAGGCAGAACGCAGCTTGGGCGGTCGCTGAAGCAAAAACCCAGGCGTGGGAGAAGTTCGGTGAGGCCATGTAGAGTGACTTTCGGTCGGCCTCAAAAAGGTTCTGGCAAACCATCCGAAATATCAGGAGGGGGAAACAGCTCCTGGTTCCTACTATTTATAGTGGGGAGGGGGTGCTGTTGACCTCACCTGGGGACATCACCCAGAGGTGGAAGGAATACTTTGAGGACCTCCTCAACCCTGCCTCAGATGCATCTATGCACACTGCCGTTGAGACATCCGGGACCACAGAGCCCGAGGGTGCTGGGGGGGGATTGTCCATCACTAGGGCTGAGGTGGCCACGGTGGTTAAAGAGCTATGTGGTGGCCGGGCCCCGGGGGTGGACGAGATCCGCCTGGAATACCTGAAGGCTCTGGATGTTGTGGGGCTGTCGTGGCTGACACTGCGTGGAGGTCAGGGACAGTGCCGCTGGATTGGCAGACCGAGGTGGTGGTCGCCTTATTTAAGAAGAGGGACCGGAGGGTGTGTTCCAACTACAGGGGGATCACACTTCTCACCCTGGAGAGGACAGTGAGATTGATAGTCGACTCTCGGATTCAGGAGGAACAATGCGGTTTACAGCTTTATACCCTCACAAGGGTACTGGAGGGGGCCTGGGAGTTTGCCTATCCAGTCTACATGTGTTTTGTGGATTTGGACTTTAACCGGGTACCCTGGTGCTCTGTGAGGGGTGCTTTCGGAGTATGGGGTCCTGGGGTCCACTGTTGTAGGCCATTCGGTCCCTGTATGAATGGGGCAGAAGCTTGGTTCGCATTGCCGGTTATAAGTCGGACATGTTCCCAGTGCGGTTTGGGCTCCGCCAGGGCTGCCCTTTGTCATCAATCCTGTTTATGATATTTATGGACAGGATTTCTAGGCGCAGTCAGGGTGTTGAGGGTGTCCAGTTCGGTGGCCTCAGGATTGCCTCGCTACTCTTTGCAGACGATGTCGTCCTGTTGGCATCATCTGCTGGGGACCTCCAGCGTGTTCTGGGCCGGTTCGCAGCCGAGTGCGAAGCAGCGGGGGTGAGGATTAGCACCTCCAAGTCCAAAAGCATGGTTCTCAGCCGGAAATGGGTGGATTGCCCTCTTCAGGTCAGTTCAGGTCAGACGTACTGCCTGAAGTGGAGGAGTTTAGGTATCTCAGGGTCTTGTTTATGAGGGGTAGGCGAGATCGGGAGCTGGACAGACGAATCGGAGCAGCGTCTATAGTTTTGCAGACGCTTAACCGGTTCGTCATGACTAAGAAAGAACCGAGCCAAAAAGCAGGTGCGGATGCCTCCTGGACGACTACCTGGAGAGGTTTTCTGTGTATGTCCTACAGGGAGGAGGCCCCGGGGCAGACCCAGGACTCACTGAAGGGATTATATCTCTCGGCTGGCCTGGGAACACTTTGGCGCCCCCCCCCCCCCCCCCCCCCCCCCCCCGCCCCGGGGGCGGAGGGGGGGCGGGGGGGCGGGCTGCTGCCGTCCGCCCCCCCGCCCCCGCCCC
>JAABNY020000039.1:14443367-14456089 GCA_015164015.2 Brevimyrus niger
GGGGCCCCGGGGCACGCCACGGACTCACTGAGGGGATTATATCTCTCGGCTGGCCTGGGAACACGTTGGCGCCCCCCCCCCCCCCGAGGAGCTGGTAGAGGTAGCTGGGGAGAGAGAGGTCTGGGTATCTCTCCTGAAGCTGCTACCCCTGCGACCCGAACCCCGGCGAAACGGAAGATGATTGATGGATGGATGGATGAATGGCATTTGTCCATTTCCTATGACCAATTATTCAATGCAAAGTCATTGCGAGCCTGAAGCCTTCCCCAAAAGCACAGGGCACAAGACAAGGGACACACACACACACACACCATACAAACTATGGACTATGAGAATGGCATGTATCTCATGCACACTTTCACAAAATGCATCAGTTCAGGCATTTCAAAACCTTCTCCTAAAATCACCAAGTGTTTGTAGAAACCATTCAATACACTAATGTTTTCTTCCGACCACTACTCCACCTTGTTTGGCTAATCAATAACGCATTTAGTTATTTAACTCATTTAATTTATCTAGTGAGCTGGTGGTGATATTTAACACACTGTATTGTAACACAATGGCAGGGGTGCCCCTAAAGAGTGGTTTGGGAAACAATGTTGCTATCCATCAAGATAAAACTAATTTTTTGGAGAACAAAAGAAATTTTGATTTATTTTTATTGTGTTACAATATATTCTAATAATAAATTGTGCCCCCCCCCCCCGACAAAATATACACTTACTATCCAGATATCTATCCTTAAACATTCTGTCTATGGCTTTTCCACAGTACTGCATCTGTGCCAGAAATCTAACCTATAACCAGATTGCTAATCCCTGAGTCATATAGTGAGTCATCAATGTGTGCAATAAATAAAACCCAGAGCACCAGACGTAATTGCATACCTAAATGGTTCATACACTACCAGTAAAAACATAAGAAATTTACAAATTACCCGAGTGTCCAAGACCGAAGGCCACAGGTCAGATGATACGATTATAAAATCGATCATCGACCTGTAGCCCCAGGCCTGTTCGTACCATGTCCATTTATGGACAGCCTTATGCTCGACCATGGTGTTTGTTATGGACAAACCATGCATTGCACAGAAGTCCAATAACAGAACCTAGGTCCCAGAGGTGTGAGGCGACAGTGCTAACCACTGCACCACCATGCCGCCCCGCATTTTAACTAATAAAATAAAATAAAATTAAACCTGCATATGTAAAACATCACAGTTTGTGCAAAAACGTTTGATTGGTATTGTATATGCATGCTTAAAAGCAAAAAAAAAAAAAAATGTGTCACTGAACACGCAAGTGAATGTGAGTATTGAGTTGTGAATTAGGGACTTACTTTGAACATTTTTTGCAAACCTCACAGGCTTGATCAGGAACACAAAATAAGCCTGGTTTACACTGGCACTCTGTTTTCTGGGTAGAGGTGCAGCTCTTGACCATATCTTCGTCTGCAGAAGAACACAAGCATATGTGCGCAGTTCATTTCACGTGCACCGAGAAGAAAGACAGCCATGGAGGAACTCCCTCGATGGCATGGTGGTTTTTCACAAGTTTACAGGGTACGGCCTCAGTCATCGCTGTGAAAGCTGCACAGTCGTCTCAGTGATGTGCAGATAACTCATTGACCTTAAAAAACAGCAAAAGATTTAGTCTGAAATATGGTATAGTTTTAAAAAGAAGCAGGCTGGGGATCGTTACACTCCATCTCATAGCTAATATTATTGAAAACCCCTTTACCCAATGGATGCAACCATTTCTTTTGACGGTACAATACGGAGGGCACAGGATGGGGGCATTACCTATACGACACTTTTTACAAGAGAGACACTGCGTCAGGCCGTTGCCGTGCTCTGTGAAGGTCTCGTGTGGGCATGGCTCACAGGCTCCTCGTGTCATATCTGCAGTACATTGCTCCTTAACATATTCTCCTGTAAAAATATGCCAACAACTTGAAATTCTTTGTTTAAGATTCCAGGTAAACGGCCAAGGAACAGACGGAGTTCACATACCAGCAGGGCAATTCAAGCAGCAGCGATTTTCATGTTTGTACCCTTGGTTCTCTTGGCAAGAGTCATGTTGGACTGTTAGTTTCCTTGGCGATGCAGACTCCACAAAAACCACCATAAAGAAGAACACCTAAGTCATGGGATATTTAAGAACATGTAGATAGTATGGAGACAGGGGAGAGAGCACAATGGGAAGAATTCACAGGTTGTAATAAAATTCAAATCCATGCAAAAATACATGTATATACATAGATCAGTTTTTCTAAATTAGTTGTCCCAACATAATTTCAGTTCCTTAACGTGCATTAGCTTCTGCTTCTGGTGGCTTCCCACAAACTGTAAATTATATAAATGCAAACAGAATTTCAAAGTGATTTGAGACTTTTACACGTGTATCTTACCATAATATCATCCCATTTACTCACTGCAATAGTTCAATAGAGGTCATAGCCTGACAGTTTTCATAACATATAACTCTACAGTCATGCACAGCAAAAGTGGAGTAGACCACTACTTAATTTGTCTCAGTAATTTATTGGTATCTCTGGAGTCAAGCAGGCCCATATCAAGCAATCAATTTACTAGACCCACTTTTCCTACGCAAGTCACGGGATCTCCAGTCCCTGCCCACCCTCCCCCCCAAAAAAATGCTAAGGTGAATTGGAGTTGCCAAATTGTCCACAGGTACGAACAATGGACACAATATTTACCAATCTGTTCAAACTACAGTATATACAAAACTAGGGATACAGCAATATGCCGTGCTCAAGCACTCGAAGATGTCCTCACGACAGCGCGCCAACAAATATAACTGATGACGTAAAATTGCATCTGCAATTCCACTCTCAAACAAAATAAATTAAGCAAAATATTTGCAGTACGCAAGTATTTCAAAGTTTATAAAATAAACCAAAGTATATTATCGAAATACTACTGCTGTCAAACGATTCAAATTTTTTATCAGATTAATCATAGGGTTGCTGTGGATTAATTTAGATTAATCACGATTAAATATTCATTTTTAAGCAATATAAATCGCATTTCATTTTGCATGAGAAAACAGACAAGAAAAAAGGGAAAAAAAATTATATATATATATATGCACTTAACATCTTTATTGAACATCTTGAACATGAGTCGGATGCATTCCATCTGCCACAGAAGTGCAATACCATGGAACCATATCAAAGAGCAGGATTTTTTGCCAGACTTGTCAGATTTAAGGTACCTCATTTGAAATGGTCTTTATCTTTGTTTACTTACAATTAGCCCGAACTACCGTAAATCCGTCAAACAATCTGACTAATCGTGAAATCTAATTCTAGCCCGGTTAATTGCCATTGTTATCAATATGAAATGATAACACATTACATGCGGTGCTTTACCCGAAATGGGTTGACAGAAGCATTTCAGGGATTTTGAGTCATTCTGTGCTGCAGAGGGGTTAATTGCATTAAAAAAAATTAATTAGATTAATCAGGATGATGGATTAATCTGTGTTAACCCGTTAACTTTGACAGCCCTACTAAACACCATTTTTTCCCAGCTAAAAAAGGTTAAGGGCTGCATGTTTGCACATTGGAAAGCATTTATCAATATTATAATTTATCCCAATATTTTTCAATTCAAATATCACTTTTTTAGACATCTACCAGCCATAATTGGTATTGGTGAGTACTAGAAGCTGAGCATTGGTACTCAGCAGGTGCTCCAAAGGCAATGAAATTCAAAAGGGGCAAGGCAAAATCAAGCAGAAAAAAAGTAACAAAAGTTAAGCATAATCAATATACAGAGTATTTAGCAATCATACGAAGCAAGACAAAGTAACAGAAAATCCCCTACTTTACTGTCTGAATAGGCATTTTACAGGACAGGACAGGACAAATGATAAATTGCAAATCAGTCTATTAGACAGTAGAGGTTTGAGATGTGTTAATGGATGGGAGCAGGAACATAATTTTTGCAGACGTATTCCTGTTGGTTTCATTGAACTGTCACCTGCTGTGTGCACTGGGGCGATTTGCAGCCAAGTATAAAGTTGCTGGGACGAGGATTAGCACCAACAAGTCTGAGACTATAGTTCTCAATCAAAAAAAGGTGGATTGCCCCCTCCAGGTTGGGACTGAGTTACTGCCTCAAGCAGAGGAGTTCAAATACCTTGGGCTCTTGTTCACAAGTGAGGGAAGAAGGTGGAGATTGACAGGTGAAGTGGTGCAGCGTCAGCAGTTATGTGGACACTGTACCAGTCAGAAGAGAGGGCGAGCTGAGCATCAAAAAGAGCCAACTAAGGTAGTTCAGGCATCTGTCTAGAATACCCCCTGGATGCCTTCCTGGGAAGGTGATTTGTACATGTCCAACCAGGGGGAGACCCCAGGGCAGACCCAGGACATACTGGAAAGATTATAGCTCTGGGATGGAAGCCACTAGGTATCCCCCCCAGAGGGGCTGGAAGAGGTTGCTGGGGAAAGGGAGGTCTGGGTATCTGATGCTCCTATGACCCAGATAAGTGGTGAGTAGGAGGATGGATGATAATATAAAGGGAATGAACATCCTCATCCTCAGGCTGAAATGCAACCCTTTAAATGGTTTTACAATATACTGTAAAGCTACATCTGCCCAAACTTTATCCTAATGCACCAGTACTATCAAATAACTAAGAAAATGCACACTGCCTTTTATCAGAATGTTAAAACACACTTGACAAAAAAATACACGTTTAAATATCTGTTCTCACTTGCTGTGGCCTATTTATACATTTTTTATTCTCTTTTAAATCTGACATGTATGTGCGTGTAGAAGCCTAGACCATGCAACTAGTATTTCATGTTACTTGTCTTTTTTATTGTCTGGTGCAGTCAAACTTTTCAGTAAGATGTTTGACTTGGGTATTATAAGGCCAATAAATAATATAATTTCACATTAAAAAAAAAAAAAAACTATGGATCAAATTTTTAGGTGGAGTTCATGCAATAACTGACATTTTTCTGATGAATAACTGCAAAGCCCTGAGAACAGGAGAGATGTTCTCCATATTGTTGAACGCTGATCCTTTTCAGTGAAGGGATGCCATGCATTCCAGAGAGTTAGCAGGACATTAAATGCATGTGAGGACTTTCTTCTTCATTGGCATTAGGCATTTTATATAATTTAATTTGAACCACGTAATGCTTTGTTTTCTTATTCATAGCTTAATTACCTTCAGAAACCAACAGAGATATGCACTTCAGTGACAGAAGTCAACACCAATATACAAGGAATGCATTCTTTCTTGAGGAGTTGAACAGTAAACCCTTCTTTTACCATTTCCGTTTAATTTTGCCATCTATCATTATTCAACAGTCACAAAATGGCCATCACTTAATCATGGGTATAAATAGACCACCACTGTCTGGAGATAATGCACATTTGTAGTATATTATACTTATTCTACCAGTATATTTATGGAGTTTACCCCTTAAAAATTATGGCAAAATATTGTATATGTGTAAGACAGAATTCCCAGTCACTAAATCCTTACTGTACTCAACCTATGGCCAATTATTCGATGTTGTTGTTAAGCTCATTCCATTTTAATTCAACAAATGGCCTATCCCTCACCTTTTTTGATTTGGATGAAATTTAGTGAAGCGTAATCAATCTCTCACACACACAGCAAAAAAAAAATAGATATTTGGCTCAGAGGACCACATGTAAAATGATATTCTATACATGTGATCAGAGCAATACTTGTATGTCAATAGCAGTAAAAGTCTCCTGTAATGTGGCCTGAAAAACTTCACCCTGGACTTCATCTTGTAAGAAAGGAGAGATTCTCTGAAAAATCCATCAAAACATGCTACACATTTAGGTACACTTCAGGTACATTTTAACCTATTTCAAAGAAATCAGGAGATTAACACGGAGATTAGTGTGTCATTTTAGTAATCTTTTTCCAGTCTCGTGAGAGGAAATGCCTGTATACGCAATTATACGGTATAACAGTATGACCATCTACCAAGAATGGAGCCCCCCGAAAAAACGTTTTTTACTGTCTGTTGAATTAAAATGGAATGACCCATTATGAACACAGTGTCATTTAAGATTTTATACCTTTTTATAGGCACCAATTTAAGCTCAAATTAGTCTGAACTCATGCAACTGTTATTTGTTCACCCAAAAAAGAAATTCTTGACTATTTTTTGTTTGTTGTTTGTATACTCAGACATGGTGTCGTGTTTAATTAAACACGAAACAGCTTTGCAAAGCCGGAAATTCAAACTGTCGTGATTCATATATTAGTATTGCATTCTCCAGGGTACATGTTTACTTTAACTTGGACAAAACCTAAAACACCTTCAAAGCATGTTTCACAAGACATGAACAGGGTCGCAGACTCACGTAACGTAGAAATACACAAGCAGAATATTATTAGCAAAACAAAACTTAAATCGTTAATATTAACTAGCATAAATCAACGTAACTAAAACTGAAAAGTTGCTGCCATAGTTGTTGAATTAAAAACTATCAACTACGGTGACTCAGTACGGTGAAGTCTCCGTACCCTGAGTAATTAATGGATCATGTTACAAATTCAATGCATTTAATCGAATACGTATCAAATTAAACGACATTACATAATACATTTTAAAATGAGCTAAAGCCTACTTACCATATATTTGTCCCTCATTATAAATCAACAGCCGTAAAAATCAAAAACACATATGAAAAAACATCTTTTTAAAACATATCGAAAATCTGGATATGTCATTAACTAGAAACAGTTGTCTAAATAATATCACCAATCCCAAAATAATACAACACACAATTACGCCTTTCAGGACGAAAAGCCGGGGAAAAAAGACTCCAATTCCGGGTCTGGCCTTTAGCTACACCCTCTGACGTTGCATGCATTCCTGAGCAGATAGCAAACCTGGGGCTGGGTAGGCGGCGGGAACTTCGCCCATTTATTTATTTATTTACTTTCTTGTTTTTATTTATGTACTACTACTACTACTATAACTATAATAATAATAATAATAATAATAATAATAGAAAATATCAGAAGTGGGGTACTTGTATAAAGTAGTAAGACTTCAATTGCCTAGTTGGCAAAATCCCAGTGTCATACTGAATCATTGATTCCAGTAGATGGTGGGGGCATATTTTTTCTGTCTACACTGGTGCTAGCATTGTATAAAATAACATATTTAGTGGCAAAGAAGTGATATAATTGTCTAACAGAAATTTTGATTTTCAAGTAAGGTATTCATTTAATTTTAATTAAATTCTAATAAATATACTTTATAAAATGTGTTTCCCAACATGGTTGCCATAGAGTATTTTGAATTTACAGGTGCAAACATGCCCAGCACACCATACAAGCTGAAGAACCCAGAACACAATAGAACAGCAGAATTAAAGAATAAAAAACCCCGAGGCCTGGTAATTACAGGGAAAAAAAAAACCTCTCGGAGTCAACTGCACATGCAGATACCAGCAAGTACTTCACTTAATTACTTAATGCTTTTAATGTCCAGCTTACTAGATCAAAACTGCTTAAGTGCATGTCCCTCCTCTAAAACACCTGGTTCTGATGACTTGATGGCTCTGACTAAATTAACTGAATATGCAATTGCTCTGTGAGAGGCTGATATCATGGTATCATGGTACATCGGGGCACAGGCTATGTCTCTGGCCTTAATTTGGATGCATAGTTAAAAAAACGGATTGGAATTGGGCCACCGATGAGGCTGCAGAGCAGCAGAATTAAATGAAAATGTATTTGTACTGGTATAGCCTGACAAAGATTCACATTTTTTTTATTTTTAAAATATCAGCATATTATATGCTTAGCTTTATAAAAGAAATCCGAAAAGTTACATGGCTGAATATTTGGTCGGAGAAATGCAGATTAAATAGGTTAGTATCCAGGCAATACTCTGCTACTAGAATCTCATTAGTCACATTTAGGTCAGAGGTGTCCTGGAGGGTAGGAGCTCTGTGTAGCTTAGTTCTTTCTCTGTTCCACAACAAATGATTCAGCTCAATATGTGTGTGGTAATTAGCACAAGGAGTTGAATCAGGTGTGTTAAATGAGGGGAAACCCAAAAATGTGCCGGGCTCCGGCCCCCCAGGACTGGAATTTGACACCTGTGATTTCAGTCATGGGCAGCCAATCTTACCCGCAAAGGGCTGGTGTGTTAGCTGATCAAACCCAGGTGTGAGGACTCTTCAGCCAATCAGCCCTCTAATTAGGAGTTGCTGTGAAAACCCACATATAAAACCCACCGGCCTTTTGCAGATACGATTGGCCACCCCTGCTTTAGGTACTTCCTGCACATTTGTCATTTAGAACATGGTTTTATTGCATGCTGATTTCAGATGTTATTTTTGGATTGATTCCTATGGGAAATTCTTTTCATGGCTCCCCCGACTTGCTCTTTGTCGATAATAGTAAGCTGGCTGTGAAGGGAAGCCACCTGTTGTGGTGCCCAGGGAGCTGAGAGTCTTGCTCAAGGGACTGCAGATGGATGCGCTGAGGTTGGGTTTGAATAGGGGACCTTCTGATCACAGGCATACAGGCTTAGCCCACTGAGTCATGTGATGCCCCCACTTTTTAAATTGATACTTCAATTGATAATTGTATCATATTAAAAGTATGCTGGGTATATGTTTGTCCAAATCACAGTACATGTACATTGAGTGTAGAGAACATTTGGAAAAACTTCCTAATATTGAATTGCATCCTGCTCTGGCTTCAGAGAAGCCTTTAATTGTTCTAGGTGATGGTCTCCAGAGAGTGAGGCGGATACTCAATTGAGATGCCAGTTCTTTTTGAGTGCTTCTCACTCTGGTGTTAAGTTGGCTGGTGGACTGTTCCAGATAAACACGGGACATGGTTGAGGTTAGCATTTTACTTTAAAAGACACAATTCTTTAACCTATGTTCTTATCCTCACTAGCAACTGACTGAAGTGAATTTAACATTTTAAATAACTTTGGAAAGAGTGATTATAGCCTTTACCTGGATTCTCAAAGGAAAAACAGGTGTCATAAATTTTTTCTATGCTCAGTGTACATAATACTGTTATAATGAGGTAAAACAAATTGATATAGCTAAGTGTGTAATTTTTTAAAATGGGTGTAAAGATAATAATCATCACTTCATTAATTCCCATGGGTAAATTGTCTTTTTACACCTCCCTTAACTTGCTCTTTTTTGCAAGCAAGCTGTCCACAAAGGGCAGCCACTTATGGCAGTGCCCAGGGAGCTGGGGGTTAAATCTTGCTGATGGACCTGCAGAGGCTGGGTTTGAGCCTACAACCTTTTGATTACAAGTACACAGGCATGTGTGTAATTGGATGGATATATACATCAATGGGTGGATGAATGGATGGACTTTAGGAGATTTTGGAACATCGATCCATTCATCATTCTCCAACTGCTCATTTTGGTCAGGGTCACGGGTTTTTGTTAAAATTTCTTAATACTAATATAGCGTAATACTACAGCAATTTAAAGAACCAAATTAAGGAACTTAAGTTTTTCCGTTATAAATTGATTTATGTCCCTTTACAGCAACTTCTTGCAACATTTGTGGAATGCTATACTTATCAGAGTTTGAAAGCCCTTCACAGTGAGTGTCGGTTAGAGTCTATCTAACAAAGCAGTTGTCTGCAGGCCTGCGATATGTAGTGTTGCGTTGCTGCTGAGTCACTGTTCATGAACAGTTAAAAATAGGAAGGAGGATTCCTGATATTATTCACCGGTCATGAGCTTATTTTTCATTTCATTTAAGCAGTAATATCATTGACCTGCTCCTTGCCCCTCTTGCAATCCCCTTTAGTGTCAGGAATAGCTGCACTGCTATGAGCTCCTCATATTCAGCAAGTTTATGGATATTCTTGCTCTGTTCTTACTTATTCCTCTTTTTTGCAGCTAATGAAACTCCGTTCAGTTTGAGAAAGGCATAGATGTTCTTATGACCACGGGGCATTTTGACTGAATCCGGAAAAACATTCGTGTTTCAGAATCGAGCAGAAAACCATGAGAAATGTTAAGGCCTTTCTTTCCTTTTAATAAAACAGGACTCTTTCAAATATGATGCATTAGTTGTTAACAATAGCTAACAAAGATTCTTTAAAGGAACATTTAATTGTAGTTCCATGCCATTTTTGTTGGCTGGATGTGATGATTTACAAGATGTTTCAATAATGATAGTCTTACGATCAACTGATTTGTCATACAATACGAAGGTCCAGCAAAACTGGACCAAGAATTTCAGTGAGGTATTTCAGTGGGCGCAAATTTCAGGACTTAGCGAATTTTTTTGCCGTGCTTATTGGATCATTACATTACATCTGAGGCCACAGTTTAGAAAGTCAGTGTGTAGGGCTGTATCTGAAGACTCACTGTGTACACGCTCCTATGCACATTCTTTCCCGCTATGTCACTTCTTGGCAAACTTCTTTCTGTGGGAGTTTGGGATTAGCTGGAATAGCACAGTATTGTGCTGCTTGGCACCCGTGTTTACGTCGCTATTTACTGGCTCTGTCGCAAAATATTCGGAGGAGTTCCAATACAAAAAAGTATGCAAATAAACTGCGTATAAAATTATGTCAATTTCTGATCTTTAGGCATGAAAAACGTCATTGGGAATGTTCATGTCACCCATTGGTAGGTGAAGGACAAGTCAACAGTCTGTGAAAGCATTTATCCCTGTTATTTGTGGGAAATAGTAATTTATACAGCATGAGTTTAACACACAACCTTTAAAAGACACTATAAGCTAAATAGATTCCCTTCATCATTCACCAATGAGAAGCAAAACAACTTCTTCTGAAGTGGAGGGTGAGCTCTAACTGTTCCTGGGAGCTTGTCTTATCATTCGCCACCACAATTGGCCGTGTGTATCTGTTCCGCACATGAGCTTCCTGTTTATTTTGTCATGGACTGAATAACATGTAAAAAGTGGGTGATCTCGATGATAACTCACCAATGACTGAATTACTATTAGTTGAGAGACTATCGGTCAATGCTGCAAAATCATTGACATTCAACAAATCTTACAACAGGCAGCATGTATAAAAAAAACATATTATTTAAACATATTAAAAAAGTTGCAGATGATCCAAAATCTGGGATATACTTAAACATTTAATAAGGTAAGGCTAGTTTAAATATTGCATTTAAAGGCTATGAAGAAAATTGTTACTAGGGAATAATTTATCAGTTGTACAGAGTGCCACACATGAAATCCTGATGATTTCCTTTCAGCAGTAATGTTTCATAAACTGTACATAATGCCATACAATACCCTGTATGGTATAGTTTAATATTTAAACTAATATATTAAAGGGTATGTTACACACTCTAAAATAAACTATAACACATGGCGACAGGGCCAAATATCCGTTCAGACTTCATTAGGATAAGGACATTTTTGTGCAGTTATTGTCATAATATTCTGATGGCTCATTAGCGCCATCATGTGTAAACTATAGAAATAGAAAAACATCCCTGCATGAATGGCAGTCCTGTAAAGCCTTGAATCTGCTCATGAAAAGTGAAAAAAAGCAGACAAAAATCATGAGAGCACACTGACAAAACAAAAACTAACCACTAAAAATGCTCTGAATGCATTTAAGGAGGAACATGAAACAGGATCAGTGGCAAAACAACACTGGACAACTGGCAGGACAGTGTTCCTGAGCAACCCAGCATGCAGTGCTGTCAGTTTTGAATGTAAAGTCTAAATAAAACAGTGTATTTTACTATGTTAGTCACAAGCAATGGCAAACTCAAAATATTGACTGAAAATGTTGTTCAACTGTACATTTATTTCTAAAATATGAACTTTAACTGTACAGAGAATATTGAACATGTCCATAAGCTTAAATTCATTACACCACACAGCTGCCTTGGCAATATCAAATATGTATATTCAGCACTGAAAATGCTCTAGCAATGTCTTCAATTATATACTTGTAAATATGGTTCAATGTCGTCTTCTTGTTCCCAGACCCATGTATACTGTACAAAGTTCAATATTTACAGTAGTACAAGGCACAACAATAGTAACATAAAGCAAAGACCATGCAAGATGTGGACAGATGGGTGTTTGTAAATGTAGAAGCAAACTGTAATATGTGTGTGTCTGTGTAACTATATGCACACACACACACACACACACACACACACACACACACACACACACACACACACACACACACACACACACACACACACATGCCAATGCACCTACAAGACAGTGCTGGTGTTGTATCACATGACCCAAGCACCTGACCTAAACGCAGTAGAAATGATGATGCGGCAGTTTGACCAGAGAGGGAAAGAAAAGCAGTCAATGTGTGTGGGACCTCCTTCAGGACAGCTGGAAAAGCAGGAGGCCACCTCATAAAAATGGCTTAGAGGAGAATGTAGGGTCATCTAATCGCTGGAGCAATTGGGGTTAAGGGCCTTGCCCGATGGCCCTATGGTCGGATTACTCTGCTGACCCAGCGTTGCAACCAGCAATCTTGAGTCCCAAACCACAGAACTCAACCCATACTTTTGCCATTACATGTTATATTATAGTGCTGTTGTTATAATTGTTATAAAATGTAGAGCATAGTACAAATAAACCTTTCTATGGGTATAGGTGTGTCCAAACTTGACTGGTACTGCATATGTATGTTTGTGTGTGTGTGTGTGTGTGTGTATGTATGTATGTGTG